>BGPR01000682.1:222328-401342 GCA_013235015.1 Araneus ventricosus
CGTGTACTTCGTTCCGAGTTACATGTGCTAGGGACTTAGGGTTCGCTCCCCTTAACAAGAAATCTTGCATGGAAATCTTTTCCTACTACCATTCTTGGACCAGTACAGATAAATTTAACTCGGAGTAGTAAAATGGGCATCTAAATCTGTTTCTGAGTGGTTATAGTACAGCATGCAGCAAAGCATTTAAAACTGACTAATTGTAAAGAATTTTTTCCTTTAAAATTGTGGCTTTACATTTTAACTTTGAAACCTTATTTATTCGTAATTTTAGAACTAAGGTCAGAAATAAGTAAGAAAAATGGTTGAATTTATTTTATTTGAAATGAAAATACAAATCAATTTTAGAGCATTTTCGGATGCGTCTTTATACCAACTATTTTCTGTACCTCCGTTTTCAATTAATCCTTACAAAATCTGACCATGACGTATTAACGATCTATCAAATTTTTGGTTTTACAATCTAAAAGTCAATGAAAGATCTGGATCTTCACCTCCTTTAAAACATGCATTTAAGAAATATAGTCAATCTTTATTTTTTTCTGCTTTATATATATTTTGGGGAAACTATTCATTTTTAGTACTTCTTGTCATCGAAATGTTTATCTTCTTATATTCATCTGTTTCAAAATTTAGCTATTATTGATAGAACTTTTCCTAAATCATTTACACGATATCCTCAAGTTCAATAAGTTGTTTAAACGATAATTTCGTCAATAAAGCGGTAGAATTTCCACCCCGTTATTGAACATCCTTTAATAGAGAAGGAGTTTTGTAAGTACAGGGGTGTTCATTAATTGTTAATCGGGGTTTCCGTACCTCATAACTTTCGAGATAAAAAAATATTACGCAGAACCGATTACGTATTCATTACAACTCAAAAAGGAATTTACGTGTGAACGGCAACAATGCGATCTTAGCGCATTTGCAGTCTATTAATTATGACGTCATAAATAAAATGGCGACCGTGCAGAAAAAGCAATGTGTGTATTGTGGAAGTTTTCGAAACTAAATTTGGTTTGGGGGGTTTGTCAAGAACGTACAAGACCCCTGTGCCCCTCCATGATGAACAGAAGCGCAAATTGTTACTGCGATCCAAATGTTACCCCACAAATGCTGGGAGGAGGAGAACGCGGAGGGAAATCCGGAATTTCGTCTCGTTATTGTTACGAGCCACGAGAAAGAGGGCAACCATATTCATTAATCTTTTAATATCATTAATAAAATTCTTTGAATTGTAATTTACGAATACGTAATCGGTTTTTGCGTAATATTTTTTTTATTCGAAGTTAGAAGGTACGAAACCCCGACAATAATTAATGGACACCCTGTACTATTTTGTAAACAAGGTTTAAAGGAGAGACTGTGTGCCGTGGTCTTCTTTTCTAAGGTCACAACATTAATTTGCATGATGTTAGATTTAATTAACCAAATCACAATCTAAAATAAAATGATAACAGAACTGACACTCAACATCATTTTCCCCCAAAATTCCTTTAAACTTAAAGCGTACTAAACCTGATGAAATGTAAAAAAAAGAAGGGAAGTGGGGATGAATGAATGTTTTCATTTTCCAGTTTAAAAGAACTTAAGATTCATTTATAGAGCAGACATTCCTAAATAGAAATTAAACTCCTCTGAAATGTAAAAAAATACTTTTTTTTGCATTACCGGAAAAATTAGATTGATTCTTTTTTGCTTTTATATGAAACTTCTACCAAACCATTTTTTCTAAGTGAATGGAAAGAATTTGTTCATCTCGAAAGTGCATGCAAGTGTTATTTTAAGAGGTTAGATTGTTAATTTTTCATATGCCTTTGCTTTCTGCGTTTAGAATTTGAGAAGAAGGAATTTCTCCATTCTAAGAGAGGCATCATGTCATTACTTTTATGTTTCAGTAATGCATTAAAAAAAAAGTATCGCACTAAATAAAAGAAAGGAGAGGTAGAGAACATCATAATTTGTTTTCGAGTCTGTATATGGAGAGAATGTTGAAGAAGAATGCCTTTAGCTGGCGCGTGAGAATAAAAGGTGTGTGTGTGTGTGTGTGTGTGTGTGTGTGTGTGTGTGTGTGTGTGTGCGTGCGTGCGTGCGTGCGTGTGTGTGTTGTTAATTTCAAAAAAGCCTAAAAACAATTGCATATAATTTTAAGTTTTGTCTTTATTTAGTTTGCCAAATCTTAATACCTTAATAACGCCAAAATTTGTTGTATAGACATTTTTTGTGAGATTTTTTTTTAACTTTTCGAAATTGTGACGATTACAATCGTTAAAATGTTTAATATCAAGATTATTTCATACCTCCCTAAATGCAAAACAATTCAATAATCCTTCTCTGTGTATCGATCGATCGGTTCGTGAATATGATAAGTTGAATGGTTTAAATTCTGTATGTAATCTCAGCACACAAACTGTAGATCTGCAACAAAGCATGGATGAAATCAGTCGAAGAGAAGTCTCCTTACCCATCGCTCCTTTTGCGTATCCTCATCTCACTCAAGAATGCATCGAAGCAAATAAATGAATTTGGACATATGGCTTTATCGCGAAACTTACAGGTTTGCGTAAAATTTTAGAGGAAATCAATCAAAGGCCACACCTTCTGTTCATAAGAGCGGGAAAACTCAAAAACGAAACAAGCCAGGCGAAGGAAATTTAGTAAAATATTTAGCGATGCCAAACCGCGTACCTGAATTAAACTTTAAGCAAAATCCATCAGTGGGAAGATATACTTTTCATACATTAAATATATTCTCGAATCTGCTCATTTTATAACGAAGTTAAGCTGTGAAAATATACGAGAAATTGGAGAGAGAAATACTTCCGTTGGTTTATATTTATTCACCTCTTATATGAATCAATTATTCTTTAATATTTAGAAAATTTTGGTTGGTCCAAAAAATAAGTTTCTCGGAGGCCGTAAGGAGACATAAAACATAATTACTTCGAAGCATTTTTTGAAACAGATACAGCACTTTTTCAGCTACCTCTCAGCATAAAAACCACCGGAATTGAAGCACGTATCATGTCATAAGATTAATTTCTGTATACATTTAACACGACACCGCCTTCTCTAGAGCTAAGTGTGGAAAAATCTGCCGCCGGAGAACGGAGGCTGCGTGTGACAGCCATCTGCTAATTGTCGTCACTTGGGAAATGTTGCCTGACAAGGAACTTTTTCACGTGCTGGAACAGGTGGTAGTCAGAAGCGAAGGCGTGAGATGCGTCGTGCTGGCATTGCGTTGCTCCATGACATGCAGCGCTGCACATACAACAACTGCTGCATCGGTTCCGAGGGAACTGGGAGGTAATAGCTCAGCCCAACTATAGTCCCCATCTTGCTCCTAGCGGCTACCATCTGTTACAGCAGCTGAAAGGATTTCTAGCCGGGCAGCATTTCCCCAGTGACGACTCTGGCTCTGCTTTTCGACGGCGGATTTTGGCCCCCTGTATATAGAAATTGGTCTCACAGTATGACACGCGTTCCTGTTTCAGTGGTTCTTATGTTGAGAGATAGCTGAAACAGTGCTGAATCAATAAATGTTTCCAGGAAATTATGTTTTATGTCTATTTACGGCCTCTTGGAAACCTACTTTCTGGACGATTCAATATTATACTTTCTAGTAAAATTGAATAACAGGTTGCACGAGCATTAGGAGGACGAACGTACCGCGCTTGCTTCTCTCTCTCAATTAAATAGTCTCTTGATGTAACTCGCATATGCAGAATCCACCTCAGTTATTTTTTCCTTCATGAACCTCCTCGTGTGTTCACGGCAAAAAAATAAAGGTTTAGTGAATGCGTTTAACCCTTCGATGGAGGGGCTATTTGGAAGGGGCGGAGTATAAAGTGAGCCAGGTCGCCTCCTCCTCTACTTAATATTTCTATCCATTTTTCTTACTTTATTACTTTAATCTGCTCAGGAACCATAATAGAAAGAAATGGAGAAAAAGTATGGCAGATAAAATAGAAAACGAAGAAAATTTCTTCGGCATATATTGAATAAATGTGCATCACCGACGAAAGGGTTCCAAATTTTCTTCGATCGTGAGTTGGTCACCAGATGTATAAAATTTTTGACAGTTTTCATCTATTTATTTGCCCACGCCAGCACAGCCTACCCAAAGGGTGTAAGCAATGATCCGGACGGAGGGGAGTACAAAAAACAGAAAGAAAAACATAACATCAAATTACAAAACATCACAAGAAATCCGAATTACACTGCATACAAAAAAGCAACAACAAAAGTAAAAGTTCTTAATAACTAAATAGAAGACAAAGGAAGTGACAAAGAAGTTCACGAAACGACATGAAATAGTAAAACAGGAAACAAAAGACAAAGAAAAAATTTAAACCAAAAGTTAGGATATTAAACACATAACAGCATGTGTGACAATTCGAAAAATCTTCTCACTCTAGCTAACTTGTCTTTTTTCCTGCGTGTGTCTGTCTTCGAATCTGATGGCAGCCCACCACTTGACGCGAGCGCAAAAAATGCTGAGATTAGAAGGCAGAAGTCATACTAAACGAATCGGCTAGACGCATCCCACGGATGTTCCTATTAGGTTAGAGGGAGGGAGAGGGCTCAGAGAGAAACAGTCGAAAATTCACAGCAAGAAATAACTCACTGGCGTACTCTCTGGAGGCCTGCCACTCCAACTAAGGGTTAAACTGAAAAATGTTCTTTGTATGAAACGCAGGCAGAATCTGTTTCAACGGATACATTCATATAATTTGTATAAAAATTAATATGAAGCTTTTTCCCCTTATTTTCAAGAAACTTTCGAGAAGTTTTATATTAATATTAGGAGAAATAAACTTTTTTGTCAGCTTTCCACGCTTTTTTAAATTTTTTCACAGTCTATATATACTGACGAGAAAATATCTTGATTTCAAATTCGACGAGAAAGAATGATATTTTATTTACTCAGATAATCATTTAATTCTAAGAATTTTACCAAAATGCATTATCGGTTTCCTTTTCTGCTCTTAACTATTACCTACTACCAAAAATAAATAATATATTTCCAACAAATGCATTTAAAATGATCATATTAATCCACATACCTTATTTAGATAACAGAAAGTATTCGCAAGACTCTTTAATTTACATTTCAGACGACTTAAATGCTAAAATATTCATTTTAACCTTTAAATACCTGTAAAAAGGAATTATTTTATCTACATAGATAACTTCATTCCAAGAACCCATTTTTGAGAGCAAAATATCATCGGCAAATTAGGATGGGAAACAAAAGTGCATTTAACTTGAGTGCAACGCTTATGGACTATTGGTACCAGAAAGTTTAGCAAAATTTTGAAATTAAACTAATTCCTTAAGGGCAGCTCTGATTAACTTTAATATTAATATAAAATGTGGGTGTAGTAAGATCTAATATTGCGCAGAGAAAACTAAATTAAAGCGATTTAACCAGGAACAAAGCTACTTATCTCGAAACTCGATCAGCAAATCTCCACGGAATATGTATTCTGTTATAATAATTACAGAACACAATTTCCATGAATTTAACAATAATTAGGGTACACGTTTTAGGTGCAACAATCTCTTTTGAGATAAATTTTGAATATTTTACATGGCATTATCACGACAAACCTTGAAAGTTGCATTTCGCTTTTCGAATAATAATTTCAGCCAAATGATCTATTTATAAATTACATGTGTAAACTATCTCGATCAGTTTTCACTGAATTCTTATGAAATGCAATTCCTTTCACATACAGCTATTCTTATGTTTCATATAAACAAGATATGTTAATTGTAAGAATATTGTTCAGAATATTTCTCGTTTTGCGGTTGGACAGAATTCAGGCCACAAAGGGTATACTTTAGATTTATAACCTTACCCTTGACAGAAAATTTTGTCCATTTTAGAACTCCTATGGCGAGTGGTCTTCGAAAAAGTTCGTCATTCGTGTTCTTATCCATTCCTTCCACTTCGAATAATCTCTTTTATATTCTAAATTCTATTTTATGTGTTTTAAATATTAATTGTTGTAATTTTTTGTTGATGCAATCACTTGATGCTGTTGCGTTGAGCACGCAAAAAGGTGTATTGTTATCGTTTTTTGTTTAAATCTTCTGTTTCTTATTTATAAAAATATTTTTACCGTTTAATTTATATTTCTACTATTTATTTATTTATTAATTGTAACTACTTATAACTTCCTCTACTTTTTTGTTTCAATTAGTATGCAATTTTAGTTGTTTATTCTTCTAATTTTATTTAATACATTTATATGCTTTATATATATTTATTGTTTTCTTTATAGACAGTCTTTATTATAACCTCGAATCTGCAAGATCCATAGTTTGCAGCCGCAGACGTTCGCTTGCATCGTTAGAGACGCAGAAATGGAGTAGTTCACATTAAATCAGTGTATCGGCAAACTTCATTCAGTTAGAAGCCATTAACCCTCTTACACCCAGCGAGGCGGTCCCGGGCGGTCTAATAATGACTCTTTAACAGCGTCGAAGGCCGGCCTGGGGCGGTTGGCTTCTTTTCAGGGGAGGTGAGGGTCTGAAGTTGCTTGGAAGATAAGCGCGGTAGGGGGTCCAATTATCCTTGCCAACCACAGCACATTTCCGTGCGTCTCAAGGGAAGGTTATTCAGGGGGTGTGGGGGTGTAAATGACCACCCAGGTTGGGGGAGTCCAATTCATCTCGTATCGTCCCAAAAAGACCCGGTTCTAAAGGGGCTAGAAGAAAAAAGTTGCCTTGGATTAAAAGAGTTAAAGTTTCCATAATAGCAGCCATATGATAATGGCATCATATGAGAGATAAGTACCTATTTCCCATAATTAGTTTGAAAATGGAATGCCTAGGTTGTGAAAATCAAAAATTAAAAAATACCAATCAAAAATATTACTTCTCATCTCTTGCTGTCAGCTAACAAAAAATAATCTAAAGTAACGTCTCTGGCCCCAAAAGTCTCATCCCCATCTCTGATCACAACTATATGCTTGCAATTTCAATATCACAAACATTCTAAATTCTCTCTCTGGTATTTTATTTTCTTAAGAACTATGCAATTAGTAGCATATTACAGCCAACACCATTTTCTTATTTACAACTCAAGTACCTGACTTCTCGTTCAAGTTTCTCTACTAAACTCGGTACGTTCAGAATTCTCTCAGATAATGAATGAAATACGGTAGATTACATTTTTTGTTTTCATTTAGCTATCAGTTCAGGTTATCCATCAGCATCCGCAAGTAATAGAAAATTAAACTGATTCTTCTTCTGTTACTACGAGAGTATATCAGAAAGTAAGGTCCCCTAATTTTTCCAAGAAATTTATTGCTTATATCGTCGCGAAATAATGGCGATAGTGTTTCATACTAGTTAAAGTTACTATGTTAATTATTCTGTCTAGGAAAATCAATGCGTACGCGTTTGGCATCCATCTAAAATGGCGAAAAGACTGAGAGTAAGGAAGAAGTTCAATCAGTAAATCGTTTGTGTGTGTGCTGAAGGGAGACCGCCACCCGTCTGAAATCCATTGTGAAATTACTGCGGTATACGGTACTCTTGTTATAACTGTAAGCATGTAAGGAAATGGTGTCCTAGGAAATGGTGAACGAGCTTCAGCTTCAGTGAGTCATATCGATGATTTTGATTCCGTGATAAAGCAAAAACAAACAAAAACTATTGACTGTTCATCACTTATTGAAATATAATATCTTCGTTCAGGCAGAAGTCACTAACTCCAAATCAATAGTTTCGATATGTGGTCAGTTTACGTTTAATTCATTTTGAGTCGTTATTGATAAATAGTAAAAACTATTTTACAGATTTCTAGCTCCTACGGTTGCCTTACTGATGTTTAAATAACAGGTTTCTATCGTGAAATAATTAATTGCAAATTCTAAATGACTGCAGTAGTCCGTCAGAAGGTTTTTGTGGACTTGGTGATTTCTTCTTGAAAGACGACAATATATTATTACTGTTCCAGGGTAATAATATACTAGATTTCGTACTTTTGCATGGCAACGGAAGGCTGCATACGGCTCGTGCCACGCGAAATTCGGCCACATCCACCTTAGAGTCTTGATTTGGCCCCTTCTGAATGTCATTTATTCCCCAGGCTTAACTCTTTGAACCCGGCTAGAGTGAGAATTCATGTGCCTCAAAAACTGGAGTAAATTTTCATTCAGGAAATCAGAATTAAATCCTCTCTTTCTCTGCAGTAATTCCAGAAGAACGACACCCTCGGTTGCTGGATCAATTGTCAACAAAGAAAGGAACTAATTTTCTCCCGTAAAATTCCCCCAGGCCGAAATTCACGAAATCACCTGTGTCGAATGAGGCGGGATAGGGCTCATAGTGTTAAAAATCATCTTTGAACACAACAATGTCCCTCAGATGATGTTAACAAGATCTGACTAAAATTTCACACAGATGAAGTTAAACCAACCATTAGCAATTGGCTGCAACGCCAGGACGATCTTTCCACTAATAAAGCTAATTTTAGTGACTTATCGGTGTGATAAAGGCCTCAACAAACAAGGAAACGTGCGGAAAAATAACGTATATATCCACCTTCATATGTGCTACACTTTCTTCATTGTATACTTAAAATTCTCAAAATAAAAAATTCTCATATTAGAAAATAAGGGAATCTTGCTTTCTAATATTCCCTCATATATCAATGGCGCCGCTAATTAAGTGTATGCATAAATGTAACTCTAATGTGGAACTGAAGATTTTCAATAGATTCTATTGGTTGCGGTTAACGTAATTTATGTGATGGAATTTATGAACTGATTTACGCACATGCGATTGAAATAAGAATAATCTTTCTCTCTCTCTCTGTAACTTTGGAGGAAAATATCTTTAATCATCTGGGGAGGATAAGATAAGCTTTAATGTGTTAGCGAAAATTTCCTATCGGAACTTAAAATTGTCCGTTCTCTTCGAAAAAAATAAAAACATATAAGGACATATTATAAAAAAACATATAAAACATATAGTAATATACATTAATTTCTGCTACATAGTTAAATAAGCAGAGAATCCTTCTTTTATCAAATCTCTTTAAAATAATTAGAATGATACATTTCCTAAAAATGCAGCACGTAATGAGATGCCATTTTTTCTTTTTGAAAAATTTTCTTATGCCAATTGATTCATAGAAATACAAAAAGTATACTGAAGATGATTATCTTAAATGATAACCAGCAACTCTGTAAATATATTTTATTCCAAATCGTTTTTCTTTTATCACAAATTTTAATCATCTTTCTTATTACGTCCCAATTTTAAATATTGGTTATATAATATGCAAATTCCCTGCTTTTGAAGTTCTCAGCATTACAATTTTTAAAATTAATTTAATTTAATTTTCGTTAAATTTTATCAATTATAACTGTTACAATTTTTAAGATATAAGGCTGAGAAAATTTATTATTTAACCGATCATTAAAAAATATCTAAATATTTTACCATTTTCATCTTTATTTCTTTTTATTCTTAAAAAATACTAGGAATTCTGCTTATACAGAGTGATTATAAGAAAAAACTTCACAGATTTATATCCCCCTAGCAGGCATCCCATTAGAGAGAAAGGAATAGCATTTTAAATGCAGGTAATATATGGTATGCCCTGAAGAATGATGTGAAAACAATTGTTCATCTCTCACAGTTACGGTTACAGTGACAAAATTTCGAAAGTTCTAAATAGCCACACCTACTTTTTTCCTCGAAGATGTGACCCTTATAGTTAAAAAATTAAAATGGAGTTGGAACGATATTTTTAGAACGCAAAGTGGAAGCGTAAGACAGAGACGAAAAATAAAGCAAAAACAACCAATAAAAGCAAACATTTTTATGTTTCGCAACTTTTCTGCGCTTCCGTCTTCACACATGATGACACTTTGCATGCGGTAGATGGTGGGTAGTACCGCAGCACGTGCCATGTGAAGAGGAATCGGTCGAATCTCACATTGGATGCGATCTTTCAAATCAGACATAGTTTGCGGATTTACTGCGCACACTTTGGATTTCAAATATCTCCACAGCCAGAAATCCATTGGAGTATGATCGGGTGATCCTGGCTGCCACAGGTACATGAAATGGAGGAGACTATTCTGTTACCAAAGTGTAGCGTTAACAAACATTTGACAGAAGAACCTACATGTGGGGAAGCACTATCTAGCATCCACACGAAGTTAGACAGAACATTCGCTATTGCAAATTGGGAATGATGTAATTGGTCAAAATTGACTGACAATGAGCATTTTTCAAAAGGAATGACTTATTAGATGTCTTGTTTTGAAACTGCAGTCGGATTGTCTTGATATGAACCTCGTAATTTTGAACCTTGAGCAGATGACGAGAACGACGTCTGAGGCAGCATCCTCTGTCCAAACTTCCTCACCACGCCAGCTGAAAATAGTATGGCCCAGTTCGGCGGCTTTGGCTCTCGAATTCACAGTCTTGCAGTGCGGAAACCAATTTTATCACAATCCCAACGCTAGCTCAAACGGAAAAGGCGAAGAGTAGAGGCTAGAAACAGTTTCACTAAACAAACGTTGTCCCAAAACTTGTTTCAATAAAAATAGTGAAACGGTCCGGTATCCTTAGTCATTCATTTTATTCGCAACAATAAAAGTATATCTCATCATAAAAAAGAGTAAGAAAATCTATGAATAATTAAAAATATCTGATTTAGTACCACATAAATAACTTCAATTCAAATGAGGAGTCTCAACTCTGCACTTAATTCATCAGAGTGATATGCAAATCGAGGGTTAAGCCTCATTGACCAAACTACTATTGAATGGATCGATTTTTTAGAATTCGACACATGTCCCCAGGCCATTTCTGCGAAACCCAAAGAATTTCCCACAATCCTTTTTGATTATTCAAGGAACTTTTCAAATATTCATGAACATCTTCCTTCTTATTTCATTGTTTGCCTTCCATTGCATTTTTCTACATTTTATTGTTTTTTCATATATCTATTGAAAGCAGTTCGGGAGGAAGAGGCTTAAATAAAATGCATTTTTATGCAAAAACATTACTCAAAGGTCAATATATCTATATTAAAGGAATTTATAATGATTTAAAGGGATAAAAGGGAATATAAAAAGAAATTATTTTACATAGAAAAAAAGAAATATTAATACACTTTTCGAATATTTAAATGCTCTTTAGAACCTTTAAGAAGTATTTGTAGTTATAATTACTGGATAAAAGAAAGTGATATTTTTCTGTTTCATTTTTTATCGGATTTATTTGTAGTTCCCCTTTTATGAATATAGTGATACTGACTTCAAGTCTTATATCATGCACTTATATTTTTATAACATTTTTATGGAGTTTAATTAATGCTCATTTGATACCCGTGAAAAATTCTCATTTTCTATTTAACTTTAGCATCTATTAGGCATCTCGCAGGAGGATTTGTTTAGTTTAACTAATTTAGATTAACTTACCGTTTTGATGACACATGAGGTCTGTTTTTGGTCTCGCCTTGTAATTAAGAACATGTTTAGATGGCGAGGACGGCAACTGAACCGGTACCTTACTTTGCAAACTTCCAGTCCACAATAAAGGGAGGATTCTCTGCGAATTTAATTTTACCTGGCTCGTATACATGGCGGATAGTTCGTGAAATCTGGTTTCGAACCCGCGATCATCGGGTCACAAACCAGAAACTGCCACAAAACACAGCATCCCTCCATCTATTAAAGACTCCATTAGGAGCGTCACACGCACAGAACTCTCTTAAACCTTCGTGGGAGAGGCTAGCGTATGGCACAGTTTGGGAGGGCGTACAACAGGTCGTTTTTCCACCCTCTGCTTTATATTATTCATTCTCAGTTTATTACTTTAATCTGTTCAGGAACCGTAATAGAAGGAAATGAGAAAAGGATAGACAGATAAAATAGGTAAAGAAGGAAATTTATTCGGCATATGTTGAATAAATGATTATCTCCCACGAAAGAGCTCCAAGTTTTCGTCAATCGTTAGTTGATCACCAGGCGTACAAAAGTTGTGGTAATTTTTAATAAAAGAGTCGAAAAATCCTCTCCCTCTACCTAACTTCAGTTTTTCTGCTTACGTCCGCCGTGTCTTTGTCTTCGAATCTGTTGGCGCCGCACAAGCTTCTGGCTCGCCGACGTGACGCGAACGCAGAAACTTCTTAGATTGGAAGGCAGAAGTCAGACTGGACGAGTCGGCTGGACGCATTGCATTCCTATTAAGTTCGAGAGAGGGAGAGGGCTCAAGGAGGAATCAAACAACAGGAACAATTAAAAATCCACAGCAAGAAACAACTCACTGACGTACTCTGTGAGCCAGCATCTTCCACTAAGGGTTAAGGAGATACGCACCGTCATCGGTTATGGAACCGTCAACCAGTCAACACCACCATAATTATACCTCCAAGCTTAATTAAACACTTTTTTACTTAAACGACCATTTCTGCGCCTTTTGCTGAGGTTCTCAGTTTGGTTTGTTTTTGTCGCAGCAGGAGAACCGCTGCCATCCCATCAAGGGTTTCTAGTAATACAAGTGCACAGCGGAAAAGTTGCTTCAATGCGAGGAAATCCTCCTCGGAAATGAGTTTCGAGTCAGTCTGTCTTTTCTCCACTCTGCTGAGAACAGCTGAATGAGATGTTAACTGCTGAAAAATAAGGAAATAGCCAGGTCGGGTTGATCGAAGGAGAGCTTTCCTCCGGCAGGACAATACTCGTTCTCAAACGTCTCGAGTGACACGATACAAATTAGAGGGATTAGAACGCACTGAACTCCAAACTATAGTCCTTTTCTTGCGCATTCTTCCACATCACAACATTCTGATAACCCGGTCGCATATAGGCATACTGTACTCGAGTAGAGCACCATTGTAACTTTGGAGGGTTCTGATTGGACAAGCGAATCTGACGTAACTATGCTTTGCTTGTTTGTTTTCCTCTGACCACGCTCTGACTGATTCTTTCAACTAGCTATAGCGAAATGTTCTTTGTGTAATACACCATGACTATTCAGAATTCCAATCTTCTCCCTTCTTTTGTAAACGAAGTTGTTAAAATCGTTGAAGATGAAACCATCGTTTGAAGCAACCTTAAAAGTGTTTCCGATGTGCATTCATAGATAGAAGAATATGGAAGAACTATAAACAAGATACGTGTGTCTCACTGTTGAAGCGATGTGCACAAGATTGACGTCAGATTCGTTTGTCCAATCAGAGCCCTCCAAAGTTACAATGGTGCTCTGCTCGAGTACAGTATGCCTATATGCAACCCGGTCTCTACGTAACACAGCGAAAATTTCCAACAGACCTCCAATAAAACGGCATTCTGATAATGTGGTTTCCATAGGAGACCGCAGAAAATCTGTGACAGCTTACTGTAACTGGGCATTCTTTACACGGTACGTAATTTTAATTGTGCTAGTCGTATTTTCTTTAATTATCCCGCTCTCGATACAACACGGAGCGCTTAGTCATTTCTACGTACCGTTTGGATCAAAGCAAATGGCATTTTAGAACGGACCAGTGGCGGCTCGTCCAAAAGAGCTGCAGTCCCCCCGAAGTTATTTTAAAAGATTGTATTTTCGTTTTCATTCTAATTGGCTTACTTTTCCACTTTGAGAATTCAGTGACCAACGAAAATGGCAAAAAGTAATAAAAATGTAAAAAGAAGACGGAAAATCAATCAAGAATTAAGAGAAAGACAGACCAGAGCTGCATCAAGTTTTGGTCCTCCTACGGATCCTATATTAACGCAAAGAGCAACGCGAAGCGGGAGAAAAGCAACCTTTCCTCCGCTTGAAATTGTATTCATTTGAGCTGCATTTTTTTCAGCTCTCATTTGGACATTTGGCTCTTTTTCGCCTATTCTCAGTTCAGTCGTTTTTTGGAATTCAATTCTGGAGGAGTTGTAATTTTTTGCTTCTTTATGTTTTTCCGGGTGATGATTACGATTCTGAGGTTTGCCACCAACAATTTTTTTTGGAATTTTAGTTATAGCCGAAACACATAAAAAGAATTTTCTCCAGTGTTTTGTTTATAACTCAAAAAACCATCAATTTTTAGTATACCATCATTATATACCAAAATAATCAGAACAAATTTTCCTACAACTTAGGCTTATAAAACTTATGCAGCAGTGCTCGTTTCTGATCTGACGAGCCGACACGGGACGGACCCCACACCTCTGTATGAGGTCAGATGACGAGGACGACACCTCAGTCGGCTTCTCCTTCTCCACGCCATATCTGAGGAAAGATATCTTGACGCTCTACATCAGATTTAATGTGCACGAAGTCCATGAGAACGGCAGCTCTTTGATAGAATCCGATCTCGAACCTGGAAGCATTCTGTCCTAGAAGCAAGACCTTACCAGCAGGCCACCGTGGACCTTCAACGCAGTCCTTTTATTAGACGGTTATTCGTACAATCTCCGCAAAATGATTCATTTTTCTTCCTTTTTTACTAAAGCAACCTAACATAATTTATCCCATTAACGTACAAATTAATTTAAAGCATAAATTTCAGTAAAGATCTAATAAATTATGCTTAAAACACCAAGATGAAACTAAATGTAAAGTAAAATTAGAATCGGAGAAAAAAAATTTTCTTTTTGGTTTTCTTTTTTTACTTTTCCAAAAGAAAAAAATCGGCAAAAAATCATTTTTAAAACATTTTTTTACATAAATATGAAAGATTTTTGAAATACAGTAAAATAGCAAAAAAATAAAAATCACTGTTTAATTCCTTGCATTTCCTCAAAAATAAATCAAAGGAAAAAATCAAAAAATTTCAAAGCGACGACACTTTGAATTTAAAATATGGCTAACTGGTGGTATAAGCCTGCTGAAAACTGTTTAGGAGTTTGTTGATACCTATTGACTTCATAGGCAAAGCAGAAAAGGAACAACGGAATGCATTGAGTTCAGCCGCGGAAGTGATATGTAACTGTCCTGCAATTAGGATGCTGGGCGTTAACGGGTTAAAAAAATGTTAAATGAGCTTCATTTAAAGTAATTCATGGACTTAATAAAAGCTTTCTTCGGTTTTTTTTCCAGATTATATTGAACATAGAAATGTAAAAACTTGAGGTCTAGAAATAAATATTTTCTTTATTATTATTTCTTTATTATATATATCTTTATTATTATTATTATTATTTTCATTTTTAATATGTTCTCATTATGAAACCAAATTTAATGTCGCTAATCTTCAAATGATAACAATTTATTTTTATTTTGAACCTCAGCCATTAATCTTAGTTTCAGAAATATATGTCTGAAATAAAAATATACACTTACATTGTTTAAGAAATCACGAAAATTGTAACATAATTATCTTAAAGAGCATTTTGCTTTTTATCTCTAGAAATTACATTTCTATTCCGAATAAAAATTGAAATAAGAGGAGACATTTGCAGAAAAACATTTGGCTTCGGAAAGTTTAAATTAAATATAGAACGCCGACTCAAACTTTTGCTTTTCAGGATATAGTAAAAACATAGTGAAATATTACAAAGTCTAACTCTAAGCGACGTGTTTCACGGCAATTTAATTTTGTGTATTTCTAAGTTCTGAGATAAAAAAGCATTTAAACGAACTTTTCAGCTTGAAAGCTTTTACTTCTTAATAAAAGATAAAAGTTTCGTTGCCTGTTCTTAGTTTAAAATGTATGAATGAAAATTGCGTAATAATGAAACAAATGCAAAAGATATTTCCATTTCTCTATTGGAATTTTGATTGTTTTGTATACAGATGTTTTAAAGTGACAACAGTCTTTTGAAAAATGTTTTATCAATTTGTTATAATGCGCAAACATAATGTTTCTTCCATTAAAAGCCTAAAATATCCCTAACGTATAGAGAATCGTGAGGCCAAACAAGAAATATCGGAAAATAAAAGAAAGTTGTTCTACATCTAAGTTATTTTTATTTAAAAAAATTTCGCTCTAATGCCAACAAACATTATAGGTGAAATTTAAAGATATATTTCTTTCTTCCTTATAAGAATAAAACATTTAACTTTACAGAAATTCAGTCTCTACGATTTTATTCATTCTTTTTATTTATCTTTTTAACCGATCATAATTTTTTTTAATTATCGAAGATTTAAAATGCCCTAGAAATTTATGAAAAACCACAAATCCTTAAACACATATTGTTGTTAAAAGTCTACAAAATTTTATTTTTATTTATTTATTCCTTATTCATCTATGCATTTCTTTTAATAAATATCTTCGAAAAGGACGAAATTTTTATAATTATTCAACTAGTTCAGAGATTCCCAACCTGTGGTACGCGTACCCCTCGGGGTACGTGAAGGACCATTTGGGAGTAAGCGAAATCAAATTTGTTAATGGTGGAAACAAGAAAACATAAGAGATAACTTAGAAATTTTGTGTCTCCAAGACTTGCAATTACTATACCTAACACTTGAATAGATGATTATTACGAATTGTAATTTTTAGCTAGACTTATAAGTTAAAATGAAATAATTACAATAGTGGTTCCATTTGCTTTGGCATTGAACTAATACTATTGTAAAAATGGAATAATGTAAAATCAAAAATAAGTTCTGCAAATGTTATGAGTTCGAGTCATTTTACTTTTAAGCTAACTTAAACTAACCTTAACATTATTGATAAAAACTTCTTTGCATAGACGGAGGGTTGAGAGGGGGGAGGTTGGACATGATAGTAGAGGGTAGGCGAAAACAAAAAGAATAATCAGGGGGTACGCGAGAGAAAAAAAGTTTGGAAACCCCTGATCTAGTTAATAATATTATATAAATAAATTTCAAAATTATAATAAAATTTTGTTCTTTACTTTCATCTTTATATGTCATGTCTCAACTAAATGAAAATATATTTTTAAACAAAATACAGCAAATCATACACAACCGAATTAATAAAATTATTGACTTTAGAAAAGAAAGATCTGCTAATGAGCATGATAAGTAAAAGATGACACGAGAAAAAGTTTAATTTTTTGTACTATTAATTCAACTGTAAAGCTCTCTAACTCAACTAAATTTCTCTAAACGAGATAATTATTGAAAATTAAATTCAGTAATGAAATGAAGTTTAAATCTCTGGTGAACGAAACTTCGATCGGAGTCCAGTGCCATTTATAATGGCTCCTAATAATTCAATGCAATTATCAGTCCATCTAGCGCTGTTAGGGGGTTAATACCAAAATGGAGTCGATTCATGGGGCATCACACTCACATGACGAACGCGACTGAACAATGCACCTTACATCCGATGCAAATAAACTTCACTCTGATATTTCAGATTTTTCCTTTCTGCAAGTTGGGTTATATCAACGACTCATTTTTAAAGCAGCACAAGGACGGAGTGGGACGGAATTCATAGTTTTGAGCTGCGGTCAGATGATGGGAACGACGCCTGGTCTATCACCAACTTCCAACTTCTCTAAACTTCCGCACCACACCAGCGGGTTTGATTCACGACGTCGGATTTGATCATATATGCGCGGCAGATCTTTAGTGGAAGCGGGCTTTTGTAATATGGATAATAATATGTGAAATTAAGTTCGCGCGATGCATGTGAAATCGATCACGTGAGCATTTGATTCCATTAAGCCGACTTTTGACTCCGTTTTGTCTTAAGCGCAATAACTGATTGAGTTTTTTTTCTTTCAAGTTACTATTATAAGCAGCGACTGCAATGACTTCCATTTCTAATGGCGTTGTCGTCGTTACGAGTCGTAACAAAGATAACTATCCGAATAAAGTCATTAAAATGCTCTGTATTATGTGGAAATCTCGCAAATGTCTGACTTGATAATACCTTTCACATTATAATTGCACGTTTCATTTTGGCTCTAACGATGCGACAAGGCTGTGCGGCAAGTCGTTCATTTAACAATGAACAATACAGGCTGTAGCAAAGATGAGAATGACCATTTATTATAGTGTGAAATGATGCTATCAATGCATTTTTATGAGTTACTATGCAATTAGTATTGGAAAGAAAGTGGACATTTTTAAAGGTTTAATGTAAAGGATTTTATGAAAAATAAAGAGATGACATTACCGTTTTCATACGTCATTTACTTCGTTTGCTTTGAACTCAACCTTATAATTTCTAAAAAGAAAGTTCAAGAGGCTTTTTGTTTTGCTAGTAGTTAAAATATTTTTGGTGCTTATATCACCAGCTCCTGATTTATGCAAAGTAAACATACAAATTAAGGGAAGTTTTAATTGTGATAGAGGTAAAAATACAACAATATTAACAAAAAAACAATGAAAAAGAACGAGGAGGAAGAAGAATACGGTGGATGATGTCATCAGAGGCCTTCATCCGTGCAGATTCAAAATTAGAATAAGTTTTCTGTCGAGGAAAAACGACCTTAAGGTCTAAATTTGAATTTTCCTCTAAGGCCTTAACCTATTCCGGAACAAATTGGAAAGAAAAACATTTATCCACAAAGAACAAATTCAAAACAGTCTTTTAAACATAGTCCTTAAAAAAGGGGTTTAAAATGCCCTACCTCTCTTGTTGTGTACGCAGCGGAAAGTCTCGCACATGCACAGTAAAAAATTATTTAGTACCAACACTCATATTTCCTCTAATATTAAACATTTTTACTTCAAACTTTAATAAAATACTTCTGCAACATATTGTCGAGTTTTCTGCAAATTTTGTATAATTTGAATGAACAATCTGCATGTTATAAGCAAAACACATGCGGAAAAAATTTGGGATTTTTAAAACTAACTTTTATATCTTCCCGAATATTTGTGCTGTGTTTACGAAAATGCATGTAAATATTATGCACATCAAACATAACCATTGATGAAAGTTACATCTCGTCATCAGCTTTCTGTGAAACAATATGCGTGAAACTCCATTTTCGCCTTCATCCTTTCTGGGGGCGCCCCCCCCCAATTGCCCTCGTGATCGAATCTTTACTGTAAAATGTGTATGATACTCGATTGAATGTCACACGATTCTCCAGAACTGATTTCGAACCATAGTGTTCGTATTAATTCCTTTTTTCTCGCATTTTGCGAAATGGTCCTTAATTCTTGCACACCAATGTATGTAGATTTTTTTGATAATATTATACTTGAAAATTCCAGCATTTAAAAAAATTGCAAAACGTTAAGCCAGTATTGTACGGATGAAAGCTGGTTTACATTATTAAATATGAATACTGAACCACTGTATTTTATAAAATTTAAATTTATAATTTTTTAAAATTTTACAAATTAAAGTGGTGTAGTTTTCAAAAAGTTTATTAATATGCGAAGATTTAAATAATGAGAATTTCATAGACTAACAAAGAAAACCCTGAAAATGAAGTGAAAAAAGAAAAAGCAAGTTATCCTTTTAATATTAATACTAACATTTCATTTAAACAACGAATGATCTATTTTATTCGATTACTCCCACTGATACAAAAAAACTTTGTAAATTCTTATACATTATTAAAATGATAACGTTCTGTGCTCAAGATTGATTCAGGCGAAAGTGAAAACTGTACAAAATTTCTAATCCTCTTGAGTATCAAAATTTTTGCAGGCCAAGATAAAATAATTTTCAGAAAGTTCAATTTTGTGGAACTTAGTAACGTATCAAGTATTTATTGATTTTAAAATGTAGATTATTAATTTTAAGACGATAATTAAATGCGAAATAGATAAAAATTCTACTACCGACATTTAAGTGAAAGCAGAGAACTTCATTATCTAAATGCGGAGACAATCTCTATTATTTTGAGAACATAAAACGCCAAATATCTTTCAATCTGTTCATGGCATATGAAATAAAATTTATATCTTGGGATATTTTGTCCGGAGCAATTTATTTACGACACCAAAATATTGTGTTGCCGTTGAACATTTAGAAGTTTGTGCAATTATAAATATGTAGATAACCCCTTATGAAATTTTTAACCATAGAATCTTTTAGTATAAGTTATTTCCAGTAAACTGGTAACTTTCGTTTCGATATACGATGACCTACGGCAAAATAATGCTGGGTGGATCCTTTTTTTTTCGCGACTGTACCTACTGCGGGAGGGGCTGGACTGTGCCCCGTAAAGGCCCCACGAGGACTCCACCCTCATTTTCGATTAACGTCGCGACGACTATCATTCTGCTTTCCTCGAATGCTTAGGCAGAGAGGGGTAACTAGACTTCTGGTATATAAATATACAGAATCCGTAAGAGATGGGCATATAATTCCTACTGCAAAAACCGTCGTTTAACAAGTAACACCGCGTATCTCAATTTTTTGAAATTTCAAAGAGGCAGAAAAAACTCAATTCATCACAACCAGTAACGAATATTTTTGATTTTTTTTTTCACATCTGGTAGGAACGTATGGTCTCATGTTTATATCAGATGTTTAAAAAATTCAGAAATATTTGTTATTGGTTGAGAATAATTGAGTATTTTTTCCTTTTTGAAATTTCAAAAAATTGAGATACGCGGTGTGGCTTCTTAAGCAAAGAAATGCTTTAAATCACATAAAGAATTATATTTTTTCTCTTGTTGTCAAAAAATAAACCGCTAAAAATTACGAACTCTAAATATTAATAGAGTTACCCGGTTCAATCACGCAAATTTAGTAAAATATTCTTGACACGCTAACATTTTAAACAAAAGAAAGTTCCTCTCTACTGCAACTAAAACTAACTCAGTTATGAAACTTTGAATTTCATTATTTTAAGCCCATCAACGGACGAGTCGAGCAATCTCTGCGAGTTGATTGGAGAATCTTCCTGAAACGGTTTAAAATCACCTAAAATATTGTTTTTTGATTTTAATAATTTAATTAGCGGGAAGTTTTAATCATTTGACTCTCCTTTTAAGAACAATCATATTTCAAGTAATAAAATTCGATAAACACTTAAAACTGAATGATGTAGTTAATTAATTTGATTAACTATGGCTAACGAGCTACAATTATTCAGACAATCAGATTTTTATTAGAGGCACCGAAAATATTACGTAATGAAATGAACCGCTTTCTAGTTTCCTTCCAACTAGGAAACTATTCCCGAAAGAAATAAAAAGGAAACGTGTTTCACTTCTGTAGATAACTAACTCAATTATTATGCGAAGGAAAATAATATTTCAAGAATTTGTTCATTAGTCTTGGTTTGGAATTCCCTAATCGATTATCTCTAGTAGTTTTGATTTATTTGATTCGCATAATTATTACTATTAACGACTCTTTTGCCAATTATCCACTAAAGAGTGCTTATTAAGTTTTCGTTCGCTTTATTTATGTCTATGAGATGAAATACAACATAAGTTTTTCGGAACTCCAAAGCAAACAAAAGAATATTAAACATTCCTCGTTTAATTTATTTAGAGAACACAGCTATTTCCAGGTGTATTTATCTTTTCTCTCATCTCGTATTCTAAGTAAATATCGAAAGAGAAAGTGCTGTAATCGTAAAAATAGTTTACCTTCTGATTTTGTTGAATCTCCAGGTTTCAGACCTAATGAGTCCGAAAAAGTCTCTGAATTCTATCTGTTGGTTCTGTCTATCAACAAGATAACTCCAAGACGCAACAAGATAAAAGAATTAATTTAATTAAGAATTTTAATAATATTTTACACCAAATTTGAAGACAGGAGTCAAATTTTAGAGTAAATCGGTCAAAAGATAGAAGTCCTATTCCAAAATCAACGTTCGATTCTGCTCACTATACAATCACAAAGAAAAACTCCGGCCCTGCCTAGAAATCCCGGTACTTCTGAAAGACCGGCGAAAGAAACACCGGCACTGTGGCAGACGTAAAATAGCCCCATTACCAGTGGCCAATCACCCCGCCTCTAACGGGGAGTACGACCAGTCATAGGAAACGGGCCTTAAGAGCCACACCACCACTGCTATATCTTACCGGGAAGCGAGACTGTGCTTCCTTATGTCTCATCCCTATATCTAAGGTGCCCCTTTAAATACTCACTATTCGACAAATACAGCATAAAGCGTTCCATATTGTAGGCAGAATAATTCAGCTGCAGGTTTCTTCAGAACTCCGGAGTAACTTTGAAAAGCAATGATTTTCAAACGAAGGGAAATTGAAAAGTGTTTTTCTCACGAGAAGGCTGTAAATGAAACCGGAAATATTTTTCGTCGTGAAAAACAAAATCTGTTAGCACAAATATATAATACAATATTTTTACGATGTTCTTCGATATTCTGAAAGCTATACAATGTCGTGATGACAGCATAGCAATATCGTAAAGCATCTTGTGCTGTTTGAGAATATATGAGTTGCATATTTTACAATTTAAACCACCAGATGACTCCGCATTTAGTGGAGCTCTATATTATATGGGATAAGACAATGAGAGGAGTAATCATTTACAAATTTTGAATTTGTTGTCCCACATTTAAGGTCAGACGAGGAACCATACTCTTTCATAGTATTAAGCAACATTTCTAAAGCTCATATGCTGTTAAACCATAAGAAATAGTACTTAGTACCACGAAAAATTGTTGCTCCTTTTCTGTCTAATGAACTTCGGAATAGAAGACGAGAAACGACACATTTAATTTTTTAAGCGTTTACTCCACTCAGATTGCTGCCCTTTCGCATCGCTGCAGTAAATGCAGAGCCACCTGGTGGTTTGAATTGTAAACTATACATCTTTTAAATTCTGGTTCCTTTACACAAAAAAATCAGATTACTTTCTATCCGTTCTGTGTAAATGACACTTTTCTATCGTTTTTCGTTTAGTAATTATTCATTTTTAGAGTTTCTTTGAACTTCTGAAACTCCAACATATGAGGAAGTGGATGGGAGAACAATCTCGCTGAATATTTGAAGACACTTAAATGCATAAATGTTTTGTTACCAAATTTCCTTTTAAATTTTTGCTTGGTGGCTTCTTCAAGATGTGGCGTTGTCATCCGAAAAGCCGCGTTTTTGTCGATTGATCAGTTTATATGACAGACAAGGTACCTGAGATTTCATTTTTTAAGCAGTCCAAACTACGAGAAATGCGTTACACTAGCAGTCTTCAAAATGCTTTATCATAGTATCAAAGCCAATTGTATACATTAGAACATTACAAAAACGTCTATAAATAATAAACCTCTAGTGACAAAATCCTGCTCTCGTCAACTAACCTTGATTCAACATTACGAAATAAATATCAAAATAGCTTTCATGCAGTTTGAATCTAATCTAATATAAATATACCATACAATAACATATTTTATTAGTCAAGACAAATTTAAAGTCTTTAGAATGTTATATGTTAGAAACTCATGTGGGCAAAATTTCTTTTTCGTAGTGTATATCCTTTGAAATTTTAATGCTAAGACTTATCAAAATAAATCTGTTGGTTGCCAAGCTTATTTTTAGCTTAAACATTTTTATCACTTTAAGCAAAAGAATTCTAGTTCTAAAGTATGAATGCTTCTTATTTCATCATTTTTCTTATGATATCAAATTCAATTATTGTGAGATGTCGTTTCCCTTGAGAAATATTTTCAACACAATGTAATAATCTGTCCTAGACAGATGCGTTTGAAAATTTTGCAACCAGATAGTTTGAAAACCCTAAGCTCTAAAAGAAGGCAAATAAGTAATAGTATATGTGATTTTTATCTAGTTTGCTACGAAAGAAAACATTTCAAATGTATTTTATAATACTTTTTCTCTTTTTAATTAAAATTTAAATTAGCGAATTGAAAAAAAAATGTTTTTAAATTATCAATACAACACAAATTTCAGTTTAATGTCTTTCGTTATTTGCTGTCTTTTTCAGATAATTTTTAAACTTCAAAAGAAAGTTGATACAACAATTTCATTTTTAAAAAATTTCTTTGCATGTATGAAGCAATATTTGGAAAGATAATTAATAGATTTTTAAAGGGGTAAAAATTGTAAAGAATTGAAGTCGAAGAAAAATTCAATTCAAATCCCTAATTATGCGAACGAAGAGTTAACATTTGCTACTTTTATTTTGTTACTGCTTTGATTTCTAGGGAAATAATTTTTAAAATATTTCTTGTATTACAAGAGGCGTTTTATTTCTTATTAAACTTAATTGTGAAATTATCTCTTATGATGTGCGGGAAATAAACTTTTGATGATTTAAACTATGATTTAGCTAGCAGAACTTCAATTTTGAAAGCTCAAATCGAAGTGTGCCGAAAGTTAAAATGATCTGAAACAGATACAATTAGCAGTAAAAGGCAAACTTCACAAATTAGAGAGTAATAAAAATTGTATAGATAACTTTTAGTTGATTTAAATTGCGATTTAGCGAGTCGAACTTCAATTTTGAAAACTCAAATCGAAGTGTGCCAAAAATTTAAAAAATCTGGAACAGTTATAATTAGCAATCAAAGACAAACTTTGCAAATTAACGAGTGATAAAAGTTCCATAAGACTTAGTTCATATATCTTTCTAATTTTACAAAAGAAATGGTGAAAATTTCCACTATCTAATATAGTTTATAATTTCAGGTATGATATTTAATCCAAAAGAATTAAGTATTGAATTGCGGTACTAAAAGATCTTATTTTGTCAATCATAAAACAACAATAAAAATATTTATTCCAAATGTACTTAAGTTACTATCAGCAGAAAATAGACTCGAAGACAATGCAGTATGAGATTGACGATAGAGCTTTGATGTTAAATGAACTGCGGAACTACACATCAGTTGACAACTGATTAAAAACAGCGCATAATAAACTCAAACAGTGAAACTTACTAATCACAAGTTTACAAAAGACAAGCAAAGTGTTTTGGTGGGGATTATTGGAGTTAAAATCCAGTAGATGCACGAGCTATTTATTTCGTTGGAATGATTCTTCGATAATGTTTATCCTCTGATGGCTTCATTCATCAGGATAAACCCTTTGTTCTTTCTCTAAAGTACCATTTAACTAATGAATCGTGTTGGAATTTCGGTTAGGAAGTAGAATACTATGCATTGTTTCCTGTTGTCCACGTTTATCTGCATAAATTACAAAAGTGGCCTATGAAAAAGCACTACTTACATTTTTTATGAAAATGGCATTTTACATTTAAAGTCGACAAATAAAAGAGTTGAAGAGAAGGTAATTTTGATCGTTTTGCAATGGAAGCCGCATGATTGCATCAATGTTTTGCTATCGCTTCATTTTTTAAGTGATTATGTGAGCATCGTGTATATAATATGAATAAGTGTAGGGTTATGCGTTTTCATTATCCACTACTGCCTGAGTCACTATAGTGGTGAGCAGCAATAACATTTTAATGATGATCAGCAATAACATTAATGGTGAGTATTGATTAAATGGGGAGCAGCAAATTTATTATCAAGTTTTTCAATATGTATCTTTCATAGATAAGGAATCGGCAGCTCGAAGAATTTAGGAATTATGGCGCAGGCTTTACACGCTGACACTCTCGAATTCTCCCAATGTGAAAATCAGTAGATTCTTGAAACGCCACGAATTGATAAGAACGATGCCCTATGGCCATTCGACGGATAAAAACACATTGGTTAAATGCTTGCCTTTTGTCACTCGGTAAATTTAGATTCGTGGTGCAGTACACTCGGTCTGGTGAGTATGAATTCTATTAGAAGTAAATGTCGTCGAGGATGACTGGTGAATTTTGTTACTCTTGGGACTGCTCCACCATAAGAAAGACCCGTTACAATGAAAAAGAAAGAAAAATTGAACGTTGCAGAATTCGTCGTAGTAGAATAATTTAACTCAAACAGCAATCCAGCTGTCCCGTTTTTTCCTATACAAAGGATCGAAGATTCGTAATGGAATAATTTAACTCAAACGGAAAACAAGCAGTACACTTTTCTTACACAACAGTCCAAGGTACTGGAAACACTCAAACACTGATACCAAGAACTAAATAATCATAATATCAAAGTTATTAATATTAACTTTGGGACAATTTTGAAAGGGATCACTACGAACATTTTTCATGTCAGGAAAATATTTCGCAAATAGCCGACATCTAGTTTAAGAAAGAACTGATTAAATTTATCGTTCTTATATTCTTGCACACTGAATTTTTCGGATAAACCTCCCGTCTTGAATTTTTTCTTTTATTTTGAGTTTTTATAGGTTTACAACTTAATTATTTTACCCGAATTAGACTTCGATTTCGAAAATTTTAAAAATTCATATTCTTAAATTCTTCAATTTTTTAAAAATATTTTCTGGAGAAAAGTGTTAAGTTGTCATACTGAAAGTTTAAAAACTGAATGATGAAGGAAAAAAGACATACGTATAAATATGTAAGTAGTAAAGAGAACATCTTAAAGAGATATATATAAATAAGTCGTGAGTTGGTGATCGAAATTTTCTACTTGATCATGAAGTGAATCCATATGTGAGAAAAATATCCTATTTTATGGAGTGAACGTGGCTGGAAAAAGATAAAAAAAATTTTTAACACAAAATACGTGCTTCCAATTTATTATTTTACTTCTTCATATAAATTCCAGAAAGCCCTCAGACTGCCCTTTTCTGTTTTATCAATTAGAGTTTTCCGTCATTGTATCTCCTTCAGGTAGTCTTATAATGTTTAGTCGTGTTTTACATGAAAATGGAAAGAAATGTCAGGTACTAAGGAAGGGAACATAAGTGATTTTCTTCTTTTACCGACATTTTATATCTCTGATATTTTAGTAAAATAACGAAAGAAAACAAACCATAGTGCATATATTTTATAACCCTTTGCGGACAGGTGACTTTATGCGAGTTTGAGTCGCTATATCCTTCGTGAACTGGCTTGTCCTCCAGGTCAGTCTCGGAATCAGTTTCTGGGTCGCTGTGCTCGGTCACTTCTCCATCGATGCATCAGATTCGCCCTCAGCTGGGATTTTCTTTCCCGATTCTTCCAAAACAGCCGAATATTGCTCCGTGGGGATAATTCCCCTCCGTTTCGTGAGAGCCAGGTTGGGTTACGGAGAGCGTTTCATGCACTTTCAAGCGCGATCAGACCAAACTGACCGATTCATTGTCAGTGAAAACTATCGAAGCAAGTAGGATTAAATTAGTTTTATTAAAGTCCCGTTTTGTAGCGGTTTTGAAGAAACACAGGGGCTATTTTGGGACATAGCCCTTCGTAGCCTTGTCATTTTGAGTAGCGGTCACATGACGAGGACGACACCTGAGCTGACACCCCCTCTCCAAACTACAGCACCAAACCAGCGGGAGGACGTTTGACCACTACGTATAATTTAACGTGCAACAGGCCCAATACACTCCGGATCTTCAGTGGAATCGGGTTTCGAACCAAGAAACCTCCGACCCCGAGGCTGAGTACTTAGCACTAGGATACCGCGGCATCATCGAAGAAAGTAGGAGGAATGCTAATGCGAAGTTAGCGGAGTGGCGAGCTCTTCCCCAGATAGCAATTTTAGTTTGCAGCAAGCTTGCCACAAATTTGTCATGACAAGAGTGCAAGTTTGCCACAAATTTGTCATGACAAGAGTGCAAGTTTGCCACAAATTTGTCATGACAAGAGTGCAAGCTTGCAGCAAGTTAACGAAAGCTCCGAAGTCACCATGAAACGAACTTGCAGCAAGCTTGCCGTGTCAAACTCATTGCAAATTATAGCAAAAACAGAGCACGAACACAACCCGGGATAGAACTCGATTCGTATACGATTTACTTTTAACTATTTTCTGGATTTCATTAATTTTTTGAGTTGGGAATATGATTTCAAGTCAAAGAGAGAGCGATTTTCGCTAATAACTACTTTTTGCTAGTAGAATAAATTATGAAATTAGAGTTCAAAAGTAATTACTTTAAAATGGGACAAAATGTCTAGTTATTATTGTTCAACAAACACTGACTGTTTTTTAGATTTAATTTTGCTTATGAACGTTAAAATTTCAACATTAAGAAAAAGGCGATATAGTTTTCTTTAAAGTGAGAGTGATATATTTAGTAAAAAAAATGGAAAATGTTTCAAACAATTTTTTTATAAAAAAAGTTTTTTTTTCACAAATTATCATTGATTTATTGAATTAATAAAAAAGAATTACGGTCTAGGAGATGCTATTAGAAATCGGATGTTTTTTAAAACAGAGATAAAGATAATTATCTCTTTATTGTGCTATCTTTGCAGGAAGCTTGTTTCGCAAAATTGCAGCAAGTTTGATTTGCAAGGAGGTGGCGCTATTTCTCACATCGAACTTGCTACAAGTTCGATTCAAGTTTGACGCGTCAAATTTTGCCATGACAAGTCAAAATCAAACTTGCTGCAAACTTACGTGCTATCTGGGTCCCCTTCGATAGCTTCTATTCAGCTTAAGGTACATACCCAGTGCCGCATCTATACGCCGCATTTGTCCACAAAGGGTTAATAAGTTCACAAATGGTGTATACCAATGGTATATAGGACATATGGTCAAGAGAACTCCTCTTAGAACAGTAGAAATAGCGCAATATAGGGATAATATTTAGAATGACATGTTGAATATTGTCTTCTTAACTAGCTTCACATCAGTTTTAATTATTAAATTGTCTCTAATGACGGTGATGTCTTTACTTTATTTATAATATAAAGCCTAAAATCACATGAGAAAATGAGAACAACTTTTTCACTGCTTTTGCGCAATATTTTATTTGTTTAACTCATCTATAAAAGATATTGTTTCATAATACTATTTCAAATTTTATTTTTCCTTCGATTTTTCTTTTCTACATAAATGTTTGAAAAAATTCCTACATTATTGCTATTTACTTCAGGACTTACTGTATTATCTATTGAAACCTCAAATTTCTTCTTGAAAATATTTCCTAGGGCATCAAATAGATACGCTTCCTACATCTTTCTTGAAGTGCAGCCGGTTTCTTTCATGTGTTCTCTCTTGTAACGACTTTATCATATTTGACTTTAGGCCTTTCTCCATAACGACTGTTTTCAACCCAGTATCATGACATTTCTTCTTTGGGTCCAACTTTTGGCTAAACTACAACATTCGTTATAGATACTGGTATTGATTTCTCTAGCACTTTTGTATTTCTCAAAGCTTTTCTTCTCTCCAACTACTTTCTGCTCTTTCATCGTTCGTTTTCTCCCAGTCGAAATGGTCATAGATTTGTTCTCAAAAACACTCAGTCAGAAACGCACATAACTCGACACTAGTTGCTGGCTTCTGGTGCGATCCAGATCATTTGATGTTTCAGCGGGTTATAATTTTGAATGAGATATCGTTTTTCTCTATATTGTGGTTCATTTCGCAATTCGGTAAAAGAAGTAATTTCATTCGTTTTAATGTGATGACAGAAATGAAACACTGAAGATCTGATGAAGTCCGATATTTAAATACTTTCTATATTTACTAGTACAAATTTAAATTGAATGCATTTTCTTGTTTCAGTGAGTTAGATTCGGTTTAATCTAACTATATATTTTTAATGTTTCAAGCAACATTTATAGTATAATGTAGATATTGATTATCCTACAATAAGATTTTGAAGCAACTGATTTTTCTCTCTGAATTATTTTGCGTTAATTCATTTTTTTCCGGAAAATTTCTGGAAAAGTCCAGTTTAAGAATTATGTAAAATTGCAGAAATCGTGTAAACTTAAAAATGTAGCGAGATGTTAGACGTTCCTACCTGCATGTGAATTAAAGTTAAATAGTTAGATTCTTCCTTTCAGAAAATTTTGTAATCATTTGCCACTAACGACGATTTTTAATTTCTCTCCTAATCAGATAAATTATTAAATTTACATCCATGCAGTTTTTGTTACGAACTTTCCCACAAAATTAAGAGAGGTCAGTCCATTGAACCCTGTGAGGGCCTGGCCGGATGGGGATGGACCCTCCTTCAACCTTTCTTGCAAGTTGACTTCTCGCTGTAAGAGAGAAAGTCAGTTCTACCAGCGACGCTCCCACTGTGAGGTGTCACACATTTTTCAGGACACATTTTGGGAGCTAAAGTAAAGAACGCATGTGCACTCTATTAAATGCTGACGAGAGAGGCACATTATCGTAATATGAAGATATTTAGGAGTGATTAATGTATCATTATCTGCTGAGCATAAGAGCATGATTTATTGATTTATTATGTGTACAACATGAATTCCATGTCGACAAGCAATAAAAAGATGTTGAATCCTATACTGCATTATATCATTTGGATTGCAGATAAGTACACTATCATTTTTACATTTTTGAAGTCTAAATATTGTAGAATAAATATTTTCTCCTGATAAGCTTGTGCGAAATAGATTTTTTCACAGTTTTAATGAATTTGCAATTTTCCACAATACATGCTCTATTTCCTATTCCGTATCCGGACAACAGGCAATGGATGTATGATAGATTACAGAGTATTGCTTGATTCTTGAAATTCTGTACTCTCTTAACGTGATTTTACTGGATTTGATTTTCATTTCATGAAAGATATCTGATTTAATGGGGAATAAAATATTTAATTTGCTGCTATTAGTAATGTGACCATACGTCCCGTTTTCAGGTTGCTTGTCCCGTTGTCGTCAAGCAAAGCTTCGGGACGCTGAGATGTCCCGTTTTATGAAAGAGAGATAAAAATTTCAGAAAAAGACGCGAAAAATTAAAAAAAAAATCAGTAATGTCTAGTAATCTGGCGATGACCGGGCATGTGTAAAAATGTTGCTCACACATACACTGGTGGACAAATGCTAAGAACCATTTTTAGGATTTCGAAAAATTTGGGCTTAATAGGATTACAGTGGTTCTCAAACAGCGGTGGAGAATCATGGGACATACAATCGTCGAAACTCACATTTTACAGTGAAGATTTGGTCACTAGGACATTTAGGGGATCTTCCACAAGTTGATGAAGATGAAAATTTATTTTGGTCCATCCCATTTTACAGAAAGCTGTTTGGAGTTGAAACTTTTATCAATGGTTTTGTTTGATGTGCATAATGTTTACATGCATTTTCGTAAAAATAGCAAAAATATTCGTGAAAATATAAAGGTTTCATTAAAAAATCCCTAATTTTTCAGCATGATTTTTGCTTACAACATGCAGAGTTTTTAACCAAATTCCGCGAAACTTAGAGAATATTTGACAATCCATAAAAGAGGCCTTTATTAAAATTTGAATCAAATAATTTGATTATTAAAGAAAATATGAAAACAAATTTTTATTGCCCATGAGCGAAAGGTAGCGTAATTTTTCTATTATAACTTCAGAACCAGATATATAGAGCAACTTGTGTAAAAAATCCCAGTTCAATACCTTTGATATTCAGAAAGATATCGGAATTGCAGCTAGGTGAATTTCGGTACACTCTAAGAGAAGCTAATTTATAAGGGTTGAAATTGATTAAACTTGAATCAATTCGAATAGTAATATCGAATAGTATTCTTCGAATAGTAATATTGAATTTTATGGAATATCCTGCATACTGATGTATATTAATAAATTAAACCAGCTGGATGGCCGGCATTGCACGGGCTATCTCAAATAATGCGCCATTCCCTGGCGGAGAGAAGAAATGAGGTCACATGACCAGCGTTGCTAGGGATCCATATTTTTTCATTTGCCCTCGTCCAGTTTATAAACGCATGAAGCAAGATGCACTATATATATGAAATCTCAAAGTTAAATCTCACGAAAAAAAACATTTTTAGTAAAAACCCTATTTGAGCGATTTAATTTACCCTGTTTCTTTATATCAATTACCATAACCCGTACAAAACGCCAAACACATTGCATAGTTGAGGGTTCCATATTGCATTGTTGGAGTTTTCAACAATGAAAGAGAAACATGCAATTAAATATTTGTTTAAACAATGAAAGCGGTTGGAATTGCGCTGCAACAATGAAAAGTATTGTTGTAAATTAGTTTTTAATTAATATCTTTTTAACTAATTAAAATTTCGGAATTTAATTGGTCAAAATGGATTCCTTGAATTATTCCCCATCTTTTTGTACTTTCCGCGCGCTTCTCCGTTCAGCGGTTCGTGAGAAGATAGCCTGACATACGTTTGTTTACCTTCGGATTTTAATATATAAGATAAATAATTTAAATTGCATTTCGATTACAACTATTCGAAGATTCAAGTTTAATAAATTTCAGTTTGTGAATGGACCCTTATCATATAGCTTCTCTTAGAGTGTAGTGAAATTCACCTCGTTGCAATGCCGATATCATTCTTAATATACACAGTACTGAACTGGAATTTTAATAGAAGTTGTCCAATGTATCTGGCTTTAAATTTATGAAAGAAAAATTGCGCAGTAAAATATTATTTACTAAAAATACTCTTATTTCCTGTAATATTCAAATTATTTGATTCAAATTTTAATACAGAGCTTTTTTCACATATTGTCAAGCATTCTGTAAGTTTCATACGATTTGGTTGAAAACTCTTCATGTTTTAAGCCCTGTGGCAGAAAATTTCTGCGACAAACTTCATTAATACCAAAATCTTTCCGCACGAATGTTCCGTGAAGTAAGAATTTACAAATGGAGAAATCTAAGAGCAATTCGTAATTAAAGTAAAATATTTAGTTTAATAAATTCAGCTTTATTCAGTGTTTAAATAAAACACATATATAGTATCGTCTGCAGAAAATGAAATTGGTTCTACGGAACGATCACGGCTTTTTGCGTGAATATGTTAATTCTCCCAAAAATATAATTTCTTTCCAAAGTGAAAATCTTTTTGCAGGAAACCTTTGCTGTTCTGCGAGATTGTCGCCGTGTCGCAGCGATTCTGCCACGGGGATTATAAGCAAACAACATGCGGGAAAATTAGGGAATTTTTAAAGAAACCTTTATATTTTCAGGAATATTTTTGCTATTTTTACGAAAATGCATGCAAACATTATGCATATCAAACAAAACCATTGATGAAAGTTTCAACTCATCGTCAGCTTTCTGCGAAACGGGGTGGTCCAAAATAATTTTCATCTTCCTCAATTTGTGGACGGTCCCCTAGAGGTCCTAGTGACCGATTCTTCACTGTGAAATGTGTATTTGAGCCACGATTCTCTGCAACTGATTGCGAACCTGTGTATTCCTATTAAGTCCAAATTTTTCTCATCTTAAAACCTTAGCATTTGTCCACCGGTGTATGTAAGTCAGTCAGAAGCTTGCACGAATTTATAAATTTATTACACTGCAAAAAGTGACAGAATGAAACACTGGGAATGTTTAAAGCGAAAATCATTGAGAGGAATTATTCAAAACACTTTCACATCAATCATTTGAATCATTCGAACTTCCGTATAGTTATTGAATGTGTTCTATGTCTGCCCGGCACAAATGCACCCATAGAAAGGGTCTTTTCTCTAATGAATAAGCTACAGAAGGGCGAAAAAACACAGTTACAAGTCGAACTTCTTAAAGCAACGTTGATTATAAAACTAAAATTTAAAAAATCCTGCCAAGAGTTTCACTCTTATTTGAAATCAACAACAAATGTACTAAAGTAAAATTTCGTTCTTCAAAAAATTCAAGATCACATAAATGATTTATTTTTAATGAGTCCATTCCTGTTTTTTTTTTTCATTAATAAATAAAAAATGAAATGTGTGTTTTCTTGGTGACGCATACTTTTACCTAAAAATTAGTAGATGCCCCGTTTTGCGGGAAAAGTAAATGGTCACCTCAGCTATGAGAAACATTTCCCCGATATTTAAAGTGTTGGTGATTATTTGTAAAGTCTAAGGAAATTCAAAGATGAGGCCAAAAGCAAAAAAGTGATAGTATTTAAAAAGAGAGAAAAAACGGTGTAATTTATAAAAATAAAGATCCATGCTAAAATTCCAAAAAACGCGTTTTGGTTTGCAATTTAAGGCGGGGTTTAAAAGGAAAACCTAACTATGATTTCTCAAAAATGGTCACGTCGCAGCACATTTTAATCCTCCGGTAGACATGGGCGATCCGCTTTGCGCTTCTGTTTGAATTAAGTTGTCAACGTTTTCTCACCTTTTTAGTTGTCTTCATAGATCTGCGAAAAGTGAGAATGAATGAAGTTTCGGCTGGCTTCAAATTCCCATCGTCAAAGGATGGTAACCACAATTCCGATCTCTATGTTCGGCTGCGCCTAAAACATTATTTGCATACATATTTAAAATTGCATACCATTGTATTCTTTTAATTTCAGAATGGATTTAAAGTCGTGAGAGTATTTCCTGTAGAAATTGTGAATGGTTGTAGAAAATTGGAGTGAGTAATACTAGTATTTTTTTTCCTAGTTTCAGATAGCTTTTAAGAAGTTAAATCTTTGTGATGAGAACGATTCTTGCAAGAAATCTTGGGAATGCTTTCGCAAAATTGTAGAAATAAAATGATATAATGCTTATAAATAAACGCGACAACAAAAAATTTGCATAATTCTGTGCTACTTTTAGTTTATGGTTTCAAAAGCTTGTACAATTTAGAAATTCCAACAATTTCATATAAAAATTGAACATATTATGAAGAAAATTACGGCAAATTATTGTGTAGGATTTAAAATAAGGTCGAGATCATAAAACATGAAAGATTTTTGCGTATATAGATTGAGTATATTATGAAAAAACATATTGATATAGACTAACGTTACTTTCTATAGATTTATCGTAGATATTCGTTATTTTTCATTCATCTAACAGAGAAGTATATTTAGAAATCATTGAACTGGTAGCTGAAAAGTTTCGACACCCTTTTTAGATTTCATAAAACTATCCCCAAGGTCCATCTTTGCAGTTTATGGCTATAAATCAGACGGTCTTTTACCGTATCTGTGAATAAACTAAAATTTAGTACAATATTCACTGCATAAACATTTTCTACATTGTTAAACTTATGCCATTGACCAAAATAGTAGGTTTCAATTGATGCATTATCATGGACTGAATTCCTTTCTCAGTTTTATTAGCAATAAAATGAGGTCCTCGACCTATCTAATTTCGTGATTCACAAAGGAGCTTTATTCTAGAATGTATCTTGATTTAAATTGAAATCTATCTTCCTCTAGAATAGCGAACGCGTTTGCATTTATTGTTTTCTCGAATCACATAAAATTTTCTAATAATTGCAACTAGAGTGCAAACCTCATTAAAATGCAAATGAGCCCCAGAATCAATCTCGTCTTTTCTTCATTTGTTATATAATTCTTGCTAAACATTTCTTAAATTATTAGCGTAATAAACATCAAAAGCATTTTTTCGAATCCATAAATATCCTTGAATAGTTTTCCACATTTCAAAAGAAATCAGAACTAATTTATATGAAAATGTTTTGGAATATATTACAAAGAACTCATGTGATAACCATTGTATTACAACTTCCAGTATTTAGAGACAAAATATCTGATATCTATAAATATATAAAAATATATATCTGCCATATATCTTTATTAATATCTAGTATGTTGTTTCCGAGTGTTTAGATAATTAACCTCTTGCCCTACGATTTTACTTAACCTCCTAATTAAAAACTGTAATTTATAGTTGAGACATTTAAGCGTGTCCAAGTGATTTTTTGTAATTAAATTAATTGTTACGTTGACTTAATTACGGATTTAAATAACAAAAATTTTGCAATTAGATGCACTTGGCAAACACGCTATTGTAGGTTAAGGGGTTAAAAATAAAACTTACCCCTCAAATTAAAGATCATAGAAACTCCACTGTTCATATATATAGAACTTTAAACTCATTATACAAGAAAAAAAATAAAATTTTACGTCAATACTTCTAATTCCTGAAGAGTTAAAAGATGCAAACAGAAATCGAAAGAAAAAACTTCTAAAATTATTAACGAATTATTTTCCTATTAACGCTATTGGTTTCTATTATGCTATTCAAGAGATCTAATCAGCCTTAAGAAGGGAATTTGCTTACTTAGAAGTCCAGTGGGTTGCTTATAAAATGTGGACACTTTAAAATTTGCATATATTTTCGAATATCTCCCGAAAATATACATGGATTTTTTTTAGAATTTCGAACATGTAAATATTAGGCTTGAACTTTACAGTGAAGATTTGATCACGAGAGCATTTAGGCGACCTACCAAAAAGTGATGAAGACAAAAAAAAAAATAACGACTCATCCCGTTTCAAAGAAAGCTGATAACGTAAAGAAACTTTCATCAATGGTTTATGTTTGATGTGCATAATATTTACATGCAATTTCGTAGATCTTTCATAAATATTCGGGAAGATATAAAGGTTTTCTTAAAAAATCCCAAATTTTTCGGCATGTTTTTTTCTTATAATTTGCAGAGTTTTAAACCAAATTCTACGAAACTTACAGAATGCTTGACATGTTAGAGAAACATTGTATTAAAATTTGAAGTAAATTCTTTGAACATTAAAGGAAATATAAATATTTTTAGAAAAGGATTTTACTTCTATGACTTAGGAGCCAGATATATAGAGCAATTTATATAAAGATTCAAGTTCAATAATATTAGTATTCAAAAAGATATGGACATTTCAATTTGGTGAATTTCGGTACACTCTAAAAGAGGCTTAATGATGAGGGTTCTTGCACAAACTGATATTTTTTGAACTTACAGGTTTAATTAAAGGCGGATAGTAAATAATATTTGGGATATGGCTTTTTTTTAAATATAGAAAACATGAATAAAATTTTTGTACAAGTCAATGAACGAGGTGACATATTTTCCCTAAATACATATTCGATTATCTTCGGAAAAATTCAATAAAGAATATTTTTAACGTGCACTCACATTATACAGAAATATTACATTCATTTTTACTTATTGCATTTATAGACATGGATGTTTGCACATATCTAGGGAAAGTATTTAAAAAAAATTATTTCTGTAAATGTTATTGTGGCCATAATTAAAAATGAAAAGTATTTTTAAAAATGCCTGACGATCAGATTGGCATCAATGAATAGCTAATTCTTTTTTAATTTTATCATAACAACAAAATTCGGTTATTTATTTCCAAAGCTATCGGAGATAAATATCACAATTTTTAAACTAGAAACATAAATGACAAAGCGTCAGGTAATTTTGGACACTTTAACAACATTTTTATTGATGCCATTCTAAAAGGTTTGATTGCAAACATGTCTGACCATAGATTCTAAAATACTTTCGTTAGTGTAAATTCTTCTTGTGCTTCTTTTGATTTACCTCTAAATCAAATATTTGAGTTCCAGAATTTTAGAAAGCTAAATGTTTTGAACTAAGTCTCTATGTTGCGCCATTTTTAGAATTCGCTTCAATGCTGGGAATACTATTTTTAAAATTCCAATCTCTCACAAATCATATATTTGTTGAGCTGAAATGTAACTATTTGAGTAAGAACCCTATTACAGTTCAATGTATTTGGGAAAGATCAAACCTGAGATATTTCTTTTCAAATACACTGGTGTGCGAAAATTAAGGACCGTTTCGTAAACTGCGAGAAATTTGCAATTTATAAGAAAACTATGGTTCAAAATCAATTGCGGGGAATTGTGTCGACAATCGACTATAGTACACATTTTACACTGGAGATTCAGCAACGAGGTCATTTAAGAGACCAACCAAAAATTGATGAAGACGAAAAGATATTACGGCTCACACAATTCATTAGCAACTTTCACAGAAAGCTGATAATGATCTGCAAATTTTATCAACGGTTATGCTTAATATGCTCATTGCTTACATGCACTTTCGTAAAAATAGCATGGATATTCGGGAAGATACAGAAATTTATTTAAAAAATCCCAAATATTCCTTTATGTTTTTTTTTTCATTACATGCAGAGTTTTCATTCGAAGTAAACGAAACTTACAGAACACCAGACAATACATTACAGAAGTATTGATTTAAAATTTGAAGTAGAGGAAATATAAGTATTTGTACTAAATAATTCTTACTGCGCATGTTCGAGACGTAGCGTAGTTTATCTTTTATAACTTCAAAGCCAGATATATAGAGCATCTTATATAAAAATTCCAGTTGAATCCCGTTAAAATTCAGAAAGATGTCGGCATTTAAGTGAGGTGAATTTCAATTTCTCTTTCTAGTTAATAAAAATAACTCATCTAGATAGGCTAAAAGAAAGTAAATTATGGCTTATTTCGTGTCTTTTTCTTTCTCGAGCACTTGAAATAAAGAGTATATAAAGTCCAGAAGGTAATATTTATCACGAACTAAATGACATAAAGTCTTCTATGTGCAATTCTAAGTTAAAATCGATTAAAAATACAGCGTTTCCTTTTAAAGAAAAATCAATTACTAAATGTTTAGCTGGTATTTTTCTGAAGAAAGGAATAGTTCATTCATTTTCCTGAGAAATGGTTGTTTTATCTATCCCAGATAGCAATTTTAGTTTGCAGCAAATTTGCACTGCAAATCTGCAAGCTTTCTGCAAATTTGTCACGACAAGTGTGCAAGTGTGAAACAAGCTTGCAGCAAGTTAACGCAATCCTCGAAGTCACCATAGGACGAACTTGCAGCAAGCTTGCATTGCAAAAACAAAGTACGAACACAACCCAGGATAGAACTCGCGACCTACCGGTTCGGAAGCTGACGCGGTAACCACTCAGCCAATAATACTCTGACAGGAGAAGATAGATTTCGCTAATTCATCGTTCCATTCGATTCGTATACGATTTATTTGAAACTATTCTCTTGATTTCATTAATTTTTTGAGTTGCGAATATGATTTGAAGTCAAAGAGAGAGCGATTTCTGCTAATAACTACGTTTTGTTAGTAGAATAAATTATGAAATTAGAGTTCAAAAGTAATTACTTTAAAATAGGACAAAATGTATAAGTTTATTTTTCAACAAACATTGACTGTTTTTTGGTTTAATTTTGTTTATAAACACTAAAATTTCAACATTCAGAAAAAGGCGATATAGTTTTCTATAAAGTGAGAGTGATATATTTAGTAAAAAGATCGAAAATGTTTCAAAAATTTTTTTTATAAAAAAGTTATATTTTTCACAAATTATCATTGATTTATTGAATTAATAAAAGAGAAGGACGGTCTAGGAGACGTTATTAAAAATCGGATGTTTTTCTAAAACAGAGACAAAGATAATTATCTCTTTGTGCTATCTTTGCATCACGCTTGTTTTGCAAATTTGCTGGCGCTATTTGTCACGGCGAAATTGTAGCAAATGGGTTTTGCAAGAGACGATGGCGCTAGATGTCACGGTGAACTTGCCACAAATTCACTTCAAGTTTGACGCGTCAAATTTGCTATGACAAGGCAATATCAAGTGAAAATCAAACTTGCTGCAAACTTACGTGCTATCTGGAATGATTTTTAGATCATAATAAGCAATCATATTTTATGCTTAATGAGGTACTATTTTAAGGAGGCATTAAAATATAATCATTATTTCAATATGCTTTGAAACATACAATATGCTTAGAGGAATGATTTTATGTCGTACCCAGGTAGGAGAGAATATTCTTCTGAATCTATTGTCGACATTTATTTGTGGAAAGCAATTCCCTTTTACATAAAACATGAAAACTCTCGCCGGAGTCGATACTATGGAAACTTCATTTCCTTTCTCAGTCAACATCGCCGGTATAAATTATCCACGGAAGAAGACACCCTCATAAATAAAAACACTTCTTGGAACTTCCAGAGCGCACGTACGAAACAAAATATCCACGTGTCCAACTGTTGCTCTGATATGATTGTTATTGGAAAACTCAGTGATCTATAAAATCTTCCTTATATTGGCTAAATTGATAAATCTGGCAAAATATTGTTTATTGCGTTTTCCACGTTGAGCTTTAAAACACTCTAAAACCTTTGGGTGAGTGGGCAGGGTTGAGTTTAAAAAAATATTTCTCTCGAGAAGCTTTTTCCGCTGAAAGTCTACTTTTTCTTACTTTATTTTATATGAAGCATACAAAGAGAATGTATTGAAGTTGTTAAAAAATCTGGATTAATAATAATAATTGAAAGATTAATCGAAGATTTTAAATTAATCTCCACGTTTTAAATCGTCCCGAGTAAGATAAAACCATTTTGGGAATCAAGTCTATCTGTGAACACAATAGCTCAATAAAATAAAGAAACAAATTTAAGGTATAAGCTTATATTCATGCGATCCGTGTGCATGCATGGTTCAAATAAAATCGTGGTCGCCTTTACCTTCTAGGAATATTCCATTTGTTTAAGAAAATATACACAAAATATAAGGTGCTATATAAGGCGCCCACGCTTTTATTCCAACCATGCATTTTATTGTAATCAGAAAAATTATTTTCAACTTTTGCGTTAATTCCTTGGCATGAATAAAAGCTTATACCTTAATTTTTTTATTTATTTTATTTTCTACATTTTAGTAACGGCTGACACGAATACACACGACATGTTAGGCATAGTAAACCAAATTCAATTATTGAATTATTCAATATAAAACACATATTAAAATTATTATACATACGTACAATTACATTTTTAAAATGATTTAATGACATTAACTTTCTGAAATATAAATCCTTAATATATTACGTGATAATTTACAATTATTATCAACAGTGTAATAAAAAGAATCGATGTACACAACTTTCTCTTTTTGATCTGAGTGCGAAACGTTTGGCGCACACAAAGTAAAAAAAAGCTACTTCTGGTTGTGTTGGCGAATTCTAATAGAAAGTAAACCCAAGACACGTAGAAACACGAGCTATGTCATTCATCGGTGCAGCGCCGGGTGTTCTTACAACCCTACGTAACATGAGGTCACCACTTTTCGAACTTTATCGCCCAAATACAGGACTAAAATTTTAATATCATTTTATTAGATTTAAAATAGGTGTAGATTGCAAATTTTTTTTGCATAATATTGTATTGTCACCGGAAACCCACCACTGTGATAAATTTCAAAGCTATAGCTCGATTGGAAGTGGGTAAGAAATCGATCTCAAGATTTGTGGACACGACAGTCAAGTTGAATAAAAGCTTTTAGAAACGTATTTAGGACGGATTGAATTTTGTACGCAACCTTTACGAACCGAAATTAGAGATACACCTTAACCCTTAGAAGCCCGATATTTTTTAAAAAAATGATTTTAAAATGTTTTTTGACTTTCATTTCTTGAATAAAATATGGGAAAAATACTTTAAAACATCCTATTTTGTTTGAAGTATGGTTTATGGCTAAAAAACAGTTTGTTACCAACTGTCAACACTGGGCTTTATTTTAGAAAAAAATTTCCCTTAATAAAATTCTATAATGTCAGACACAGATGAATTTTAATAAATAATAATAGGGATAAGGAATTTCCTTCAACATTGTAGAATAAAATATGGTATTCTGAAGCGTACAAACAAAGCTAAAATAATGCAGCCTCAAGTGAAAAAAATTCAATTTTTTTTTTGTCAGTACTCAGGCTGCTATCTGTATGTTGTAAACTGATTTTTAAAAAATATCAGTATGTATCCTATTGGCAACAACAGCCATTAGAGCTTCAGTCTTATTCTCAAGATTTTAGGAGACAAAATTGGGCATGTTGCTTAAGGGCAACACTGGGCCTTTAAGGGTTAAATGTTGTATGAAATTCCTCCGTTGGGGAGTCTCTCCATCCGTGTGCATGCGAGCACGACGAGTTAGATCAATGAAATTTGGTTTATGGATTCATTACTATAATTAAAGAACTTTTGGCGGCGGGATAGAACTGAGGACCTTTGGGTTACGAGCCGAAAATCCTAACCACTAGACAAAAGGAATTCCCCATGTCCGGAGGCGGATATTGGCTAATATACATCACAGTAAGATGGCGTAGCACGGTGCGCCACAAACTTTAACTCAGTTTGAACTAAATCCATTGGAGATTGACTACCGGTTGATAATTCAAAAAAGCATCGAGCTAGATGAATAAATTTTGGTATAGTCTTGAGATCCATATTGTAGATCTTCACTAAGTACGAAAGGCTTGCGGTAGCCTAGTGGTGAGGTCTCGACTTCGATATCAGAGGGCTCCATATTCGAAATCCGATTCCACTGAAGATCCGCCGTTTCTGTGGGGCTGGTGCGAGTTAAATCATACTTAATGGGTCAAACGTCCCTTCGCTGGTGTGGTGCGCAAGTATGGAGAGGGGATGCCAGCATCCTCGTCATCTGACCTTGGCTAAAAATTATGAGGTTTCTGCCAAAATACCCCTCTTGTTGCTTCAAAATGGACGTTAATATAACTAAAAAATTGTCAAAAATTGAATTATTGTATTACTAGCCGCTTTCGGTGACCAGCTGGTATGGCGGAATTATTGCGTGTGAAAAGTTTCAATAAAATCTTAAAAGCGCAATTTGATCGTAACGGCCTCCTCAGCAAAGTTTCTTTAAATTTGGAATTTTTACAAACACGTAACTTGTACTATTTTAAAAGCCTTACACCAGTTCTGTTCATTGTGCTATGGACCTGTCAATTCTCTCTATCCGTTATCTCTTCTAAAATTTGAGCTATAATCGGAAACGGGAAATGGCTCAAAGTGACGAAGTCCTTCCCCAGACAACCCACGTTTTGCTTCAAAATAATAATCTAAGGACGTTATTATAAGTGAACTAAGTAAGAAAAACGCATTTTTGGTCGGTCTCATTATAACTGAAAAAGGTGCTAGATGGATTTCAGTATGCGAATTATTCCACGAAATTTATAGGTATTTGTCAAAGTTTTTGCGAAATATGTTTAGAGAATATCTGTATGTCAGCGTGCATATGAAGGGAATAACTCTAAAGCTCTGCGAGATAGAAAGATGAAATTCAGCATATGGCTTTATAACTGAAATTATAAACCTGTATCACATTTTAGACTAGATCCGTCAACAGGATAACTGTCAGTCGATCGAGATTGTATTCGTCTTTTCGAGAGGGTGCGAAGAAAACAACTCAAAAGCGTAACAAGCTAGATGCATGAATTTTATGATCTCTGCATAAAATTTTAAATCGGTTTCTGATTTTGGAGTAATTTCGTCATTGCGTAGATGGATGAATTTAAGAATATTATCTTGAAATCCAAATTGTGGAGCTTATCTGATTTAGACGTACGAAAAGAGACATTTTTGGTCGGTTTGACTGTGAACATGATAACTAAAAATTGTAACATTCTAGAGTGATTAATTTTAATATGTGGTATTTACAACAACATTTTAGATATCTGTCAAAACTTTTACGGCATCTGTATAGAAGAAGACTGTTTCTGTATGTCATAGTGCATGTGAACACAATAACTCAAAACGACTTTACATGAAACTAGCTGATAACCCGGCGTTGCTCGGGATCCAAATATTTTCATATGCCCTTTCCCCAACACACCACCACCACTCTGTTTCTTTTCCTCCACTTATATAGACGATCGATGGAAAAAAAATCCATCTTCAAAGTAAAACTTTTTATTCCAACCAACTTACGGGTCAAAAAGAACAATATTTACAGAGAAATAGATAAAATAAAACATCCAAAGACAAAAAAAGGGAGAAAAAAATGCAAAACCTATTAAATTAAAGCATTGGAAGTACAACTTTTCTTCACGGATAAAAAAAAGAATAAATAAAATAAATATCAAAGACAAACTAGCGGGAGTGGACTCCTCTAAACTTTCTCGCATAAGACTGACACGGGTGAGGAAAAAATACACCGCGCGCCTGAAAACTGCGGTGTTCCCTAAGTGGGGAAAACTCTCCACCGTTCGCTCCTTTTTATTTTTGCGTCGTAGAATGGGGAAAAAAACCGAATATGCAATTTTCAACGCCTTTTTTTAAGCGACTTAAACGAAAATTGCTATAAATCTCCAGTTAGGGTTTCAAGACTACATACGAAATTTCATTTATCTAAGTCATTTCTTTTAGAAGATATCGTCTTCAGAAGTATGCGATTATACAGACAGACAACCCTTCGACGGATTTGGACCAAAGTTTGATACATACCTACGTTCCTGATGATACAACTGTGTACCAAATATCATATATCTAGCTATCTAAGTTTTCGAGTTATGGTGTTCACATGTACTCGGATAGACAGAAAGACTTCCCGTGGACAGAATTTATCCAAAATTTGATAGAAACCTATAAATTATGTGTCAAGATCATATAACAAATTTCATTTCTGTAGCTCCAATAGTTTTTGAGTTATCGTGTCCACAGACACACAGACAGACACAATTCCAAAATTGTGTTTTTCGGACTCAGGGAAGTCTAAAACGTGGAGATTCCTCAAAATCTCGAGTTCGAATTTTTTGACGATTACAATACTTTTTCTTTGTATACTTCGTATACGAGAAAGTAAAAAATAGAGCAAAAAGGCAAAAGCCAATAAATTAAAATACCGGAATCATAACCTTTCTTCATGGATAGAAAGATTCTTTTCTTTCTTCAATAGGCAAAATTTTTGTAGTAGGCAAAAGGAATTTAACACTAAGCAATAAGGACTAGGCTAACACTAGGCAATAGGCAAAAATGCATTTAACACTGAAAATTAACTAAATAAAAAACTAATTTGAATTTAAAAAATTGCGGCGTTTTCTCCCTCTTGTGTATCCATCACTGTGCCAAATTTGGTCCAGGTTAGTCAAACGGTTTGGGTATGCTTAAAGAAAAAAAAACCGCACATCTATAATATAAAGCAGAAAATACATGTATCTGTCTGTCGGTCGGTCGCAAGTCCTCCTAGACGGTGAACAGTAGCGATATGACATTTGTACACGACATTCTAGATCACATTTCTAGGTCAACGGTGCTATTTTCAACTTTCAGAATTAATTAGTTCTTATGATATTTAATTAAACAACGAAAATTAGCCGCTGTTAAGCCTATTGCTTAGATGTTTCTTGACAATAACTTCTGAAATATTTATTACAAGAAAATTACTTTACACCATTTTAAAGACCAAACAATTTCCATTTTAATGATAGTTATTCCATTACCGTCCAATATTTTCTCTAATTGTAATTAAAGTTTCTAAATTTTATTTTAAAGCAAATTTTAACAATACTTTCTATTCTTGTGAATTTAAACTCAAGTTAATTTGCTGTCCATCTTATCTTTCATTCACGTGCATTTGCCACTGTTAAAGTTGATATCAGACAAATATTGTTTCCTTCGGACATTTTTATTTCCAAGGCAGAATTCTCATTTCCGGTATTACGTCGATGTAAAAATTGAGCCAATTTTTGACGTTTTTTTTTCTCAGAAATATATAGTGCACAAAGATCATTAATATGCTATCTTAAATAGCAGAAAATTTTCTTTTTACTGATCTGAATTTAAATGGCATGCATTCTTTTTCAGCATATTTAATAAAAATTTCGAAATTCATTTCAAACACAATCTGTAACAATGATTTATATTATTGTAATTAAATTCTAACCGATTTATTGTTTTATCATTTTCTTCATTCCCATGTTTCTGCCACTGTTAAAAATTATGATAAAAATATATCTGTCGTTAAATATTGACAGGAAGGCAGAATTTTTGCTTTCGTTTTCATTTTGTAGCGTGTACATCTTTTAATTTATTTGCGCAGTAATACAATGACGTTAGTTATTTACTCTCTCTATGCGATGCTTCATTTAATATTTGAAAATTTTAAAATGATCCCAATGAGCAGAGCATGCAAATTCATTCAAAGGTTATTGAGTCCGGTTACTACCGAAAGGAGAGAACCTAAGGAGAAATAGAAGGACCACTTTGCAGTGCTTCTCGACCAGGCACCCAGATACAAAAAAGAAGAGAAATGTACTTCGGATAATGGTAATGAAATCCAGGATGTGAAGCAGCTTCTGTTGTCGCCGCAGCAATGACAGGGAAGAAAACAATTTAGTATCAAGGATTATTAGAATCGTTCCAGGTGGTTAAAAGGCCGGAGACAAAAAGGAGGGAGGGATTGAACGGTTTGCCTCCTCACAGCGTCCTACCATATGGTACCACCCATCCAACAACATCAGCCAGTATGGTTCCGCAGCGTAGCCAACAATTCGACGTCAAGAAGGAAGATACATAATTTCCTCCACTTTCTCCAAAGAGAAACCAGTCTTTTCCGTCCAGATCCCAATTGATTGTTTTTTCCTTTCCTTCAATAGTCTTCTCAGTTGAGTCCAATGCTATCGTCCCGTTCCCACAATCTTGACAACATTTTCATAAATACCAACTTCTGTAACCGAACATCCTCTTCCTCCTGCAATGAGGGAATTTAAAACCAACCAAACTTCAACTATCCTTCCTGCGTCTTCATCACTCCATCATTTTCTTTGGAGATGGAAGGTCTCGTTTCACCAGTTCAACATTCAACTTCGCCTCCTCTTCAGCCCATCATCCCCTAATGATCTCAGAACTGTTTTAGTCGTTCTTTCAGGACTTTCTTCCAAGGTCCACCGTGTTTCTTCTTCTTCAAATAGAGTTCCATCAGCTAACTCTTCTTCAAAATCGAACTTATTAAAACAATGTGCGGCCCATCTCTCTGTTTTTGTGTACATTTTTTTGTTATTTTTATTAATGTATTAATTTGTTTTTTATCTTTTTCCTTTCATTTTTTTGTTTTTGAATGTATTTTTTACTCTTCGTATAGTTTTTCCATTGCATTTAGTTTTTATTATTGTCCAGTTATTTTATGTATAACTGTAATTTTGTGTTTCTTCAAAGTTTTATTTTACTCCGCGTTACCAAAATATTTTTATAATGCACAATAGCAATCCTTCCTATTGCTGCTGTAAACTTGTTGTGTTTTTAATTAGACAGCGGTGAGAGAATTGTCAAGATTTAAGGGAGGTCACCTCCTCGGGTGTTGTGATTTTTTTCCACTTCATGACCACAACACTGCTTAAATAAGCTACTGGTTATAATTATAGGGGCATGGAGTGGTGTTATGTTATGTTATGCTATCGAGGGGGTCAGATAACAAGGAAGTGGATGAACGAAAACCAAAAGGAGCTGCTGCGAAAAACTGTTTGATTAAGATTAAAATATTATAAATACTTAGACTTGAAAATATTTCTAAATCGAGCAACGCCGGGTATATCAACTACTTCATACACAAACATACTAAAAAATATTCTTTTATTTATATAGAATATAGACCTGCGTCACGTTTCGGACTAAATCCGTAAACAGGCCGACTCTCAGTCGATCTGTCTATTCAAGCGTGTGTGAAAGAAACATGTGAAAAGCTAGATGGATAAATCTTGTAATATGATCTTTACACAAAAGTTTAGATTGGCTTAGAATTTTAGACTAATTTCGCGAATGTGTAAACAGTCTATTTTTTGTCTACCCATTTGGATGTGAACATTATCAGCATGACAAGTGAAACTTGATATGTGGTTTTCACGCTAAAATTGTAAACTTATATTAAAATTCTATCCACTGATCATTTCGAAAAATTAAGAAAAGAATAAAATAAATTGAGAAAATATTCAATTAACAATATTTATTACGATTCATCAAGGATTGATAAGAATTTCACGTTTAATACAAAATATTAAAAGCAAACAATAAGTATGAAAATATGACGTCAGCCATTTTATTTATATTTGATTAATTTGTTTCGCTTACTTTATATGCATCCTGTAAAGTGATATACAACCAGAAAGGCTTTATTTTCCAACACTACTTTAACCCCCTAAGAGTTCGGACCGGCCTTTTCTTTTAATCGAGTTCGGCTCTAAAGTAAATCATTCTTATTTGTTTGTGTGTTTTCTTATAAGCCCAAGGGTAGGTTCCAGTACAGTTGAGAATGTCAAAGCTTCCATCACTTATGAATAATTGAAGTTTATCTACTTTGAAAACGCATTTCTGAAAGCTCGAACTTAATCGATCAAAATAATTAAAAGAAAGACACATTTCCAAAAGATGCGAAGACTAATTGCCATTCCAAAATAAATGTTGTCCAAGAATGGCTTGCCCCAATTTTTTAAGAAATTCGCACCTCAGATTTATCTTTTAAATGGATTACTTTCGTAGGTTGTTTTTAAAAGGAAGCATAGTTTTGAAGAGTTCGCAGACACTAATGAGGCACATAGGAGATAGCATAACAAGAAATTAATTATTATTTCAAAAATCGCACAATTGATGTTTCCGGAAGAATTACAACTATCAAAACAGTGCACTTTGTATTTTATGAATATTTATAAGGCCGCAACCCCTCTCCCTTTGTCCCTTTTCTTTGCAAAGAAAAAATGAATTTCGATTTAAATATGACAACTTCCTCTGCGGAAGATAAAGTATGGATGAAATTCCTCCGGAAATCCTTAACTCTGTTTCTTTTCTTCATATTTTATGCAAGTTTCTAAGAGAACGTTTGAAGCAAATTTTCTGTTCTCCAAGAATACTGAAAAGAGAAGTCTTGAGGTACTTTCTTTCAGCTGCCTCTATGCTCTGTAGAAATGCCATCTCACAATTGGTAATCTATGCAAATACTTAAACATGTTCATGCTGTTTTACATCTTCACGTCGTTTTCAGAATAATAGGAACGAAGAAGGGGAATTCATATTGGGAAAGAATAGAAATTTGCGGTGGTAGACTTCAAAAGCTGCTGAAGGCATATTATGAGTGCAACTGGGCATAATAAATTCGGACAGAGAAGACACACTAATGTTTATAAACTAAATGTAACTTCCAATACAGCTTATTTATTTGTTATCGAAATTTTAAAGTTTGTTTTTGTTTTCAAACTCATTCGCTTTAAATGAAAGTTGTACTAGAACAGGCATCTACCTCTACACAAATTGTGATTTATCGTTAGAGAATGGACATTAAAAATGTCCATTCTCTAACACTCAACGACTTAACTACTTTCAAACATTTTAATGCAACAAATTAATATGAAGTAATAGTCAAATATCAAAAATAAATGTGACTAACAATTAACTGCAGGTTGTTTTATGCTATGTAAACACGATTCATTCACACATTTATATTCTAAACTATTACGATACGTTTGTTTTTTGCCACATCAGGGATGGAAGATTCTACGGAGAGCACGGTCTCTCGGGCCACAATCTCCGAAGCATAAAAAGTGACATCAGTGAGCATGACGGTCTAGATTTCAACATAATTGCTTAGATACGATGATCCGTCACAGGTGATACATGCATATGGTACTATCATTAATTATTACTATGCATCATGCGGGCATGATTATATTTCCTTACACTGACAATATTCATTTATAAATTCCCATACATGTTTTACTTTTTACATTTTAAAAATCCATAGTATTTTATGTCTTATCTAAAATATGCCTTCAGACCAGTTACGATTACTTTTTTTTAATGACTAACTTAACTTTTTTTAATATCTCACCATTACTTGATCATTTTCTCAATTCCTTTGACCTCATTCACATTCTAAGCGAATAGACTTTGAGAGAAATGCATGCATTCAAACACACATCATACACAAATGCATTCCGACGCAGGCTCAGTATGTGCAGCGCCACCATGTGGTATATGCTGCAACGTGTCATTCTGAGCTGAGATACGAATCAGTAAACATGAAGCCACATGTATTCCTTTACACTAAGGCCGAGACTAAAATTTTGTTAATTATCAACTGATGTTCTAAATGTTCATATCTTTTAAGTATTCTGTGTTAATGTTATGAGAATAACTAATTCCAATGTAATAAATTTGATTAGTTCAAAAGAGCTAACTGGTGCTCGACTTTTAATTTATTTTAGACGCATACAGATTGAACAGTTAGTTGGCACAAAACGAGGCAATAAGCGCCCAATCAAATTAAATCGAAAACTCTATACTGACATAATTAGTTTATATAACGAGAAGAATTCAAAATCTTTTAAAAATTGACATTTAAACAAAATGAACCGATCTAGAAACGAATGATTAACTTAACAGGATTTTAATTTTCTCAATTAAGCAGGATTTTAATTTAAAAAAATAATTGCTTTTGAATCAAAGGCAATTGAAGAATCGCTTTTTATTAGTTTGTTTTTCATCTTTATGAATATCATTTTTTAATATTCAATGCAAAGAGGCAAATTAACTCACTAAAGGAAATTATACTTTAATATATACAAAAAAGAAAAATACAGAAGAAGTAAACAATAGTGATAACAATATACCTGGTTCTTCTGAATTTTTCTTTTTTGTATATACAGTAGACTGTCGATTAACCGGGATGGTCGGGAAATGCTTCGTCCCGGATAATCCAATTTATGCAAATTTTGATGAAACATTTTGGAAAAATGTAAAATTATTATACAATAAGATATTAATAGCTTAATTAATACAAAAGAAAAAGAATTAACAAAAAAATTTAATGTTATTTAGATTTACAATTCGTGCAATTAAAAAGAAAAACAGAGATGTAGTTTTCCTCACTGTTTTGTGAAGAATGAAATGATAGAAGTCTGTTTTTGTTTTTATTTACTCTTCGACGAATTATACTACGCAGATTTCTCAATATCATTTTTTCTGCAGGTGCGCTTTCATCTTCTTGCTCCAAGTAATTAAGTAACGCCTCAGTGTGTACTAATGAATCACCGTGTCTTAATTTTTGATGAGTTACAAGATTTTCCTCATCACTTTCAGGACATTCGTCGAAATTCCTTATTTCTTCTGAACCACAAGTTACACGGGACACAATATCATCGTCACTTAAAACTTCGACATTCCAATGTCGAATCTTCGTTAATCCATTGTTCCACTGCTTCTTCATCCACATTTTCAGAACAGACTAACTGGAGTCTGGCTGGCCGAGTCCAATACAATAGAAAGGGTTGAGAAGAGTGCGGTCTTCCCGCACATTCCAACGGCCGCAATCCTCGTTTCCTTTTTGGGGGGTCGTCCCGGGTAATCCGCAACTCGGATAATCCGATCCCGGTTAATCGAGAGTCTACTGATTAAAGTATCATTCCTTTGTGTTTTATTGGAGGTTGATGCATTTTTGCGCTATTCTGTTCAATTCAAAGTTTAATTTTTAATATCTCTTGTTAAATTATTTCACGTGTACTTGTAAAGGAAATTATGTTTTATTATATATGCTTTGGAACACATCGCACTCGGCTGTCAGCTTAGTGAAAGAAATGTTTCCATATGATAATATACTGCAGAAAAATGTCGGCCACACGTGACGTCTGTTATAAAAATAGTCAATGTTCGAAATGTTTTCTTTATTTTTCGTCTCTAATAGAATAGGATTCAAAAGTGAAACATTTTTCTCGTGGAAAATATGCCACGGAGTGAAAACTGTTTGGATAGAAAGCGATGGAAATGAAATACACTACATTTCTATCATTTTTTACGTTAACTTTGATGTTTTATTTGTATGTTGATGTTTTATTTTAGTAAAATGAAACATTTCGTGTAGCTGCTTATCACAGTCGGATAATAGTGACAACCAAAAAAGTGTGAATACAGTTTTCATAAATGATTTCAGATGGTGAAAAAAGAAGAAATCTTATTTTAAAGATTAGTTTATAATAGATATTGAGTTTTTCAGTCGGTCAAACAGCGACAGATGCTTAGCTTCAAATATTGAGAGATGTAATGTTTTGAGTCTTCTTCTATGCATGCCAAAGTAAAGCCTTTCTGGTGCTCTATTTTTAATTTTTATTTTTCGTACGCGCCGAAAACAATGTATTTTGATAATGTGTTGGAAATACATGATATGATCAAAGTGAAACCAAATTTTTAAATTAAAGAGTTAGCACGCCCCCACCAACCCAGCTGTAATGACTTTGTGTCACCGTCAACATGCGCCTACACCTTATTTGTGAACGCCACATCAATGTGCCACTTTTCTTGAGTGGTAGAATGGACCATTATTTTATATGTTTGTTGAAATGTTGGTTTCAAAAATGGAAGAGCAAGGAGTTTATGTGAAAATGTGCGTAATTTTGTGGAAAACTTTTACTAAAATTTATAAGATGTCGCAAAAAACTCATGAGAGGATTGATGTAGCAGGTCACAATGCTATTAATGATAACGACATCGGGCAGTCATACACCAAAGACAATCCGAGAATCAGACCACCTTCCACGTCAGCGGATAATCCTCAGGTAGAAGAAGTGAATGCTTTGATTCATGCAAATGATCGTTTTAATGTAATGACATTGAGAAAAATCAGCACAAATTTCACTTCATACGATTTTGACGAATCATTTACAGATGTGTCGCATTCCCACTATATCTAAGTCTTATCACTTGACTGACGAGCGAATCATGAGCAGTGTCAATGGAGGTCAAAACTTAACATGTCTTAAACATGTCGTCACTCTCCAAATTTGACAATGAGGACTTTTTGTTTCCAGAGTTGAAATCCACCTTGAAAAGTCGTTGATTTGAAGCAACAGAAGACAACTAAAAAATTTTACCGCGAAGCTTACTCGTGGAAACTTACTCAATAAGGATTCCCAGGTTCCATTCCAGCATTGTGAACGGTTTATAAATAGAAGAGATAATTTCAAGGACACAACAGGTAACAATTAGTGATTTATTTCAATTCTGGGGAAGGGAGTGGATGAAAAACCAAGTATATTATATATTTAAGGATATAAATTATATTTTGAAAAAATGGGATTGTAAGAGTGACTAGATGAAAACGAATAACTTCTAAAATCTGTTGTTGTGGGTCTTACCAGTGGAATAACATTTTCTAGATTTTATTTTCAGTAGCTATTGAATCAAAATACTGTTATCTCATAAACAAGGATTTTCGAATATTTTTACAACCATTTGATGGTAAATTATTCTGCAATACTTCTTTAGAAGCTGCCTATACAACGTTAACTCAATTTCATAACCTATTTTTGGCTTAATCGCAAAAATAAATTATGTGAAGCATAATAAATGGCAACTTCTGAAGAGCTGTTGCTCGTAAAGTTAATTGCAGTTGACAACATGAAATGCTACAGAGAAATATATCATTATATTCGTTATTCTCATTGAACGAATTCTTGTTACATTGAATAATAATTAACTGTATGTCAGACATGATTTCGTTGATATGAATGATTAGTTTTGTTTATATTGAAACCATTTTTGAGAATTCTTTTGAACCGATATTGAGACCACTTTTTCTTTCCTTTCTACAAATTTGTAAAAAAAGACAATACACAATTAAAGGTTCCTATGTTTTATTTTTTAGTTCATGCTTAAAAAACTGCTGATGCTTCCTTGATTTAAAATTCATCAATTTAACTTTGGATCGTTATTTATCTTTCAACGAAACTCCAAGAAATACTTTTGTTTCCTAAATTCACTATATGAAAAACGCACTCTTAACGTTAAACCTCAATAAAAAGTCAGTTTAATTGAAAAACAGAACATTCACTGTTTGAATGAAACATTGCGCAACAAAAGTTATAAAAATTTATATCATTCGAAAATTTGTTTACGGAGAGAAACAGAATGCATTTTCTTCTAATAAATTTCAAAGGTATTCATATAAAAACTCCTAAACAGTTTTTACTTACAAAATTAAATCACTGGGCATTGTTTTTCCAGTCTTCATATCAAAACATTCAAATAAATAATGTTAGTCAATTTAGTTTTCTTTTGTTTTGTTAGTGAATTTAGTTTTCATTTGCTTAACTTATAAAAAATACTGTCAGTCTCTTCTATCTTATCCCATTCTAATTAGATCATTTTCATCTTAATTTTAGAATGCAGAAAGGAGTTTCTATAGAAATAAAAATGATATCTTTGGCCACAATTCATTAGTAAGAATTCCTGCATACGCTGGCAACCTTCAAACTTTTTCTGCGTCTTTATAAATACTTTTCCTTCAATAAACATTTTTCTTTACGACTTAATACTCATTACTATCACTGTCACAACTAAAAAGAAAGCTATTTATATCGTAATTTAGAAGGGAATTCTACAGTTTCATTTAAAATTAGAAACTGAAACAAGAAAAATAAGGACAAAGTATCTTCCCAGAAAATTTAATTCCATTAATTCCAAACTATATTATTAATTATTCTTACTGAAATTAGCAAAAATATTTAATCAGCCTTGTTCACATTTATTAATGATATAGAGGTATGAAAGATCTATTTAGCGAACAAATTTGATTTTTTTTAAAAATTCAAGGAGAAAGTGGACAACCTGGATCAGATCTCAGAAAGTGAAGGATTTTTGTTTCGACTTTTTATTTTCCAGTTTACAAATTTCAAAGGTAGACCAGACAAACAGAAACAAGTCATTTTTGAAATGGAACACAAAGGAGGAAACTCAGAAAGGTTCCGCTACTTTGTCAGCGAAATAAATAAGAGAAAATGAGAGATACACTAGATAAATTGTACAGCACATATTTATTGGTTTATAAATTTTCAGTAACACAACAATCCAGTTGAATGAATAGCAATATTACAAGTCGTAAGCAGCAGGAAAGATGTGATAATGGAAATTAGGAAGAAGAATCAACAACAAATCTTTGGAATACTTAAAATAAGTGTTCAAAGCCCTTGTTGTCATTCATGCTTTGCGTGTTGTTATTTGGGCAACTGGGATGTTGTGCGTTTTTAAATTTCTAATTCATTATATCAATCTGTTTTGTACATTTTATCCGGTTTATCCTTTTCTTAATTCACTAATAAAGAGCCAACTGTAGCACGACCACCCCTTCCCCTTTCTGACCTCATGTTCTATTGCAAAAATGAATTTCTTCTGTATGTCTAATCTACCCTTAAAGATTCTAAATGACCTTTCAGAAAACCCTGTTCACAAGGTGCCCACAAAAGTCACTTACACCATCATCCCTTAATTTAAGAACGACTTCAGCTATAGTCCTAAAATTGGTCTCTAGGTATAATAAAGTGTTAGGCCCTACGCTATGAGACCGTTTAAAGCGCCGCCTGTCGCCAAGCTACTTAATCAGTGTTCCTTTCCCAAAATAACGATACAGAGAAAAAAAAGTCAATTACAAATCATCGATTTAGTACAAAATTACGTCTTATGGACATAAATACCCAAAAGAGATAACTTAAAATGCACATTTGTTTGTTCGTAATTTCAGAAACTGTGACGTCACAAAGCTTGGACTGAAGAAGAAAATGTTATCTTTTGGATAAAAATGACCCCAATCGAATTTTTCCTGTGGGCATATCTCAAACAGCACGTGTATGCGATCTCTCCACAACACTACCAGACCTTCGACGACGTATTACTGATGCTTTTGCCAGAGTGATACCTAAAATACTAAAAAGTGTGCAATGTGAAATTCAAACAAAAGTCCAAATTTGTCTTATAGCTGACGGCGAGCGTTTGAACACCGAAAATAAAGGTATCTTGTGGTAATTAGTTTTTCTCTCTCTCTTTCTAACCCGCTTCGTCATGTAACTGTGTTGCAAATCGCGAACAAATAACTGAAGTTTTAAGCGTTTTGTTCTTAGCATTAATGTCTCCAAAGTGTCTTTTTGTACTAAATCGATGAAGTTCTACAACTTTATAACTGCCTTTTTTCCCTATATCGTTTCATTTTCGGCACAGGAAAGTTAATTCTGCTGTTCCCGCCAGGTGGCGCTTTAAGCTGTCTATAGCTTAGCACAGAGTCACTTTAATACCTAGATACCACTTTTATGACTATAACTGCAGTTATTTTGAAATTAAGAGAGGGAGGTAAGAAACTTTAGTGTGCACCCTGTATATAAAGTTAGACCCTGGCTTACCGCGAATCTGACTGACGAACTTTTCGTCTAATCCCTTCCCCTACCGCATTACTTAGGGATATTATTGCATATTCGGGATATTAAAGTAAGTGAACGATCTGATGAATTAAAAGTAGTTAGAAAGAATCAATAGATAATAAATAGTAAATGCTAAGAATAATATAAATCAATCAAAAATTGTGTATGCTTCATAAAGCTGGGCATTCACGAGAAGAATGCTCCATTCCCTTTGGCCCAAGACCGGTTTGTTTTCCATCGATTCAAATCGATCGATTTAGGTGGGTCATTCACGGAGGCTCCAAAATGCGCTATCGGCCGCTTCGATCCCGCTACTCCCCCTCCCCAGGGGAAAGCATCCTCCCCCTCCCCGCCCTGATTTCTCCAATCTGACTGCAGCTCCCACGCACATTCCCTCTCCCCCACACACGCGGGTGATATATCGCCCGCCTCGATGAAACGTATTTCATTTTTATGGCCGAAAGGGATGAATGGAAATCGAACGATGTTGGAATTCCAACCTCTCCCTCTGCCTACGCCAATTTTCATCGGGTTTTCACATTGACGAAACGTTTTGGCACAATATGTTTAAAAAATGGATTGGAATATTCGTAAATGCCCCGCTTAAGAAGTAATATAAAGCCGGATCCTTCGAGATGTTGTTTTCTACTTTAAAAATTATGTAACCAAAAATAGCTCGATTCTTCCCCAAACACAGAAAAACTGCTCAAACAAAAGAGGAAACAGAAAGCAATTTGAAGTAGAACAACGAAAACAATAAATGATGTATACAAGTGTTTCAAACTGCATTGAAAAATCCCGCTGGATAGAATCAAATGCCATTTCATTTCCTGTGTTCTCTGCTATTACATTTTTAAATAAATTGCGATTGTACAAAAAGGATTTGACGCAGAATTAACGAAAACAATAAATGATAAATAAATGATTTTAAACTATTTTGGGAAATCCTGGTGGCCAAGTTGAAATGTTTTCCGATTTGTTGTATTCACTGCATATATTTTATTAAAAAAAATTGCATTTAAACAAAAAGAATTTGAAGTAGAATTAACGAAAACAATAAATGTTCAACAACTACATGGAAATTCCCGCTTGATAGAATAAAATTCTATTCAATTTCTTTTATTTACTGCGGTATTACTGATATGTTATGTTTTGTAATTCTGTTTCTTCTTCAATGGGATCTGTTTTTCTGTCTGATGCAATTTTATTGTGAAAAGACAGTCAAATTTTTTAATCCATTACAAATTTTGCGGGACAAAATTAGCACTAATCAGTTAGATATGAGCTGACATGCAGTATTACATTCATCGGCTATCGTGACGTTACCTGTTGTTGCAACTCCAAGTCCAAGAGTGTCGTCTGGTGGCGCTGAGCGCTACTTCCGGGTTTATATAATATCACAGTCTCTATGTCTATGTTTATATATTATATTGTCAGTCTTGTGATGACTTTTATATTGTTTACGCCAATAAATTTTTATGTTGCTTTCGCCATGGAGTATCTCTAAATGTTGCCTTCGAGTCCTTTTCTGACAGTTAAGAGAAACTGTTGATTTTAATAATGATTATATACTTGCGAATATTCTAAGTTTGAATTCCGTCTTTATTTACTGAATATTCTTTTTTCTTATACTATACTCTTCTTTATTTATATTCTACGCGTTTTACGCATTTCTGCAACGAAAATAGGTAAAAATCTATATAGGTCTTTGAGTCAATGAGTTTAAAAAACAGTACAAACTCTTACGAATTAGATGAAAAGATATCATGTTACTGAACCATAATATATTTCTCCAGTAATTTATTCAGACAAGTAATTTAAATTAATTAAATTTTACTAATTTATTTATTTCAAATCAGTTTGGCATGTCCTACACTTTAAAAGAATAACATTGTTCCTTCGTATTAGGAATGCCGTACAATGAAGCAAGACTTATGCTTGAATATCGTCAATTACCCCTTCAAATCCTGAAATTAATCTTCTAAATTTTCACACTGTCGTGGAAATAAAGATTCTGATATCAATGCAGTGAAACCAGAGAAAGCCTGCCGTAATGAAAGTTATATTATACCTAACATTAATCTCTTCGAGTATTGTTTACGGAAGCACTTGAAGCGAAACTCATTTCGGCCCAGAGTTTTCGGACAGGTTGCCAAAGAGATAAATCGTTCTAAAGCCATTTATTTGTCTTTTCATGCGAAAGATCAAATTTTAATAGGATGATTTCGATGTTTCAGAAGCAGTCAGAAAGAATTGTAATCTGAGCACTATAAAGGATATATTTAAGCTTGTTAGCCATGAAAAACGAGAGCTTGAATTAAGGTTTTATTATCACTTTTTGTTTTCATTATTAAAATATAGAAATGGAATAAATGAATTGAAATGTAGGCAACTTAAAAAAAAGTTACCATAGATTAAAGGCATCTGTTTAGGAAATGATATATTTCTATTTTCATTAAAACATAATAAACAGTTTTACGCAATTGATGTCTTTTTAGAGATATTTGATAACGCTCAAACATAAAGTATCCTTCAAAATGCAGAATATGTTTCTATGTTGCAGCTGCAATACTTTTTTTTCTGAAAACCGAAACTTAGGTAAAGTAACATATGAATAAAGAGAGGTGTTGGTAAAAGTATAGAAATTTCCCTATCAATTTTTTTGCGAGGAAATTTACAGCAAATATTTGTTATCTCTATCTATAACATTAACTATCTGCTTCTTCTCTGAGAACCGGTCTGCACAGAAAAATTTAGAAAAACTTTGCTTAGCAATTTGTGAAAAAAAGACTGCCTATGCGTTTCAAGAGCTGAGCACCTCTTCGAAGAACACACATGCATTTTTGACTCACAGATGCATATTTTATTGTCATTTGTTAACAACAGTTTTCTCTTTGGTCACTGATTATCAGTAGTCCAAAATCTCGGCTCAGGGCCTTCGGATTGTATGTTCATTACCCGATTCCTCCAAAGATTAATATATACACTATATGATTAAAAGTATCCGGATACTTTCGGATTTTCACACTTTTTAAAATCTCTCCGGAAAGACTAGACCAACTGCCCTTGAACTTCGATCATGTAAAAAACAGACTCTAACTCACATTTTGCAGTGAAAATTCGGTCACGAAGGTATTTAGGGGACCGACCAGAAATTGATGAAGAAGGAAAAAAACTGGACTCATCACGTTCCACAGAAACTAATAATGATTTACAAATTTCATCAATGGTGATGCTTATTATGCACATTGCTTACATGCATTTTTATAAAAATAGGAAGTATATTCTGGAAGATATAAGGGTTTTCTTAAAATACCCAAATATTTCCGCTTATAATAAGCAGAGTTTTCCACCACATAATACGAAACTTACACAATACTTGACAATGTGTTGGAAACGTATTCCATTAAAATTTGAAGTTAATACTATTATTTTTAAAGGAAAGATGAGTATTTGTATTAAATAATTTTTTTAACCTCACATGTGCGAAATATAGCTCAATTTTTGTTTCACAACTTCAAAGTCAGTTAAATAGGGCAACTTATATAAAAATACCAGTCGAATACTATTAAGATTTAGAAAGATATCGGCATTGCAGTTAGCAGAATTTCTGCCTCCCTCTAAGAGAAACAAAATAATGAGGGTTTTTCTACAAATTGATATTTTTTAAACTTGAATTTTCGAATAATTTTCTAGAATTTAATAAAGATTTAATACGCTGAACCCCCAGGCATACTTATAAATAAAATTCATAATTTAAATTACAGCTCGGTGATTACTGTCCGAAGATTCAAGTTTAAAATATATAAATGTGTGGGAAAACCCTCATCATTTTGTTTCTCTTAGACATAAGCAGAAATTCTTCTTACTCTAATGACGATATCTTTCTAAATCTTAATGGTATTCAATTGGAATTTTATATAAGTTGCCCTACATATCAGTATATGAAGTTGGGAAAGAAATATTAAGCTATGTCTCGCAGATGCGCGGAAAAAATTATTTACTACAAATACTCATATTTCCTTTAATATTCATAGCATTAACTTTATATTTTAAAGGAATACTTTTCCAACAAATTGGCAAGTATTTCGTAAGTTTCGTATTATTTGGTGGAAAACTCTGCTTGTTTTAAGCAAAAAACGTGGGAAAATTTGGGTTTTTTGAGAAAAGCCTTTTATCTTCCAGAATATACTTCCTATTTTTACGAAAATACATGTAAGCAATACTCTTATTAAGCAAAACCACTGGTGAAATTTGTAATTTTTGTCTTTCTGTGGAACGGGGTGAGTTCATCAACTTCTGGCCGATCCCCTAAATACCTTCGTGACCGAATCTTCATTATAAAATGTGAGTTAGAGTCTATTCTTTACTTGGTCGAATTTCAAGGGCAGTTGGTCTAGGGTTCCCGGAGAAATTCTAAAAAATGTGAAAATCCGAAAGTATCCGGATACTTTTGATCATATCCTGTATATGGATTTGGTACATGTTAAATCCGTCGAGGGCCGAGCATCCACCTCTGGTGTCGATCGAAAGTTTAGAGAGGGAGGGACGGCTTATGTGGTCTTATTTGATCGTAGTTCAAGGTTACGAGATCTGTCCCTTAAAGACCTCGTATACCTTCAAAACGAGACGTTCAAAAGTAAACTAAACTCTCAAATGATAATTTGATGGTTTATGTATTTTTCATAATAATTACAGATTCTAATAAAAATCTCATCCTAAAGCTCTTATTTTCTATTGTATATAGATTTGGTGTAAGAAACAATTATTAATTCTCAAAATTGAAACATTTTGGAACTTTTGTTCTTTAAGTTAAATTTATCCATAAAATTGTCGATGTGCTCTATCGCACAAATGACCAGAAAAGTCCAATATTTTTTCTCAAATTTTAATTAATTTCTATTTTGAAACATTGTTGAGCGAAAGTTGAGCATGTCCAATTTCTTAGTCTGTAATTTCCATTCACCTTAAAAGGAATAATTAAACTTTGCGCTCAGAGAATTCTTCACTGACCTCACTATGTTCAGAATTTATGCAGTTTCTGACCAATCATTTCTACATTTAAAAAAAGCGTTCGGTAATTGTCTAGAAGTATAGTTTTTCCTACCTAAGTTAACGTTCAAATATCTAAGGTGGGAGGATTAACTTATGGATATCTTTCAATCCAATCTCAACTCATCTACAGCACGTCCACGAACTTTATCAACAGGGAAAGTAATGCAATTTCTCTCAGCAAGAACAAATATTTTGAAAAAAAGAGTCACAATCCATTTTCACTCGAAAAAATGGAAATGTTGCTTGCCCACGTTCATCTTTTATAAGAGGAGAAAAATGATGCTGTGAGTGTTATCGGCACAGTGCCATTCCCATCACATAAAATCTTAAATAGCTAATATAATGCTTAAGCTGACTGCGACAACAGAAATTAAAGCCGGTGGTGCGACCAAGAACCGAGTTTATAGGTGTCTGGAGCACCATCTCTTTCTTGTTTCCGCAGAAGTACAATGGATTGAAGCTTGTGGAGTTTGGAGACCAACCGTGCAGATCAGTTAATTCCTCGCAAGTGCACAGATTCGTGTCCCTCGCGATCAAGACTGTTTGAACTCGATCTTATCACGAAAATAGTCCTAGAAAGCTTCTATTTCCTCAATATGGTGAATGGAAGGATGGTTATGAGCGAGGCAAAATTATAACTTATCTAAATCATTTTTCATAACTTATCAAGCGCTCATTTTTAATATATTTTCTGAAAGTGTTTTAGCTGTCTCCTCAAACATTGATCAGTTATCGTTTCGAAAAGTAGCTACAGCACACGCATCTAGGAAGGAGGGGGGGGGGGGTACAACCGGGTAGCTAAGGTTTGAAGACCTGCTCGAGCTAAAATATTCGACAGAGAGCTTGTCAAATTTTATTAAAGTATTCATTTCTTATAGGAGTGCAATATAGCTTTTCAGAAAAGGCACAGTTTCATTACTTTTTTATCAATGATTTTTATAGAAAAAAGTCAAACTACCCGGTACACATGTTAAAGTTATGAAAAATTAGGAAAACTCGATTTTCAGTGGAAAGGTTGTAATAGTTTTTATTTTATATGACAATTTAAGAATATTAATTCCAAAATTCACATGTAAAGCAGTTGTCTTCTTCCTCTGCGCCACTGCAGCTTTCAAGGGCACAGCTAAGACAGTTTTTACATTGAATGAACCATTATTCTTTATTTAAATTTAAAAAAAATCATCATTAAAATATAAACAATCAACGTCTGATATGTTTTAATTCTCTTCATCGGAGGTATCATCAATACTGACTATCCCCGTCTTATGCCACTTGGAGTACCCGGTTTCGCCCCGAGTGCAGAGGTTATAAGAAACGAAATAAAACAGCGAAATCATTGGATTAAATCCTAATTGCTTGATAGGGTATAAATCCTTAGTAAACGTATAATAAGTTGGACTAAATATGGTGTTTAAAAGTGTAATGATTTTTAAGTAAGGATAGTTTCAAATGAAACTAACATTAGAGAACTGACGTCTTAAAACAAATAAACCTTCACAGAAGCAGTAAATTCAACAGCTGCAACACGCCACTATGACTGTTCCTTTTTCTTGACTAGTAGAGTGTAATTCAGTATCTGTCCGTTAGAAAGGCGAACTAATATTGCCAGAATCAAGGGTACCCGGTTTTACCCCACTCTTCCCTAGTAAAAGATTACATTATCTGCTTTCCTGGTCTATAACCTAACTGACGCTCTTCTTGTTGACTTTCCGTTTAGTCCCAATCAATATCCAAGAACCAGCCTGACATTTAACGTGTCAATAGGTTATTAAATCAATAAACTATTGTCAATCAAAGAGAAAGGCTTCCTTCCTCTTGGTTGGGTGGACGGACGGATAAATCGTGAAAAATTATTGAATGAAGTTTGCTGTAAGGGGAGCTTAATTTAGTTAAGAAATAATTTTAGAGAAACCATTTAAAGTTTGCACTTGGTTTTTATTTAATACTGCTTCCGTTCCTGCTGATTAATTCATGCTTCGTAATTTAATGTAAATTACATTCCGAAGCACCTCTTAGGGCTCTGATACTTTAGCAGAAACGGATAAACCTTTACCCAAATTGATCGTTCTAAATATATGGATGCATTCTGTTCAGAATTTGATAGAGAAGATCTATTTCCTTGGTGACTAAAACGGGTATTTTTTTAACCTTTACTTGCCATGGGGAAGTTGGGTCTACTACAGACGACAATCCGCTGAAATTTATGAGCTCATGTTCCTCGGCATACGTAGTTCCAGAAGGAACTCTTGCATCTCCAACCATTCTTTCCGGATAATAATCCTAGTATCAACGTTTAAGTCATGTATATCCAATTTTCTCAAGAGGATGTAACACTTAGATCTGAATTTTAATCATTTCCTCCCAGAGCATTTCTACAATTTAATACTTTTGGATGCCATATGGTATTCGTCCCGAATTGTTCTTCTCTATCATCATTATGATAGAGAAGAACAATTCTATCCATTCTGACTTTCTTCTATCCATTATTTAGTTTCCATTCATTCATTTACAGCTTCCAGAATACCCACGTGATTGGAGTTAGGAGAAATGCGATAATATGTTAGTAAACAAGTAATATAAAAAAAAAATTTAAATCAATTCCTACATTAGGACAACAAAGAAAAAATTTATTTTAGAAATTTTTTTTTCCCATATAAAACTAAAATTAATTAATTAAATTTAATTAATGAATTAATATATGAAAACCTGTATTAACATCAAGTGTCATCCACTACAAGTTTTAAAAAATGTATTTGAACTTGAGTGGATGAACTCCTCCTGCAAATTGCACCATGAAATTCCATATTGTTACAAAGCTATAAAGTCGTTTCCCTGAGATCCTAATCTTGGCGACAAACTTGGCGATAAATTTGGCGACCTTGGTGACAAATTTGGCGATTTGGCGGCAAAGTTGCGAGGCTCTAATAAATAAAATTAATTAATTAAATTTAATTAATGAATTAATATTTGAAAAAACTGTATTAACATCAAGTGTCATCCACTACAAGTTTTAAAAAATGTATTTGAACTTGAGTGGATGAATAAAAAGTATTTTATTAACGATTGAAAATTTGAACAAGATAAATATATATAGGGAGAGTGTGAACTAATAGTAGGAATTCGTAGAAATTTCTTGGAATTTCTCTCATTTCACGTTCAATGCATGAATAGAAATAATAAATGCTCACTTAAGCCACGTCACAAGCAGTGGACTAGTTCGTTAAGAAATGAATGGTCGAGGAACATGAGTCGGAAGAATAATGTTATGAGTACTATCCTCTGACTGTTCTCTTAACCGACATGATTAAGAAACTGGTATACAAATCTGCGATTTAGCAACGAATTGCTCACTGAGGTCTACCAGGCTGATGGTGGTTTTCCTGGTTTTTCTCCAAGCGAGACACAATTATGGGTCAGTTTCCCCTAAAAGTCTTGCTGAAAGGGAGCTTATCCAAATATATTGGAGTTAAGTCGGATTTCTGCCTCAGGAGCTGAATAGATTCTCCGACCAACAGAAGATAGCACATTTGCCCTTTATAACGAGCTCTTGGCTCACAGACCAAGTGGAATCAGAAAAACCAAATCAAGCGTGTTTCGACACTTTAAGTTTGGGATCCCTTGGGCATATTGAGCGAAAAATAGACACGACGTCAAGGTATAGCACGTGACAACGTACAGTCAGAAACCGGATGACATGAGTACACGTGTTTTCCATGTAACCAGGGGCGGCTCGTGCATAGGGACTGCGGTGCTACAGCACCTAAAACTTTTTTCCATTGTGTGTTTAATCAATCTATACTTATAAAAGGCAATGTTTGTATGTGTGCGTGCGATGTCCAGACTAATCTATCGCACTGACAGCCATGAAATTTGACACACAGGTAGACGTAATGGTGACTCAATGCACCTCGAAGCCGGAATTTTAAAATTTAATCTATAATTTTTTTTATTTATTGTTTTGTGTGGTTTGGGGTCATTTTCGGCATGTTTACGGCTGTAGTATTTTTTCTAATGATAGTTGAAAAACAATCATTACACCATCGAATAGAACAAACAATTTTCGTTCTAATGAAGCTCATTTTTAACTTCAAACGTAATTTACTGAATTGTGAGAAATTTTAAAAAAATAGTGAGTTTTGCCATCAAAATTTTATTTTATTTTTAAATTTGCTGCATCCGACGTTCTGATACCACTATTATTTTCAATTTCTTTCAGCTTATAACTGGAATGGTTCTGTCGGAGTTAAAAGAAAAACGGTTAAAATATCTTTTCCCGTTTTTTAAATTAATTTCTTCCTGATGAGTTGAAAGATATTTTCCTCTAGCGAGTTTTCTCCCGCGACACTTCTCCGGAAAGTTGCTGGCAATTTCATTGGCTGACGGGGCAGAGAGCAAGTGATGTCATAACCTTCAATTGAATGATTTCGATTATTATTTTCGGATTCGATTTTACATTTTGCTTGCTGTATAATAATGATTCCCACGTTGCAATTTTTTAATATTATTTTAGATTAAAGTACTCTGTACTGTTTTTCTAAAAAAAATAAGCGGGAAAATCAATAAATCGTATCTTTGTTGCGATTTTGCTTTCAAAAATTTTCATGTTATTGTAGGCTGTTTTTCTTTCTCTTCATTTTGTTGAAGTCCTGATTCCACGGTCAATACCGTGAGCGTACTGCTAATTTATAATATTTCTCATGTAATGTTTAATTCTATCAACAATCTAACCAAATTTTGCATTAAACGATTTCGATCTTCAAGTAAACCACGTGTAAAAACTGTGGCAGAAAACTAAATTCCCTATCTTATTTTTTCACTACCCGAAGATTATGCGCACAGGGAAAAGTGACTACACGTAACTAGAACTGTCGAGCGTTGCAGCTCCGAATTCCGCCTGCGAGCACGCGTACTTAAAGAGCAGAAGCTTTCCCCTTCCTTCTCCTACCAAGTGTTTAAGCTGAAGGGGAACTGTGCGAGCCACAGCACCAGATATGCTGGAAACGGAGTTTCAAACATTCATCCACAGCGGAAATTTTTTTCGAGAGCCAAAATTTTGAAAATAAGTAAGGAAATGAAGAAAAATTAATTATAAATAGAAGTTTAATTTAGAGTAAATTAATTAAATTTGAATAAAATTTCTTGCAATCCAAAGGATTTTTTCGATAATTTTTAGTTATAAATGCTGATGAGCAATTTTCCGTGATACAAATTTTTTCAAAATTTTCGCGACCTCAATATTCTGTACCATCTTATTTGGGATCACGATTCATAGTTGAAGAAGCGTCGATTTCAAGTAAAACACGGTTTGCTTCAAGGAACAGAATTTCTGAAAAGAATATTGATAAGTGTGTTCCCATTTTTAAATATCACATTGCACCTTTCGATAAATGTAATAGAATAAATTACTCTTTTTTTTCTTTTTCATCTTGGCAATTCCCGTTACTGCATACTACATCAGGACTTGGAGTCTACTTTTTAACATTAAAAAATAATAAAATATTTTCTGAAGTACACAATATGAATCAGGATAGGTTATATTGATTGATTTTTGATTTGAACTTTTTTCAATCGTCATACAAGCATCAAGGTCAATGTTTTTAATCTTTTCGCTGGAAAGAAAACAAGAAGAATGGGTTTTATTTTTAAGTAATTTTTAATGATACTAATAAATAGTATTCGCCTGTTCTTATTTTCATTTTAAGTTATACTGCAACGTTTTTCCTGTTAATTGATAAGAAAATTATTTTATATTCTCATTTTATTGTTGAACCGCAGCTTTGTGAATCTTTACAAATGTTGTAAGGAATGCAGGAAAAGGAAATAGAAAACAAATTTTGAGTTTTAATTTTTTATTAAAATAAATTTGTTAAAATATTTACCTGTTAGAAGAGAAAAAATATTTTCAGTTTATTGATTAAATATAAAATTACTCAAAGTTAATGGAAAAACCCCAAAAAAACTAAGTGATACAAATATACATCACTGCGCAGTGAAGGATTGTTTAAAAGTTACAGCACCCCCAAGATTACATAACACGAGCCGCCACTGCATATAACTGTGACGTCACTTAAATTGACTTCCTTGAGATGTTCAAAAAAAAACCAATGGCATTAAATGAAATAATGATTCAATAAGTAATGTGTTTAGCACTAATCTGAATGAAGGTCGTCAGGAATATGTATCTACAAAAGTGTTTCAAAAACTAACGTAACAAGAGGTCTGACGATTGCACAAATTCTCCTTCAGAATTTAATTCCTTGTCTAGAGATCTGAAACGACCACAACATTCAAACACATCCGATAGATTGAGTAGTTAAGCAGGAGCGAACCGATAGCTCAGTTAGGAGATGGAAGTGTTGATGGAAACGTGGTCGGCGATGGAAGTAAGATATGTGATAAGGTTTCTCCATTTAAAGTAAACTTCCCAGCTGAAACTCATCCGCAACTGGTGGAAATGTACGAAGCGAATGTAATGCCACGAAAACAAGTTTGGTTTTGATACACGAATTCAATAAAGGAAGAAAAGGTGTGCGAGACAAGCAAAGATGAAGGTGACTAAACATGTTCACCATTGATGTGAGTTACTGGAATACCCTCCATACAGCCCGGACCTCGCACCAAGGGATTTTCAGCTCTTCAAAAGAAGCAACTGGGAGGTCAACATTTCAGAACAGATGCCGAAGTTGAACAAGCCATCTTGGCGTAACTCCACAACCTTGACGCTAAAGCTGGTTTCGGTACGTTGATGTACTAATAGAGCAAATACTTCGTCAACCGTGGTGACTATGTGGAGAAGTTATATTTTCCTCTCCTTATTACATTGTGCATCTCTTTGAGTTCGCAAGTAAAGAATTTCTCTCAGAAGTCTTGCTACCTTACTTTTTGAACTGCCTTTATAAGATAACTCTAAATGGTCGGTATCAATGACATGGATATTCCACGTTGGCTGCTATGTTTCAAAAATCTTAAGAAAGACAATATCGAAAAAATTTCAGTTAATAAGCAATATACATGAAATTTCTCTTACTACTTGACACAGGTATTCATTTGAAAACTAATATGCTTTTTCTCAGCTTAAAGAGTGTTTAAAGAAAGGCATTTTAGGTTCGGCTACAGAAGCAGCTTACAACTAAATTTCTGAGACAAAGATTCGGTTTGACATACAAAAGACATAAGCACGAACTGTCTGAGATTAGGGCTGTTTGAGGGGTATGGACCATTATGTATATGGGCATAGTACATGGGTATGCATATTTCCTTCACAGTAGGCGAAGAATGTTTGACAGCTAATGATTGGGCTAGGATGACTCTTGACTTGGATGAAGTTTGGTTGAAGTTTCGGGATGTAATATCAATTTACGCATGACAATATTTATCACATACCATAGAACATTCGTTATGATACAGAAAATTTTATTCTGTAGCATTTGAATTTTCTTTCTGTGCCTTTTTGCTTGAAAATCCTAGATATGGGCAGCCTAACTAAACATTAAACAACCGATAGCACAATAATGATCATATTAACTCCTTATATCTCGACGGTTCTTAAAAGTACGAAGTGAATCACGCTTGTATCTTAGTAATATGACCACTTTTCTTCGCGGTTTTCACAGTAACAGGAAGATTAATTCCGACAGCGAGCAATAGATGGCAACTGAAGGCAGAAATTGAAATTTTTAATTATTAATTAATTTTTTTATTTTATTTAATTAACTAAAAAGTTCCCCTCTTTCCTAGGATTATTCTGCACCAAAACTTATTTACTGATGCAAAAATAAATTAAAATTTCGCAGGTAAATTATATTTCAGCAAATATATATATTTCAGCAAATGGTAAAATAATATATATTCGTCATCGGAAACCCAAAAAATGATGTCATTTCCAATATCCAACTATTTTTTTTCAAAAAACTATAAACTAAAGAAACGTTTCATCAAATGGTTTATCATGTACGTAATTATTCATTGTAAATTAGTTATTGCTCTGAAAACATATCCAGAGCGATAATTTATCTTATGAAAAATGATTCTCCACTCCTTTGTTTCGTATTCTGTCAGTAAGATTTTATTAATGGACTGAATCAGAAATTTTTGCATTGATTTTGGATTTAGTTTGTCAGATTATTCTGAACCAGGCATTAGAGTTGTATTTGACTCTTTCCACACTTACCAGCACGATATTTGCACTTACGAAATAACCAAAATGTTATTGCTTCAGTTCTTTTGGTTATTGTAATTATTTTACATCGCTGGTTTGCTGAAACTTTTATCACTTCACAAAATTTAAATGTAAGAAATGATTCATTTGGAAATGCTTTCCACACCAAAAATGGCTTTTTTTGTTGCATAAATGCTGTTTCTTTTTTCAAGTGTTATCTGACAATAACACGAATTTCATTAAATAATATGTTTATTTCTGAAAATGGGAATAAAGTATTTTACAAGGTTTAAAATTCAGAGTAAAATTCTCATTTGGAAAATATATTTACATAATGAATTATTTAGTTCCAGTTAAATTATGTGTCACATGACCAGAGAGAATATTACATGCTAGTGGAAATAATCATAACTGAAAAGTACAAATAGGTTTTAAACATTATAATTTTTATAAAAATTTTTTTCATAACATATTGTCATTAATATACTAAAAAGTAGAATATTTTATTTTAATGATTTTCTGGCTTTTAGCGCTTTTTCCTCAATATTATAAATATACTACAACCTTGAATTCCATTTTTTTCCCAAATCACTACCATGTGACATGCCACTTGTATGAAATCATAATTTAATTAAATTAATTGATTGATTGATTAAATGATGAATAAATTCTGAAAATTTTAAAATAGTTTATTGTCATGGAGAACACACAAATGTACAAAATTTCAAAACTTTAGTCCATTAAAAAGTGAGCGAAAACTCGATTACACAATTCCATCATTACAAATATGAAGGAAGTCAAGTTGAATCAAAGTGCATAATTATTCAAATCTTTAACTTTAGAGCAATAGAAAAATTATATATAAATATTAATAAAAGAAAACATTAAAAACACGTTGTAAAAGAAAAACCAAAACAATAAAAAGGAACAAGACGTCAAAGTCCAGGACGCGTCATCAGCAATGGAAATCCCGAACGAGCGTAAACATAAAATTCGGTGTTTTCGGAACACAAAACTCTAGCAATAAAGCCAAAAAGAGTCTGTTTCCCCGGAACACCGAACAAAAACCAAAGTTTGAAACAAAGCAAAAAGCCTAAGTCCAATTGAAAAAAATAAAAATAAAATAAAAGCCCAAGTCCATTAGAAACAAAACATATTAAACCCAACCCCGAAACCAACAAAGCAAAACAAAAACGAAGAAAAAGGTGCCAAAACTCACCCAAAAATCCACAAATGAAGAGACCATGGATCCAAATGCAGAACACGCGACACGAACAACAGTTCAAATGTGCTGACGTGACAACGGTTGAAGAGGTTGACAGTTAACTTTTAACGTCACAAGTTTCGGAAAATATTTTACTAGGAGTGAGAAGTGATTAGTCTTAGACATCTTTTGATGTCAGTGAGGTCTTAGGAGCTTTTCTACGAATATCAGTAGATAAGTAAACAAAAGACAAATAAACCAAGAAGAGGCTAACTGTAAAATAGATCAGAGGCAAATAGAATAAAGGCAAATATACGCAGGGTTTTTTTTTACAGAACGCTGTGGATTAAAGGTAAAAAAAGAGAAATGGGAACTTTATTGGAATTAAGATTGTATTTGAAAAGTTGAATTGGTTTTTCCTTTGATTCTGAATTGTTACAAATATTTTTATGGAAATGGTCTGGTTTTGTTTATGTTTGTATATATAATACTCTCATATATATATATACTCTCTCTCTCATCTCTCATCAAGTAGTAATAGTATTATTAGTAGTATTAGTAGTGTGTAGTAGTAGTGAAAGTAGTATTAGTAGTAATGTAGTAGTAATAGTATGTGTGTGTGTGTGTGTGTGTGTAAAGAGAGAGAGAGAACAGAACGCCGTCTCTTACCCCCGTACCCGTGACCAGTCCGGTCACTGAACGGTTTCATGGGGAAAACACGGGAATTTTATTTAAGATATGAAAAAACACACAAAAAAACCCAGATATTTACACTATGTACAGCACAGGCATTTACACTTTTACCCTATTATTTCGTATTATTGTTCTTTCCTTTAGATGTTAATTTTTTTTTTGGAGAAGGGGTTCTTTTTCTCTATATATTCAATCATCTTCTAGATTCATTCTTCTTATATATATAAATAGCAAACCTTCATATCATACTCGAAAATACATGAAAAATCGAATTCAAAATATATTCGAGTGAAGATAAAAAATGCGACTAGTGTCAAATGAAAAACAATAGAAAAAGCCGTAAATGTCTGAATAAAAATACAACAAATACGCAATTCAATGCAGTAATCAAAGAATTTGCGGATCTTTATCCAACCAAAAATATAGAAATAAATAAATGCCTTAAATATGATACAACTATTGGTAGAAGAATCTTCAACTACAATTCCTTTTGTAAAGACAGTAGGACCAATAGAAATAATATTCAATGCGTTTGCAATAGAGAAGAATATAGTAAATACGTAGATCCCTTCCATAAACACATTTTAACCTGTAACCTAGACATCATTGACAATAAAGAACTAAAGGAACTAATGATCAAAGGTACAAAATTCTGCCTTATTTTCAAAATCTCAATAAAAACATTTAAAAAAGTTTTCTTAATGATTTGGATAATTTCTGTTTCAAATTTGCAACCAAATTCGATATACCTGTACAATTCTTCACCAAATGGAAATGGTCCATATACTTCAACTTTAAACACTTCATTAAAAAACGATTACAAAAGAAGACAATTTAAATTACGAAAACTATGACAACCGAAATATCAAGGAAAATATCAAAGATCTTCAAGAACAATTAATTACAACCCCTATTAATAAAGCGTCTGGTAACTTTGCAGTTATCTGCAAAAAATTCTATCTCGAAATTTTAGACAAGGAATTAAAATCATCAGAAAATTATAAACTCAATAAATCAAATATCATCACTATCAAGAAAATATTAATTAATAGTGATGATATTTAAATCTCTAATCAAAAATATTAAATGTCATCATCCAAATAATAATCTACCATATATTGTTATCTATCTGAAGTTTCAGAAACAGCCAATTAAATTCGGAAACATCACCTGCGTTATTAGCACTTACATAAACAAACCTGGAATCATTTTTTGAAAACATTTTAATATCATCCTAAATCATTTTGAGCAAGAAAATGTTACTTGGATAATTAAAAACAATAACAAAGTAATTGAATCCTTAATAACAATAATCCTTAATAATAACAAAATTGACACAAAAGAAACCTACGACTTTCAAGATCTTTTCACAAGTATTCCATTAAATAAATTACAAGAAATATTAATAAAATATTTCCAGGATCTAAAAAATCTTTTTGAAATCCCACTAACTTACTGGAAAGACTTCATCAACTACTGCATGTACAATAATTTTATCTTTAACAGAGAAAATATTTTCCAACAAATAAAAGACATCTCACAAGGAACAAGTTTTTCATCTTTACTAGCCAACCTATTTCTTCACTTCTTCGAAAGGACTTTCGTTTTAAATTTTAACTCTGCCTTCAGCTATGTTGATGATCTAATAATTTTTAACTTTCAAGACTTCAGCTCAATTAGCAATACTATTTACCCAGAAGAACTCAAACTAATTAAAACCAGAAAAGATCAAGTTCCAGCAATTTTTCTAGATTTATCTTTAGAGTACCAAAACGACATAAAAATTGACATTCACGAAAAGAGAAACGAATTCAAATTTAACGTTAATAAATATATTTTCTGCAATTCTAGCATCTCATATAAAATCTGAAAAAAAATCAATCAGCTTAAAAGAATCAATAAAACATACAATAACAATAATTCTGCTGAAAAGCAAATCAAGAACTTAAGAAATAGCCTCATCATTTATAAAATTCCCTCCTCACTTTACGAACCTCTGATTAATGGATTTAAGATGTAAGTAAAGGATTGCTTATCAGAACGATGTTGGCACGAAGTATAATCTTCGCAGAAGGGTCACTCAAGCCAATAATGTCTGATATTTTACCTCGAAAACGCATCTTTTAGACATTTTTCATTTGTTTTAGATATTTTACTGATTTCTTTCATTATTTCTATGCTTTCTATTGTTATCGTTATCTATTTAATCTTCATCGTTCCCAACATACTGCATTTTCCTGGCAACAGCCAAAGTCAGGCTGGAAACTTATAACTCGATATCCCAAAAAGAGCCCCTTGAATACGGGTCACTACCATAACCCTCCGCAGTCATTTCACAGTATCCCACCTTTTGGTACTTAAAAAATTTATTCTTATTTTGCTCTAGCTGTTAGTCTCATCTGACTTTTGATTTTAATTATGAAAATTCCTCCCTTTGGTTCTTGGTTTGCCATTAGGGATGAAAATTAGTGTATTAGGCCTTACGGCGTCACTGATTGCAAGAAAATGTCAAATTCTTTATCTTTTTAGCAGTTCACATTGATTTCATCCCTGACGAATTGACATTCTGCTTTAACTTTGTTTTCATCCTTCTATATAATCTTATATAATATTAATAATCTTGTATATAATTCTTGTATAAATATAGCTTGTATATAATTCTTGTATAAATATAGCTTGTATATAATTCTTGTATAAATATAGCTTGTATATAATTCTTGTATAAATATAGCTTGTATATAATCATACAGAAATAAAGTAAACATAACACATCAAGAATCAAATCCTATACTAAAAAGTCATTATTTGAACAATACATCAATTTTAAATAATATCTGAAAATTGAAAATACTAAAGATACCATGAACAAGAAATCAAGCTTAAGCACCATTTATATGTCAACAAGCATAAAAACTCTGTTGTTATTAAAAGTATTGAAATAGGCAATCCAAGTAAATGGAGTTTTCAACAATTAATAGAGAATCTTGGCTGTGAACAAGCTTTAGCCAGGTTTATATAATAAATTGCATAAATCTTAATTTTAACGATAATAAGTAAAACTAACTAATATATCAATATTTATAAATGAACATGAAAATATAATGACATTATGGCATGAAATATAATAAAAATTGCATATAGAAATAAATGAATAAGACTCCAAAAAGGCAATCCTAATTTTGGAAATCCAACAATTAAAGTAGCCAGCAAGGTTTGGGACTTGCTAATCATGTTGAATCTAGATTTTGAGCCCTACCCTCTATGAAGTCTAATTGTTGGATGAACAGAAAGGGAAAAGAACCCTAAATTACTACCGAACCTGAAGATATATTGAGAAGTTTCTATACTAAAATAAAAATTAATTACACACACACACATATATTGTGAGGTCTTCTCTCGCCCTGAAGTTCCCACAGGAAAAGACCCCACACAAACCTTTTAGGACTAGAAGAGAAAGAGCCGCGATGCAATCTAGGGCCATAAAACTACAAACCATTTTGCGCAACCGCCGGGCAAAAGACCCCACGTAGAGTTGACCCCCTCTGAGACCGTCAAAGGGATTCTTAAAGTTCCGACCCTCTGCCAATGGTCAGAGAAGAAAGAAAGCGAGGCTAATGGTCGGAAGTTGCAGTCAACATCCCGACAAATCCCTGAGACTTAAATTTTCGGTCACGCCTCATAGGGGCCCGGCGAAGGAGTTTATAGTTTGGAGTTTCGGAGAGAAGGAGAGATGGATGGAGAATTGATTTGGAGATTGATTCGAGATTCGGGAGTCGATTCTCGAGATTGGAGAAGATTGAGAAGTCAGATCTCGGCGCGAGATTCTGCACTTGTACGGGGGTTCTTAGACCCCGGGAAATTGAAGCCAGCCCTTGTCTTGATAGCTCCTTTGGAGAGCTGCAACGCATTAGAGCATTCCTTTAGGGGATCGCTAGAAACATAGTGAGCGTCGAATACCTCACTGGAAATTACCGACTTGGTAACTCATATAACCCTTAATGGTTACATTGATTAATTGAGCGTCGATTACCTCAATTTCCTCTTCCAGCCTTCGGACTTACAACTCACCCTGAGTTAGAACTATTTACTGAACTTTGTCAGTTGCTGAATTGATCGCTTATCAATTGTTACGAGAACTGATAACTGAGAGTAATTCCAGTTATGAACATTTTATGACTCTTACGATATCATCCGGAGTTATGCTAATTATTTGAATGTATTTCTTTATGTGTAAATTCTTGTAAAAACGACATTAATCACGAAACATAATTAAATATTAATGTGCTGTATTGCTTTGTCTTGTTGATCATCTGATCGTATCCGGTATCACTGGGCTAAGACCTTACAATATATATAGGATTTAAACTTTTTTATCAATAAACTAATTAAGGATGTTATAAGATTAAACTTTTTTATCAATAAATGCTTCTTTTTAAAATATATAAACTCTTTAAAATACATTAAAAAAGCAGAATAAATATCTGATTAACTCCAAAAGAAAATTAAAATATTAAACCACAAAGACTTTTAAAATAAGAATTACATTAGCCATGATCAATAATTTCTAGTTCTTCTACATTAAAAACTAAAGATTACTGAATTCGTAGGTTTTAGAAGAAACAACGATAAGAAATAGTTCAGTGATTAAATAGTTCTGTGAAAAAAGAACTGATGGGAAGATACCGTCAAATATCCTTTTAATCGGAAGTTTCGTCGTCCAAATTTTTGCTCTGCCATGGAAACAAAGATTGTCAAATCGATCCAATAAAAGTTTGCTGTAATGAAAGAGCTGTGTCATATAGCATTGATTCCCACTCATATTACGTCTAGTATATTTATAAGAGAACCGTCTGCTTTCAAATGTTTCTCCCAGATAGCTTAAAAGACGAATTATAATGATACATTTAATTGGCATTCGTTAGGATTGATATTAAATGTTGGAATTCTACGAAATCATGAAAGTTAAAGGACTGATGAAGAAAAACACATTAGTTGTAAGTCTTTAATCCTACTGACGTAATAAGAGGAAAAGTTATAATAAAGTCTTGATTGAAATACATGAGTTGGGAATTTAATCATCTACTATTATAGCATGCCAGAGTACGTAGTTGTACAACAAATATACGAGTAGTCAATTCTACTTTCCCTTAGGCTGTAATTTATTAATTTAAGGGTATTATAATTTGATCAAATATATTATAATCTTAATATGTTAACATAACTTTTTTCTAAACAAAGTCAGAGCATGGAGTTAATATTCTACGTCTTCTATACAGAAAGAATATTATTTTACTTAAATACATATGTAATAACGAAACATGACTTAACACAGCTCTTTCTATTTGTTACAATCAAATACTTTCATTCAGAAAATTATTCATCATATATTTCAACTTCATGTTTTAAAATTATTAAGATTATGGTAAACTTTCTTTTAGCCTCATTGTAGTAGATAAATGCTATTAGGATAATACAGACTATAAGTTACAAAGAAAGTATAATATTGTTTGAAAGGCTAAGTAGTTAAATAAAATAATTATTTAAATAAAATAAAAATTTTAATAAACCACTTTTTTAAAACGAAATAAAAAGTATAAAATAATTTTTCTAGCCCCATACAGATTTATAACCCCATACAGATTTAAAACGAAAAACGTGGGGCGCATGCAATAGATAATTGATGTATAAGTAGTTTATTTCAGTCACTAACAATTTTATTGCAATGGAAATGATATGAACTGTTGTGTGAGTTTTCGCAACGACAGCTACTCCCTACACTCCTTGCTATTAAATATTGCATGCGTCCCACGTTTTTTGTTTTAAACCTGTATGAAGCTAGAAGAAATTATTTTATACTTTTTAGACCGTTTTAAAAACGTGGTGTATTAAAATTTTTATTTTATTTAAATAATTATTTTCTGCCTTTTAGTCTTGCGTGTGTGAAATTTTTCAATCGATTTTAAACATCTTGATGAGATTATGACGGAGACATGTGGCAAATTTCAGGTTTATTTCGGTTTCTCTTCACCTCATCATAAATAGAAAATTGTTATTTTCTTAAAAAAGTAAGTTACGTGACGCAGAGACCTTCGAGATATAATGAAAAATGTATTGCGCATGCGCAAAGATATGGCTAAGATATGGGGTGCTTCGATGATCCCATGGGCCATCCATATGCCCAAGAACCAAGTCTGTAATGTTAATAGTTTTCGAGATATAATAAAAAATGCGTCGCATGCGTCATGCAAAATATGAAATGACAGACAAGAAAGCGAATTAATATTGCATTGTCATCTAGTTGTGAGCTATGTTTAAAGTTTCAAATCTCCAGCTCATCGGGAAGTTAGTTTAAAATTCATTGCAAAATTTGTACCGAACAGATAGACAGACAAGAAAGCGAGTTAATGAAAACGTAGTAAAAAACGAAAATCCAAATGAAAATCAACTTGTTTTAAAAATATTATCACAACAATGCAGCTACAAAGATTTCTTTACAAAGCCCTAGAATAGTATGGTTAATTATTTTGAGAAATATCCCATTTCTCAAAATAATTTATCGTACCTTTCATCGTATTATTCTCTTAAATCATCAAATGGTCGCAATTGCAGAGCGTGCTCGCACATGTTTTCCGTTACAGAAATAGGTGCTACATTAAACAAATTTACTAAGTAAGTTATTACATATGTAATATTAGTGTAACATGGATATATAAACTAAATTAGAACTTCGAAAAATAAGTTAAAAAGTTATAAAAATATGCATTAATAAAACCTTAAAATAAAACATAAAAAAGCAAAATAGAACGAAAAATACATTTACAATGAAAGCAAAATGGAATAAAAATGTAAAAGAACCAAAATGGCGATTCTCCTCAGAGGCCACACGCCATTGTAGCTCTAAAGCAGGACAAAAATTTTCTGAATAAAGGAAAGACTATTAGTGAAAATTATTCCTTTATGTGGCCTGAATTTTTGTCCAACCCCTGAAAATAGGATAAAAGGAAAAAAAAAAGAAAAAACATGACAGATACCTGTACAACAGAATCAAAAATGAGACAAACCAAAAAGTAATCCTCTTTCAAAAACAGACGCTCTAAAAAAGTGAGTCCGATAACAACAAGAAGCAAGCTCGTAGCGCCATCTATGTAGAAGAATTCAAACTATTCTCCAGAACAACAAAGATTCTTAAAACTGTTTTTTAGAAATTTATTGACTTCTGGGAAACAACCAGGATATCCGTTATCTTTTAATATATTTTTTAAATTATCTAAAGCTTTAATAAAAGTATATTGGTTATTACAAATATTTTTAATCCTATTAATTTGAGAAAATATAGAATTTCTTAAAATTTTAAACTGAAGACATGTATGAAAATTGCAGAGTGTAATAGCTTTGAACTTAAAATCTTTACGTTTATCATAAACTCCGACGGAGACTCCTGAATTTATAATTTTAATTTCCAGATCCAAAAAATTACATTTGTCCACTTCATTATTAGTTTTATTTAATTTAAGCTCCTCTGGATAGCAGTTAAGAATGGAATTAACATTATCATAATTAAATAATAAAAGGTCATCAATAAAACGGAATCCGAAAACAAGTTCATTCTTAATTAATTCTCTCTATGGATATATAAATGTTGAATGAATATTTCCCTTACTCACAAGCATTATTGTAAAAAGTATGCTATTTTTTATTAAAAATTCTGATACCTAATCTCAATTGCGGACTGTAGGAATGAATGAATGATATGCAGATTTCAATAAAGTGAAAACAGAGTTCAAATATATTTGACAAAGTTTGAATATACTTGAGAGTCTATTAAAGGAATCTCATAAGACCATCAAAAATCATTCCGCTTTCAACAAGAAAACTTTATAAAAATACAGTTTAAAAAGATATGTGTGTAATCTAACGTCTGTTGCCTTCAGAATAATATGCCTAAACTATTTCCTCAGTCCAACCGTGTCCATCTGATTCACTGTGGCCCCTATGGAAGTTAAGACTTGTTTAGCCAGTGCAGGGTGTTTTTCAACGATACTTTTGGCAACAAAATTGTTTTATCATCAATATCATCGTAAGTTTTATATAATCTGATAACTTTTCATGTAATTCTATCTTAAATACTTGATATATGTATATAATAAGGCCACAAATACTTGAGATACTGCACTCCACAGTGGCCTCATTTCTAACCTTGAATAAAAGATTAATTTCGTCGTTAAAAAATTGTCTTTTCCACTTCTAAATTCAATTTATCCTAAGTTTATACTTTCTGATTTTATGTATCGGCTTTTTACCATCCCTATAATCACCAGATATCTGGGTTGTAGAGATGCGGGGTCAAGAGTTTAAGAGTGAGTCAGGTGGGATATCAGGAAGTAGCACATTCAAGCTTTTTCTGTCAAAAGCAACTAAGTGTGTATACAAATCAAAATCAAAATGTAGATCAAAATCATCCTCAAACGTTTGAAGTTGATGTGCCAAATTCTCCACTAACGCCCATGACAATACATAGCTATATGAAATAAGAGGAATCAGAAATCAATATTCTTGATTAAAAGTACCATCACATGGTTATATGATGAATTTCCTTGTTAGAAATTGAGCAGACTTTCGGGATATTAATAAATGACATTACGAGTGATTAAAGTTTGCGCATGTTTATGAATGTAACTCAAAAAACTTTTTATGCTAAAAACTGCGAACACTCTGCTGTAATATTCACTTAATTTCTGAATCAAATGCAGACTCAATACTCTGAAATACGTCGTTATAGTATTAAACGATTAATTTTAATGCGATTTGCGAATTGGAATACATTGGAATATATATATATATATATATTAAATAAATGCGGAACTGTATTTCGTATTTAGCTTTTGGTATTTATTGCTATGACTTTGAATTAGTAAGCATTTAGTTATTTTTCTCGTTCTTTTCTTAAAATATTTTGGAGATTTACTCCTATAATTATTGATTTTTCCAACGATTGATCCTCACAGGAGGTTGGCGACTATAAATTTCGAAATAATGTGACATAATTGATTCCTAAGGTCGACTGGCATTTGATTGTTGGAATTCCATATCTGGGTTGTCTTTTTCATAGTAATAATTTTTAATCTTATTATCTTTCTGTTTTTCATTGTATGAGTATTATTAGCTTATATTGTTTTATATTTAATTTCAAATGATGGTTTAATAGGTGTATGTGTATATATATATATACAACATTTTCATCATATACACCTATATATATTTCCTATTCATTTTTTATTTTTCATTTTTTGGTTTTTTCTGGTTTTTGTCTATTTAGCCATTTTGTCTTTTTTTACTGTTTTTGAGTATTTATCTTGTGTTTATATGTTGGTTTTGATATATATATATATATATATATATATATATATATATATATATATTAATTCTTCTTTAAAATTAACAATGTCGTCGAACAATTGGCACCGACGAAGTCGCTCATGGCTGGATCATCGCCAATGTTAAATGCTGCACTCATCCTTTCTTATATCTATTTTTTGTACCATAAAAGTAGAGAGGTTCTCCTTGTGATATGGACACTCACTTGAAATATCTCCGTCTGACCTTGTTTCAACAAATACCTGTGAAAGTAAAGATCTACACAAAATGTTATAAAAAGGGTCTGGTTTTAAGAAAACTGGCTGTGCCACGAGAGGAAAGCATTAAGTAGAAGGGTAATTGATTTTTTTCCAAAGGACAAGAAAAAATTTATTGACTAACGAAGAGACTGTTTGCAGAATGAGTGTTTCACAGAAAGTTCTTTTCTAGTTGTTCTCTTTAGATGTATTCAACTAAAAAACGGTTAAAAGTACTTTTTGATGCGAAAAGGAAACGTAATTTTTTTACGTTTCCTTTTTTATTTGTTAGTGTCAATTTTTTATTTGTTAGTGTCATTTAACAATAACAACTATAGCCTTCGTAGAATTTTTTTTCGAATGTCGCAGAGGAAAAAACAAATGCGGCCCCAGACGCAACTTGATCTTTTAAGCTTATTTAAACGTAATGATTTAAAATTGAACAATTTATTGTGTCGCTGACTTGATGTAATTTTTTTTATTGCTTGCAAAATAAACTTCAAAAGATTTAGCTTAGTTGTGCTAAAGTCCCTTTATTGAGAGACATAAGGGCTGTTTTTTGACGGGCAATGTAATTTTAACCATGGCCAGATTACGAAGACGACACCTGTTCCGCCACACATCTCAAACTTTCCCACCACTCCAGCGCGAGGAATTTCGCTCTTGAGAGATGTAATATTCACCAGGCCCTTATGCTAGACGGTTATTCCACAGATTGGAGTCTCAAATCCTCCCGGTCCTGACGTCCAGTCTCTGCAACAAGACTACCGCAGCCTCAAATCTTAAAAATCAACGCGTGTATGTGTTGTCATAAGTTTATGTTCCTATCAATCACTGAAATAGTAAAATGCAATTCTGCAATCTGTAAAATTATAATCACAAAAAGAACGTTACAGCTCTTTGAATCAGCATCGCAAGTAATAACAAATTGAGATTTCCAAACATTTTTAAGAGATTAAATTTTTGCAGCGAACAATATCCAACGCAGCATACAATTATTCGAAGTTTGTAGTATTTTTAATTCATCGCGCACTTCAAGTGTAACCAAATCATTCATGTTTCCAATTCTTATCATGTTGGTTTTACTTATATTTTTTCAACTACCTGGCATGCGAGATTGTAAATATGTCTTAGAAATTTCTGTGTAATTTTAAAAAATGATCAATTTACAAAATCAAGTATTTACAAGCTAAAGAAATCGAAATAGAAAGTGAAAGATATTCTCATTTTTTTCAGTTCGCTATTTTTTTCTTTCTTCTTTCCCTAAATTTTGAATAAGATTTTTTGCAAATAAAAAAATTTATGAATACTAAATACACCTTTTCACGGTATTTTTTCCTTCCCCAACACTGAAACTTGGATCCCACAGTTTAGAGAAGATTCTCATTGAATTGGAATATAAATTTTTTACTCCGACCGTTAATACAAGGGTCGTTTTATTTTCAACCTCCGATTGAACAGCAAAAAAATACAGACAGGTGGTAGGATGTTGGGATGCGCGGGGGGTGATTGCGCATGTCTCTAACTATAACATCTGCTACTGCCGACGTCAGCTCGAGATTTTCAGCTGAGTTGTCAGCATGGAAGCAAAACTAGTTGAACTGATGTTCCCGCCAAGTGCAAGTTCCGTAGTGTTATTCGCTTTCTTCAATCAGAAGGTTGGTTTAAGGAAAACGTTCAATGCAGCTGTTTCTTGTCAGATTTTACGATGACTGCGAAGAGCCATTTTAACTTCTGGAGTTATCCTTATTCATGACAACGCCCTCCTTTACAGTGCTGTTGTAACCCATCAGCTTCTGGAGTAGTTTAAATGGGACGTATCTGATCTCCCGACGTATAGCCCCGACTTAGCGACGAGTGATTTTCATCTCTTCCCTGAATTGATAAACCTAGAAAGGAGACTTCCAGAAAAACGAGGAGATTCTAAGCAAAGTTAAGGTTCGTCTCGCATCATTGGCGGTAACATTCTTCGAAGAGGGGATCGAAAACCTGGTCCACCGATATGAAAAATGCCTGAATCTTCACGGCGATTATGTCGAAAAGTAACCATGTTTGAACATAATTTTTGGTAATAAAATCCTTCTGTCCTCTACTGTTGTATTTTTTATGGTTCATCGGAGGTTGGAAAAAAACGACCCTATTAGCTTCAAAAGTTATTGGGCCTTAAAAATGCTATGGATTTTTCATCTAATTTAAGGAATATTAAGCGGTGTGATAAAAATTACGAAACTAGGAGTATCGGAAAAATTTTTAGATGGTACCAGAAGAAATCTTATCAATAATATTTCTTGTACATAAAAAGAATTGTGTTTAATAAATGCACAGATTAAATCATTTTAGAGAGATCCATTCTGAAGCGCCATTTTTGTCTTACCAAGCGCTGAAACCTGCATCCCACAGTTTAGAGAAGATTCACATTAAGTCGGAATTTAAATTTTTCCTCTCCAATCATTAAAGGCCCATAAAGTTATTGACGCGTAAAAGAATTTAAACCTGACAATTATTGTGGATATTGCGTCTAATTTAAGGAACCATTAGCGATGTGTTTAAAATTACGAATTTACGAGTATCGAATAAGTTTTTGAATGATACCAGAGAAAATTGGGAATGAACTTTTGCCTTTCCAGACAAAATGAAATAAAAATTTCAGAGAATTCTGAAGATTAATATCTATACTTATTTTTAACGAAAGAAATTCTGAATATTGAATATCACCTAAATTTGTGAGCAAACAGTGGCTGTTTTATACTTTATTGGAAAAAAGAATTCGAATTAATCCAGCATTAGAAATTCAAATTTCATTTCAGCTAGTCCCAAACTGGATATTTTTAGATGCACTGCACTAGCTGAAATTGTCTCGTATAATTTAATAGAATTAGTGAAATATGTAAGAAAAAAACTGAAAATTACTTTTTAAAACACGCAAGGAGAATTTTTATATTTTAATTATTTTCTACTTTTTAATCCAGAAATCTATTGTTTTCAAACTTTCAAGGTAGTCCAATGGTGCAAATTCAAAATTTAATTTAATTAATTATTAATTTATAACAAACTTTTGTGTCTAATTAATTTAATTATGCTAATAAAGTGTAAACTGTACCGAAAGCTTTAAAATAGTGCATTCTCAACGAGAATATACAAGTGAATAATCTTCAAACTTTTAACATGTCTTAAAGTGGCTAAAAAAATCGATTGCAAACCTCCATATTTACAGACATTAAGCAAATCAAGCAAAATAAAAGTGTTTAATATCGCGAAAATCGTCCGATTTACCACTTGAAGCTTATGCAAAAAATAAACTGAATTAAAACTGAAGATTTTTTGAATACTATTTTTAATCTCTTCATATTATTTAAAACCGTTTAAAGTAACTGCATTAATTTTAGTTTCGTTTTATTTAAAGTAGATTTGTGTCCCACTTATTCCCAATGAAAGATATATTTTAGGACGTGCCTCGTGAATCATAAACAAAGGACGAGTACAAAACACGAGCCATCTTCTCGCTCTGCAAACGCGGCCGCGGTGGCCTAGTGGATAGTTCCCGTCTTCGGGGCCGGAGGGTTCCAGGTTCGAAACCCGATTCCACTGGAGATCCACCGTGTATGGGGCCTGCTGCACCATAAATCATGCGTAGGGCGCCAACGTCCACCCGCTGGTGTGGTGCGGAAGCTTGGAGAGGGAGAACCAGCCCAAGTGCTTCCCTCATCATCTTACTTCGGTTGAAAAATAGCGTTCGTCTTGCTTCAAAACGGGACTAACTAACTAACGGGACAAAGCTAAAACTCACTCTCCAAACTTCCACGCCACATCGACTGGAGGACGCTTGAACCCAACTGACTTTATATGCATTAGTACTGCACAATATGCTGAATAATTGGTTGAACTCGGTATCGAATGCATGTCCTTCCGGTTGTGACGACCAGTCAACGCATGAAATTTACGAATTTAATTATTGGTAAGAAATTGACCTAGCCTGACCCGATGTCAGACCATGACATTAAGTTCGAAATTTCCTTTTCGAACCCTGTCATCGAACCCAAAAGTCAAACACTCCCAACGAACAAATCTATAGATATGAATATGATTAACCTTTATTACTTTATATAATAAAGTAATATGGGTCGAATGTCAATTAGTTGAGACATGATTAATTTCACACTCGTCCTCAGTATGGCTTCTCCCCTTCTATCCCACGCTTTTCATCTGTCCAAACTGACAACAAGTAAGCCTATACTAGTTAATCAGGAAACGTATCAATTTTAATAAACATAGACCTAGCAATTAATTTAACGATCTTGATTTAACTTGATTATCATCTCCAAGTCATTCGTAAATGTCTTTTCAAACTCTTTCCTCTGTTTTCTGTGGATCAACATATTTCTAAATTTTCAAATAGAAAGTTTTTTCACATTGGTTTGTTCATTTTTATGAAAAGAAAAAGAACGAATGAATAATAAACGGTATATAGAATTTGATATCAAGCTCTTGAAGCAAATTTTGTGGATTGTAACTATTTTGCATATAACTAGAGATTACTTGTCTCATTCAGAGTATTTTGAACTTTTTCTCAATTGTTTGTAAAATGAGAAATATTTCTATAAAAATCAGGGAGAAGAATTATATTTTTTTCTTAAGAAAATGTTAATCTAATTAAAAAACCCGGGTTACCGGACATATAAATTTGGGGGCCCACCTCAAGAGCCTATCTATGTAAGAACTGCGATTATTGAAAAAAAAAATTTAAAAAATAGTCATACCTTCGTACTAAAGAGTAATCGAAGAATAATAAAACCTTCGTATCTAAGTTCTCAAAATTTCTGTGATAAATGCTTGGTTTCGTTGATTTTCTAGTAACAATTTTCTGCGTTTCAAATTCAGCAGTCTTATTATAAAAATCAGATCATATAACATTTTCTTGTAACAACTTTCTGTGTTTCAAACTCAGCAGTCTTTTTATAGAAATCAGATCATATAACATTTTCTCGTAACAACTTTCTGCGTTTCAAATTCAGCAGTCTTATTCTAGAAATCAGATCATATAACATTTAACCCTCCGAGCAGCGCAAACGACTTTTTACTTTTTTCATGTTCAGTTCAAAAGCAGAATAGCTCTTATTTATATGCACATTTTCTCAAAAAATCATGGATAAAATATTCTTCAGATTTCAGAGATATAATTAAATACAAAAAAGAGTGGTTCAGTCGCTTTAAAAGCTAAGTTTTCTAACCTGACAGCTAAAAGTTCAAAATAATTGGGCGCTCAGAGGGTTAATACGCATACAGCTGTTTAAGATACCCTAGCCAATGGCGCTCATCTAAGAGATAACATTCCTCCCGATTCAGAAAAATTAGTTGATTCATTTAGTTTCAAATTATAATCATATATAACACTTAAAACATATTACATTTCAAAGAATACATCGATTACAATAATACAATACAAAAGAGATAAATATTCAAAAAAGGGTAGAATAACAAAATATAACTCTCATAAGCACTATATTAGTTTGTTGTCCTTACAAAACAATATTTAAATAAATATTTTTTGGGTAAAAAGAATTTTTATTCTGTTCTGTTATCAATACCGAGTACTTTAATAATAGTATGATGAGACATGAAATTTAACTTCTCATAACGTTATTATTGAAATACATTAAAGATGATCAGTGAATAAATTATCTTCTAAATTTAAGAAATAAGGTTATAAAAGTTGCCACGTTCGCGGACAGTAAACATTTTGATGGGCTGTAAAAATATACGAAAGTTTTATATTTACTTTGGATTGTATTCGAAACTTGAATGAAATAGCATTTATGTCACTTTGCATCATAACGAAAGCGAATGCTATAGGATTCACATCCAAGAATATGTTGAGTACTTTTATTGATCAAAAACGGTCTACTTTTATTCAAAATTTTCAAAACAATAGAAATCATCCTGTTTGAAGTTAGTTTCTGTATTTTTCAACACGCACTCGCAGCTATAACAATTCACATAACAGCAAATTGCTGCAACTAAGAGAAAAGGAAAATGAGAAAACAATTAGATTATTTCATGACATAAATATCCAAGTTGTTCTTGAAAACAAGGTTTCCTTAAAGTAAAAGGGAGAAACAACTTTAATACAATTTTAACGCTAGCAAGAGCTACAATTAAAGAAGAATACTACGTCACAAATTCTTCAAAGCACTTCCCCGTGAAGCAGAATTAAATTTCACAAAGAAACATAAATATTCCAAATGACATTTAGTGATGAGAAAACCTTTTAAGCTATATTTCTTTTGATTTTCCACAAAGTTTTACATCATTTAGATTTTATCTATAAGATTCATTCCGTATAAATAATAAAAGATAAAATAAATACACAAAATTACGAATTGAGAAAAGGCATCATTCTGATATTATAAAAATAATAAAAAAAGAGGAAAGATTCCACAAAACCGGTCTCTCCGAATACATATTTTGAACTGATGTTTGATAGTTCTTTGAAATACAAGATACTCTTTTAGAAAACTTACCACTGCCATTTCCAAGCTAAAAATATAACACAGTATCTATATAAACATTTAATGGAGATAAATCAAAATTACAACCATAACAAAGATAAACAAAATAAAAGTTTTCCGAAATGTCTGTTTCAAAAAACACCAAATTCGAACAGAACTCGCAAAACTTTTCCACAATTCATTACAAGATATTTTTAAACAAAACTTACCATATACGAAAACTTCAGCACACTTTTTCCGAAAAAACTTGTTCCTGAGAGAAAAATTTGGTACTAACAGGCAAAACTTATTCCTCAACTTTTTATCAACTTTAACAAGTTCCAGTATCAGTTCCCTTTTGCGGAGAACGTAGTCTCTTCCATCTGTTAGGTTCGGAGTGCGGAGGGAAGATCGGGAGCCGCATCATTTTCTCTCATCTTCCGCACAGATCCTGCCGACAGGGGGCGCTGCTTTCTTCCCCTCACCTGGCGAAAGTTTGGCTAATTGGCGAAAAAGTTACTAATGGGACCACGTTGCCCATGACGGTTCGATAACAGCATGGATTAGGAGCATGCATTTTGACAACAAAGTTGTCGTACTATGTTTTTCACGGTCGTTCAGTGGAACGCAATAACTGCTGTTAAACACACCAGGTGCACAGAAAAAGAAGAAATGTTTAATATTTTTGATGCAAGGAAGAGTGGTGTTTTTTTTCCTACTTCCTTATGATGGAAAGATATCAATAAGTCTGTCCTATTCGCGTCAATAATTGAGTTGTACAGCATTAAGCCGTCTCCCAATGACGAGTCAAGTAGCAAAAAAATGTCAATTCAATAGCAATATGATACTTAAAACATAGGGTCAATGAATAGCTAAGTGTACTTTTCAAATTTTCGGGGGAAAAAGAAAACATTTAATACTTGATATAAATATATATTAGACTGGGAAAAATATTAGATTTGACTTACTAAGGAAAAAGTTACTAATGGGACCACGTTGCCCATGACGGTTCAATAACAGCAAGGATTGTTTAAAAAAAGTTTTCTTTGTATATTTTTACGGTAGTTCAATGGAACATAATAATTGCTGGTAAACACTCCAGTTGCATAAAAAATGAAGAAATGTTTGGCATTTTTGATGCAAAGATTTTTTTTTTCGCTCCCTTATGATGGATAGATACCAATAAATCTATCCTACTTGTATCAATAACTGAGTTGTATCGCATTAAGTCGTCTCCCAATGACGAGCTAAATAGCAGAAAATTTCAATACAATTGGATGACAGAATGTCGAAATACGATACTTAACATACAGGGTAATTTAAGTGTTTATTTCAGAAACCAGCTAAGTGTACTTTTTCAGATTGTTGGGATACAAAAACATTTTATCTTTGGTATAAATATAGTTTTTGGCTTCAAAAAATTACACAATTAGTTAACATCATCTCGGAATGGATTTTGTTCGTAATTTAATCATAATGTTTATTCCTTACTTTATTAAAATAATTTAAAATTTTCCAATTAGCTGATATCTACAATAAAATGCCTTCTTATTGTAAAAACGTATATATATATATATCGTTTCCCTGGCCATGGTAAGCATATTTCGCTTTATTTTATTATTTTTTATGTTACGGCTGTTTTTTATTCTAGGTATTTTTGTATTCGGATTTTTTATATTTGTATTCGGATTTTTGTATTTGATTCTTTTTAAATCTTCTTAAATGTATTTATATTTTTTATTCAAGAAATCTTCCATTTTCGTTTGTTTTGTGTTTTTAGAGGGGGTGACGGCAATTTTTAATGGATTTCGTTTGTCGTCAGCAGAAAAAAGCACAAATTAATATCATGAGCGACCTTCTCTTCCTGACGAGCGGCTCGCTATGATATTTTTCAATTTTTTTGGTTTTTTCTGATTTTTGTCTATTTAGCCATTTTGTCCTTTTTTACTGTCTTTGAGTTTTTACTTTGTGTTTATATGTTGGTTTTGATATATATATATATATAACAATGAAAAAATGTTAACTAATAACAATGAAAAAATGTTAACTAATAACAATGAAAAGATATTAACTAATTATTTTCTGATTTCTCAAATGTATTTCAGAAAATAGTGGAAACAGCGACAGAATAGACAAAAATATGGCATTAATGTCCTAGAAAAGACCAAGGGTCCTATACGCCCTTGAAAACCATTACACTTTAATGAAATGAAATGGAATGGAAAAAATTAATATTATAGTGAAAAGTATTTGATTCGCATTTGCTTTGTCTATGAACCTACTCATCTTCGTATTCCCTGTCTACGCTGCGCTTCGCTTCCGTTGTAAGCCAGTGGAAGATATTAGCGTAGAAGCTTCCACGTCCTATTGTGTAGCTACTTAACTTCTTCGAGTCTTCATTTTTTGTTGTTGTTGTTGATGGGTAGTTTTCCAGAAGATTACATTCTCACTGATGGGAGTCTGGGAACGTCCTTTTGTTCTATAAGGTAAGCACTGACGGCGAATAAACCCTCAATAAAGTGCTTTACAACAACGTTTCCTTGGTTAGCTATGTTGGTTTTATAATCAATGGATGTACTATATTTACCTGGACATTTGCGCATAATCTCATCAGGAACAGGCTTTGACGGAACCATTTTACCTTTATAGTTTTCGTAGCCTTCACCTTTCGTTCTTGCTCTCCGACTGACACTTCGCTTAAATTTCTCTTCATTGGCAATACATTTTTTCTTTTTGTTTATGGTTCATATCCCGAACTACTACTAACCATTTTAAATACAAGCTGTCATAAAACACTAAGTAAAACCGTACAATTATTATAACCATAACATTAGTTTAACCTACACAAGACAGAACGCCGCCCCATGTCCCCGTGCCTGATACCATTACAGTACCTGTACCGGTTGGATGGACACAGGACAACCTACACAAGACAGCTGACTGCTTCATAAGTCAAACAACTGCAAAAGTTTACTGCAGAAACACGCTATGAGATGTCGCTTATCGAGTTTCTGCACTAAACGTAATATTCATTATGAATAATAAGCCATAAAAAAGGAAAGACACTTGACGGGATCCTACACAAAAGTATGCGTTTGCAATATGAGATTCTCATTCCGTAATAAAAACAAAATAAAATGCTCGCCGATGGGTTTTTGAAATAAATGATTCGATTTCGAAATTATCATCGTGATCAAATTCACTGTATTTTAAAAAAGTATTAAAACTATGAAATTAAACAGCAGACCTTGAAAAAACTTGAATATTTTTCAGGGTAATTGTGTAAGTGCGTTTTAAGACTATTACGCATTTTATCATGGATGAATGCTATCATAACTATAAAGGCCATAGCGCTCTATTATGAAATTATCCAAGCAAACCCTTACTGAATTTTAACACTATCATTGGTCCTCTTATTCTAGAAGAATAAAACACGTTCTTTTACAAAATGTACTCAGCATCACTTTTCAACAAAATTAAATTTAGAAGGTAACAAAAGTGATATATGTAAAAAAAGAAAGGGGAGGGGAAAAATAAATGCATGTTTAGTTAAGTGTTTTCTCGCATTCAACAAATTGAAGTTTTATTTATGAGGCGAGGCTTCCTAAATTGAAAAAAAAAATCCCTTGAAATCTAAAAAGTAGAATTTACATTACCGAAAGAGCTCAGATTGTTTCTTGGTTTTTTGAGTTTCAACTTTTGCAAAACACTTTTTTTCTAAGAAAATGGAAAGAATTTGTTCATCTCAAGAAGCAAACCAGTGTTATTTTAACAACCAGAGCTTGGAATCGCTACTTTTAATTTTCTTCATAGTGCTTTTACTTCCGGCGCTTAGAATTTGAAAAGAGGAATTTCTCCATTCACAGAATTAAATCATGGCGTTGCTTTTACGCTTTAGTAATGCGTAAAAATGTATCGTACTTGTTAAATAAAGGAAAGAAAGCACGAAAGTCACAATTTGATTTGTGTAGTCTGTGTTTGGAGAAACTGTCTGAGTTATGCACTTCAGCTATATCTGAAATAAATATCTTGTGTATACTAAATGAAAAAATGTAGGTAAAAGTCATTATGTGAATGATTTTATTATCATTTAACTTGCGTTTTAGGTGACCGCCGAAGATTTTACTATATTGTTTTTTGAACCTGGTAATATTAATTTTTTCTTTTCTATTAAATATAAAACGCTCAACTGCTAAACATAAGACTTTCTTGCAGAAAAAAAGGAACAAACATTTTTTGTATTATTCCACCATACAACAATTTTTTGATTCAAAAAGAAATGTAGTTTTTAAAATAGAACAAGAAAGGGGTACTAATACTGTACCCTTCACTGATATTCTTGATAAATCTCCTGGTGTAGCACCCATGAATTTTTGCGCTTCTGGACTTTTAAAATGTCCAAACGTCGGCATACAACGCTTTGTGGTCTTGTGACAAAATACCTCTCTCGATACCACAACAGCCATTATTGTCGTGGAAGTTACGATGGAGAAAGATAGTTAAGAATAAGGGTGATCAAACTGAACATTTAAAACACAAAAAATTCGTAAAATAGTTCTGTAAATACCATAAAAATCGTCTAAAAATGTGCGAACAGCCTCTGCATAAATATAGCAGAACACTCAAAGTTTTATTATCTGATATTCGTTTATATTTTTGTGACTGATTTATGTGTGGTATATCTCTTTTACGTACAGTCAGACGATACGTAATATTTCAAAGTACTCTGGAGAAAACAATTAAAGGAACAACCATAAAAAGGCTTTTTCTGTCAATCCTATCGAGTGACAATTCTATCTAATGAAATTTTGTTAAACACTCGGCTTGGTTCTCCAATGATTTCAAACTCTTTCGAGTTCTTTAACAAGAAAGAAAAGAAACGAACGCTTTGCGAATGGTCTTTCACAAAGCCATCGCGATCTTTCGTAGCATTTGTCAATGTTCACATTTCATAACAAGTTCCATTTTAAACATTGTTTACGGGAAGTATCTATTCTCACCTGAAGACAGGGAAGCGCATTTGTCATTCTGCAGATAATTTCCTCTCCTTCATTTTTCAGTTGGATCATTTTCTATGAAAGCGAGACCCTCTTTTCTGGTAGCTGTCGAAATGACCGGTCGTATCTGTTCGAAACAATCCGCAGGCAGTATCGAAAAGTTCAGCATAAACTTTTTTTTTTATGATAAGAAAATAAATTCACGATGTGAAATAAATAATAGATCTCAAGTAGAATTTTAGTCGGTCAAGATACTTCTACTCACATTAAGTAAAAAAATATAAGAGGAAAAAACATTTTTACTAGTAGCGATTTAGAGGCTTAATCGAAACAAGCTGCTTTAAACAATTTGGCTCAGTTTCAAATGGTGCACAGGCACATGGAATTAGATATAACAAAGAATTTGGTATATGATGAAGTTTCTCACGGCGATTTCAAAGGAAGAAACCATTTAGCTGTAGAATAAGAGAGTATGAATATCTCCCATTGCTGTGACTATAATTTATTCGTTTTTAAAAAGTGAGATTTTTATGGTTCTTTAGCAGGAGGAAGAGTTGGAAGAGTTTTCTTAAGCAGTCTCTTACGAGGTGGCTAAAAATAGAATTAGGTTTCGTTCTCGTAGAAAGCTCACGTTGAGGGAACATAAGTCGTTTTTGCCTTTAACAAAAAAGAATCAGCTGGAGTGTTCTGCCTTCGATATACAGGTGGTCATAAATTATTAGATTCATTTTAAAAATTGATATGAAAAGCCCTATAATGTAGAAAATTCGTTTTTTCAATGAGAGAGTAGCTGAAAAAGTTTTTTTCAGATAGGTAAAGCGGCGTTAAGACGCACTAAATCAGGACAATCCAACGTAAATGTCAAAAGGGCTACCGTGCAGCAGAAGGCACGTCACTAGTTCCACGAAAGCAAATCAATTGTAACAGTTCAAAGAATTATTCGGTTAGAGTATCGAAATTGTCGGTCTCCAAGTAAGAATTCCGTTAAGCGTTGGTATGAGCAATTATGGAGTGAAAGTCTCCCTCACTGATGCACACTTCCTGTTCCCTTTCACTTCTCATACCAACGCTTCATGAAGTTCTTACTTAGAGAATGACAGGTTCGATACTCTAACTGAATTATTCTTTGAACTGTTACAATTGATTTGCCTTCTTGGAACCAGAGACGTGCATCCTGCTGCACGGTGTTGGATTGCGCTGATTTAGTTTTCGGTAAGAGTGCGTTACCTATCTGGGAAAAAACTTATGAGCTACTCTCTCATTTAAAAATAAAAACGAAATTGCTGCATTATAGTGGTCTTTTTTATTAATTTTTGAAATAGGTCCGATAATTTATGACCGCCCTGTACTTACCCGCCCTTCTTCGATATTCTCTTGCATTCTTTCCCCAAAAGAGTCTTTTATGCTTAGCTGATAATTTGAAATCTCGTTCACCAAAATTTGAGTGAAAGAGATCTACACGATTGGTGTCGAGACCGTCCACCCAATTTCATTTATTTTCCTCGTTGTGTTTTTGAATCACAGTGTTCGCATGCACGCAGACAAACAAACAAACAGATAGTGTAATGTTTGATGGATTGTCCAAGAATCAAATACAGATATACTGTTTGTGTATAAAGATCATATGCTAAACTTCATTCATCCGGTTTGATGCTTTTTTGTGTTATCGACCAACAGTCAACCAATTGATGAATTTGATTCAACTTTTGACAGAGATGATGAATTTCATCAATGCGGCTCATCGTGTTCGCTTGATGGACAGGCACACAATCTCTTCTGTGAGTTGGCAATGATTGCAATTCAGAAAGTTTAATTTTCATATCCTAGTCTTTGCTTCGCACCGTTTTAGATAAAGGAATTCCTATAGTAAGTTTGCTGTCAATAGTTGTTTTGATTTTCATAATAGTTATTAATCTTTTCCATGAAATATGTTTGGTTGCATCAGTGTCATTGTGACTAATTTTGTTTCTATTGAAAATTATTCTTCAGTTTCATTATGAAAATAACTTTTTGGAGAAATTAACTCATTTACTGCTAAAGATAGGCTTCTTACGCAAGGAACATTTGCTACACTCTAGCAACAAGTGATGATGATTATTTTTACCAGATTACTACATCCCGTTTGGGGCGGACCTCTTAGTTAGGAACTAATTTATTTGACCAGGAAGAAGCTGCAACTAGCATCATCTCATCAAACTTCCACACCACACGTTTTGACCCTCGGCGGCTGATTTAAAGAGCAACAATGTAATAAATCGGCTATTATACATAATAACCGGACATTTAAGCTGTTATTATACACTAGCCGCCTTTCGCGACCAGCTGGTCGCCTGTCATATTAATTTAGTTACAAGTTATGAAAACCAATATCTTTCAGGTACACATTATATACATTACATGACAAATCTAAAATAAATATTGTATGTTTAAAATCAAGCACATAAGAAGGAAAAAAATCTAATATATGTAAGCTGTGAAAATACTCAAGATACCTGTTTAGATAGGCCCTTTTTAAATTTATAGTGCTTTCTTCAAATTCTTTTGCATTTAAAAGATTCGCATTGTCCTCCCAAGCAAGAATACATATGACATGTATGGAAGAATTGCATATTTTTATTTTTGGGTCTCAAGTTACCTGCAGTCCAGACCGAGTATTTTTCAACGTAGAAGTTAGAAATTGCTTTTTCTTAATAGCTCTCTCTTTTTTGCATTTAGTTAATTTTTCTTTCTTATTTAGTTGTGTTTTAAAATTTAGTAACTGTTTCTTTCATTTAAATAATCTTTTTAAGTGTCTTTATCTTTAAATTAGGCCTATTTCTAATTTTTCAAAATTCTTGCGTTTTTACTAAGATTTAGACCCCCTTCTTTAATTTCAAAGCGTTTTTTTTTTAATTTCATAAAAGATTCACATTGTTCTTACAGACAAGAAGACATATAACATGTATGGGAGAATTGCATATTTTTATTTCCGAGTCTCAAGTTACTTGCAGTCCAGACAAAGCATTTTTCAACGTAGTTAGAAATTCTTTTTTTCTCAATAGCTCTCGCTTTTCAGCATTTAGTGCTAATGCTCGGCAATTTATATCAGTTATTTGCAATCTGTTTCTTGATAAATACCATGTAGGTTGAAAAAATTATATGCAGAGAAAGATATTTCTTTTCTTTTTCATTGTTTTTTTACATCTGTTCTATTTTGGTGCAGCACATTTGTGTTCTTACAGTTCCCTATGCAGTTGGTCATTGAGTGCAATTTCCATAGGCAAGTCATGGCGATTACCTATCTGGTGACGATTAAGCCTATTTCCGAGCTCGATTCAACTTTCTGTTTGACGCCTATTTCAGTCAACTGTATTTCTTTTAGATCATTTTTGCTCTGACGGAATAGGGGTTTGGGCGACACGGCGAGCCCTTTTCCAAGCATTTCTAATTATATTTTGCACCTTCGTTAATTAGTTAAGCGAAGGTTGAAAAAACCTTCAAACGAATTGAAAGTTAGGCGGTTTGTTTACATTTAACTGTTGCCATTCGACTATAAGTAATAAGCACGATTTCTGTGCCAAGTGCGTTAGCGTTTTAATTTAATTTAATAATTTAAATTTGAATTATTTTTTTAAAAAACAGTTCCGAGGTGCACGCCTTCAGCATCCAAAGTATACCTGTGCCAAATTTGGTAACTCTACGTTCTACGGTGTGTTCTCTAGACCGCCAACAGACACACATACATTCATCTTCAGAGATAATCGAATTTTTTATGTGATTATTATATATAATGACCAGTTATTAAATATAATAACCGTGGTAATTACATATAATTACCGATTACTCATATTAACCGTAATATATACACGGCGAATCTCCGATGGCATCGAGTCTTAAAACATGGCTTTCTGAATCCGAAGAAAAAATGTTACTATCAGACCATCACGTTCCACGAAATTATTATACTTCTTCTGTTCATCCTGCCTATATCTTTTATATATTGGAGTACATAATATATAATAATACACAAAATTATATAAACGCACTGGAAATTGTCATCACATCACTGTCGTATAGTATTACAGCCACATTATGGGCAATGAGTTATACGTTTTGCTTATAAATTTGGTTTGGGGAAGTTTATCTTTTATTAAATCCAGTACTCTTCAAAGAAAATTCCAACTTTTTAAAATTGAAGTCTATTTTTAGAAAATATTTGCTGACTTTCAGTGTATACACTGGTTTGAAAAAATTAAGGAAAAATCACAAAAATAGCGATAACTCGCTCAAAAATAAGCCAATCCGTATAAAATTTGAATATGTTGTCAAATAAGCGTTGCTGAATAGAATTGCAATATGCAAATTAGTGGGGCTGCAATCGGAAAACGTCATCTGCGAGGAGCATAAAATTGCATGTTTGAGAGCAAGCCTACAAATTTTGCTGTGATACTGAGATAAGAAATCTGGAATAGTCAATTCGTAACAATGACCTCCAGGCATCATTTGCCCGAAGAACAACGATGGGGAGCTATTGGGAAACTAGAGGCAGGACGAAGTCAGAAATGTCCAGATGGCTAAATGCGAGTCCTTCTGTGGTTCATAGACTTTGGCAAAAATATCTAACCACAGATTCGGCATCCAGGAGGGTCAGCAAAGGACGGCCAACAGCTACGACGAGCGCCGATGAAAGATATTTGTCGTTATGCGCACGAAGGAATAGAACCGCAAATCCGACTCAACTCATATCCACCCTTGCTTCAGCCACCGGAAGGTTGGTGTCAAGGTCAACCGTGCGTAGAAGGCTTCACGAATGTGGTCTGTAGTCGAGGCGACCAGCCATTTGCATGCCGCTCACGTCACGACATAGGAGGGAACGTTTGAGGTGGGAACATCAACATGACCACTGGACGCCTGATCAATGGAGGGCTGTTCTCTTTACGGATTAGTCCAGGTTTAGCCTACATACCGATAGTAGGCGTTATTTGATTCGGAGAGAACCTGGAACCCGTTATCATCCACTAAACATCCTTGAAAGAGATGCATACGGAGCAGGCAGTGTCTGTGTTTGGGGTGGTATCTCTTTGGATGGTCGCATAGACCTCCATGTCTTTCCACGTGGAACCGTGATTGCTCATTTCTATAGAGATGACATTCTTGATGCTTATGTGAGCCCTTATGACGGGCAATAGGTGATGATTTCCTGCTACAGGACGACAACGCTAGACCGCACAGGGATCGCATCGTGGATGATTATCTTCAGCAGGAAACAATTTAGCGCATGGAGTGGCCAGCTCGATCAGCGGACCTGAATCCTATCGAGCATGTTTGGGATGATTTAGTTAGACGTATACCTAAGACCTTTAGCTCTCAATCCTCCTCCTCAAACCCTTGCCACGCTTGCAACTGCTTTGCAAGAGCAATGGTTCTCACTTCCTACGGAACTGATAGACCGTATAATTGACAGCATCACACATCGCCCTATGTGCTGTATTGCTTCTAGGGAGGATCACACTCCATATTGAAGGTACTTTTCCTATACCAAACTGACACATCCGATTTGTTCATTTTATACATATGCTAATTTGTATAACACCATAATTGTCTGATAATTTCTTTTCATGTTATTTTATACCTTACTATGTGTTGTATATTGTGGGTAAGTTTCATTGAATTCTACGAGTAACTTTTTGAGTAATCGTCATTTTTGTGTTTTTTCCTTAATTAATGATAACCAGTGTAGATAAAATTGAATATAATATCACTTTAAAACTTCAAACTTTGCATTGGGAATATGGACATAAAATACACGCTTAAAATTTGTTAGCAATCTGTTGAACATGAAACTAATAATTATGTTTAAACATATTTTATCAAAGCTGTGTGTTATGCTATTGTGTTAGACATCATTGAGAAATAATGGTGTACTTACGGCAGATGGTAGTAGTTTCATTAGCATAATTGACTAATTCTTGTTGTAAATTATCCTACGAACACATTACTCATAGTAAAATAGACTTTAATTAGGTGCTTCAATATTCTAGAAAGCTGCCTTGTGAAATTTTAGTTTTAAGTAGAACTGTGAAATTATGTTTTCATTGATAGTCTTGTTAAGTAATTTATATAGCATATGAGAATTTATAGCATGAAATAAACGTTTTAATTGCGATTCAAGTTATCAATATGGTTTGGATCTGACTGTTTGATTAAAAGCCACTTCAATTTAATAAAACTGTCTTTTGCTAAGTGTATTGAAAGTGAAAAAGAGGACTTCTTAATCAAGTTGCAGAGCATTCTACAAATCGCCCGTACTGTGATCATCCTAAGACAGGGGGAACTTCATGAATTAGTTCATGTTCAAAAACGCACAAAAATGTGAGATATAATCTTGTTATATAATTATCGAACTTGAGACAGTTTCTTTTCTGTTTCTCAGGCCCAAGTTAAATAAATTCATTTCTTTTAAATAGTTAACCCCCCCATTGAGCACAACTGATGTTTTAAAGGCCAAATTAGCATGATCTGTGAGTGCATTAATTTTGCAATTTGTATTATTATACATACTAAATTTCAGTATCGAATAAATGTGAGAATATAAATCAAAGTAATTTTGGATGACTATTCGATGCATCTCTATGCTGTCCCTTTAATTACGCGCCTATTGCATCCTTCTCAAATTGCAAGTATAATTTGCGGACTCAGCCGGCTTTAAGAGGTGCGGACTCCAACTGGAGATAATTTTGGTCAACATTTATTTTTTCAATTTCTAAGAACTTAGAGTTAAGAAAAAATCCAGTGGAAGTGATCCCTTCGAATTTATCTTTTATTTTTTTAAAATTTCTACGGAATTAGAGTTAAGAAAAAAACCAGTGGGAGTTATCCCTTCGAATTTCTGTTATACAGACATAATAGGGCGCGTTTTGTGCTTTGTAGTACATAACACCACAGCATACCCTCGAACTCGGAGCCAGGACGACTCCCTGTCGGTTGGTTGGGTTTGCGTGAAACTTTATTGAAAAAGCCAGAGCAAAAAAAAGAAAAAAGAAGAAAAACAATACAACTTCTATATAAAGGTACAAAAAACAGGACACTTAAAACAAAAGAATATAATATGTTTTTTTAATTTCAGTCTTTCAGGTCGTTGTGTTGTTGAATTTGAAAGGGTCGTGCCCTGTGTATGGAAGATGAGAGAATATGAGTACATAGGGTTAGTTGGGTCTGTGGCTAGTCGTTGTCGCCATCTTTTGGAAATAATAGTATTTCGTTTTCCGCGATGAAGTGGTTGAGTTTTCTGATTTTCCTCTGGAATTGTTGTTGTTCATGACTCTTTTCCACCAAAGTGGTTCTAGGTCAGCTGACGGTTTTGTTAGGTGGTATGATGTTGTAAACAGGCAACTTGTAGCATAGAGTAAGGGGTTTCCCAGGTTTCCGCAGCCACAGGAATCGCTGCTTCTGATGTTGAATCTTTTAAGATATGTCGGAAAGCTTTGTAGTACAGCGAAGAAAACCGAGTACGGATTTTGGGCGCCTTCCCTTCCGATTGCAACCAAAATTGATATAGATACGCAATTTTATTCGCAAGACCCAAATCCAAAAGCATAAGAAGAAAATTAATCCAATCCAAAAGCAAACGAAGGAAAAGATATTCTACGTAATTCTTTCTTCTTTAAAATCCAAGCTAACTAAAAGACGAACTCAGTCGAAATGAGGATGAGTTAAATAAAACCAAGCGACTTCGAGCACAAGATTTATAATTTTACACGCATTTTAAGTTTTATATAAAAACAAATGAATAAAAATCGTCCACTTGCAATCGAGGAAATTATGGAATAAATAAATTTTAATTCATTGTATTATTTGAAATTATCTTCTTAATTCTTTATATTATTTGAAATTATCACACAAAAAGAAAATATTGGAAATCGGAATAAATTGGAAATGCTTTCCATCATTTGACTCAAAGTCAAATAGGAATAGCACTCACAGACTACTAACTATCTCACAGTCTAAGAAAATTCTTTTGGGTCGGGTATCCGTGGTTTTCCCTAGGGTTTTACCCCATTAAAAGTACCCGGTTTTACCCCGAGTGCAGAGGTTATAAAAAGCGAAATAGAAGCACGCAATTGTTTTATTAAATCTTTATTGTTTGATAATATATAATAAACCGGAATAAAATAGTTTTTATAATTGTAATGATTAATAAGTAGGGATAGTTTAAAATAAAACGAACATTGGAGAATTGACGTCTTAAAACAAATAAACCTTTACAGACGAAGATAATTTAACAAAAACAACATGGCAACTATGAGCATTCTTTTTTCTTCACTAGTGGAGTATAATTCAGAATTTATCCATTAAAGAGTAGAATTGATAACGCCAAAATCAAGGTACCCGGTTTTACCCTACTCTTCCCTAACGTTATTTTAGGGATACTGAAAATGAAACATGTAAAAATGAAGTTGGAGAATGCCTATATTTTTATATCCACACTTCATTGGCTTTTTATTTAAAAAATGTGCATGCCAATATTATTGACGTTTTTTTTCATATGTGGAGGATGAAATTTTAAAAGAATGTTTCTAGACGAAAAACAAGTAAAATTTCTGCACTCAATTAGGCCAAAATGTTTGTGTGTAACTTTAGAACTCTTAGAATTTCTGTGAACCAACTATTTCAATCAATAATAAATGCCCAAGGGTATCAACAAATTGCTAACAAAAAATGTCTAACCAAGGCGTAAAACTTTGAAGTTTAAAATAAAATTTAGCTTAAATTTTATACTCTTCCCGAATAAATATTTACTATGTAAAACAAATACAGCCAAAAAGTCATTCTATCTAAAAAATTTCAATAATATAAACAGTGAAAGCAGCACAAAACATTTTGAGCATTAGAAGATTTAGACACTGGAGAATTACCATTGAAAAGAATAGTATTGTTATCCAAGATGTGTACAAATTTTATTTGAAAGAATCACTTTTAAAGGATAAAAAAAAGTAAAGAAATAATTAATACTGAAGAAAAAAATCTTTCGAAAACATTGCATTAATTTTCTTAAAAAATAATTTTTTCAAGAACTTTTTTCCTGAAACATACATTGAAGTGGCAATTAAAAAATAATTTTGTTTCTCATAAAACATCTAATTACAGAAAATATTTATTGTTAAATTGAGAAAGTTCCGAATATATTATACTTGCTGATGCCCTTCGTCTGCATAGTTAAACATTATTTTTATCTTTTTGCTCGGTGTAAAATATTTTCATGTATTTATAATTTTAATGAAAAAATTACTTTATATGAAATATAATAAACAAAATCCTTTTGCCATCTGAAATGTTTAATTAAAAGGAAAATATCCAGTTGACAAAGCGATTTTTAAATTTCTCCATAAATTACTAATAATTTTTAAAGAATGACATGGAATTTAATTAAACATTGTGGTGTTTCAGTTTCAATTATATCCAAAAAAAGGCTTCAGACTATAGCAATAAAAATATTGTTGAAAATTGTGTTTGAAAACATTTTCAAAAATTAATTAAAATTAAACGGAATATCGCAGGGAAATGAAATTGATATCATTGAAAGGTTACTTTTTTTAACTTTAATATGCTGTTAAAATGATTTTGTGCAATAATATGCTCCGAAGTAATTACGGAAAAACATTAAAATTTAAGGTAATTTTCAATTAATTAAAATTCTAATTAAAATTTCAAAAAATCTGTTCTTAGTGAGCACTTACTACCAAGAAGCAACCACCTGCCACATTTCAAGTCTCAGTGGTTTGGGGGATTCGGTGATGAGTCAATGAGTGACTTTCTCCTTTATATACATAGATTAGAGATGTAAACAAGTAAGAACGTTACAAGATTAAAAAAAATAACACCAACAGGAAGTTGACAATTTATACCATATAATAACATCTGTCACGTCTTGAAAAAACACATTGCTATATAGATAAATATTAATATACCAGTTCCACTACGTTGATATACCATTGTTCATATAAAGATCATTAATCTTTTTTATTTCAATAATATGAATAAAGGTATTGAATACTTAAAATATAAAGAATAAAACTGAGAAATAAACTTTACAATAACATGGAAGATGAATTTAGATATTTTATTCTATTTTAGCACATAAGAATTCTAATTTTTATTTTAATTAGCAGATATTTTCAAGCTCAACATTTATTTTATTTTATTTTTAACATGTCGGTTCTTTGCATTTCTAATGGTGAATGAGAAAAAAAGGCACATTTAAAAACACAGGAAATGTGAAGAGCAAACTGAACCTAACAAAACATAACTTCAGGACACTTCTTAAATATAAAATAATGAACAGGACACATATTCTTCAAGTTTTCGTACCACTATTCTGTTTCTATCTTGAAACAACAAAATATATTAAATTTGCCTAAAAACGTGTGAAATTCCTGACGTCATGAAATCGGAGTTTTATTATATTGCCTCAAGAAAATCAAAGTTAAAAAAATGAGCATTCGATTCACGCTATATGTGTTCTCTAGGATTTTCTGCACATGTCTTTGAATATTAAATTATTATTAATTAGATTTAGTTTGATAGATGTCGAAGTAATCAGTAAGAGCTTTTTTAAAGATCCTGAATAATCCTTAATACAATTAAGGAGTCCAAATTCGATTAAGTATTGATAAATATGAAGATCACGATACAGTATTAAGTAAAATATTTTTTGTTAAGAAGAACCGCTATTACTTTTCACCGACTTTTTAAATACGCACAGCTTGGAAAAGCTATTAGAATCATCAATTAATTTTTCTCCTTCAAAAGAATATAGGTGGGAGAAAATTGTGAGAAAAAATTACTTAATGGACTTCTCTTTACAAGATTTAATCGTATATTCAATCTCAGTAAACATTCTTCTCTGTTCCAAGTATTGGGATCTTTTTAAAACGGTATCCATTAAATTTAAAGTTAAATTGAGGAAGGCAAAAATAAGAAAAGCATGCAGCGTCAGTTTTTCTGGGGTTTTTAATTAAGGCATTACGGATGATTCTGGTAGATTTAAAATTATATCTTAACTAAAAAGTCTTCTTCAAAACTGTTTGTAAGCTACTTTCGGTCCGGTCTATTTTTCCTTGTTATATGTTTATAATTATATAGAAGCAATACAATGTTTTTTGTATGCTAAAATAATTTTAAATTAGACTTATTTATATTTTGCTCGTACTCCATGCGATGTCATTTTAAGCTCTAATGTAGGTTCCTTGTTTTATCTGTATTTCATGTATGTTAATGTCAATCTTCCTTGCTGATTTCATGAGCTTTTAACCCTTTTGAGTAGATAGAGCCTTTGAGGATGAAAGACATAAATTAATGTGAATCGCACCAATGAATTCATAAGATTAGTCTAGTTTAGTTATGTTAAAGTCCCGTTTTAAAGCAACACAAGGGCTATTTTGGGACGGAACTCTTAATTTTGAACCGCGGTCAGATGACGAGGACGACGCCTGAGCTGGCACCCCCTCTCCAAACTTCCGAACCACACCAGCGGGAGGACTTTTGACCACCTACGGGAGATTTAGCTTGCAACAGGCCCAACACACGACGGATCTTCGGTGGATTCTGATTTCGAACCTGGAACCCTCCGGCGCCGAGACCTTACTTCTAGGCCACCGCGGCCTCAACGAATTCACTAAGATATTCTATTTAGTTCATCTCGAAATGTTTGATATTGATTTATTGAATATATCTTATATATCTTCTGCATTCAGCAATTTCAATAAGATTTATATTGGAATTAATTCACACGGACGCATGAAATGCCCCACGGCAATTAAATTTGGAATCCATTATACATTTTGCAGAGGAGGACGTGATGTCACAGGAAACACAAAGCAGCCTGCAGTTTGTTGTCAGATGACATGGTAAGTCACATTTGTTTTACGATAGTACTGTCATGTCAAGTGAGTCCATCGTTAAGTTAGTTGACAATGCATGAAAAAATTTCGAATTACTCCAACTTTCACGGGGACACGCGTTTTTATATGTTAATTAAAATATTCCAATTTTGTTCGCAGTATTCAAACGTTATGAACAATGTTTGTTTAACGTTATTAGTGAGTTTTTTGTTCGCAAAGTTCTGATACTATTATTGAAAACATTTTCAACCGAAATCAAACACAAGTTTCATTTCTTACGTATGATGTAAATTTCAAAAAATAAGGGAGAGTTGCCTTGAGCATTTTTAGATGTACAGTGATGGAGAAATAATTTCGATGAGAACCAAGTAGAAGAATTTTTTTATCCTTTATCTATATCCAAAATAGTGTAATTCACTTTTTGTGAAATACAATTAAATTAGGAAAAAAACAGATTTTAAAAAAATATGTCATCGGTCCAGTCAAGGAAATCGGTTGCCCAGATTGGACCGCCAATTTCTTGAAGCACAATTAAATCAAAATTATTTTTTTGATTCTCAAATTCACACCAGCGTGCAATGCCTGAACCAAGAATCACATTCTATGCACTGTATCACTTCCTCTTCTCGCTTTATTTCCTCAAAAACGATACAAATGTTACCCCAGATAGCACGTACGTTTGCAGCAAGTTTGATTTTTACTTGATATTATCTTGTCATGGAAAATTTGACGCGCCGATGTTCTAGCGAGACTGCTGCAAATTAACCAGGCAGAATCGCCACCCTCGCTTGCAGAACAAGATTGCCACAAGTTTGCTACGGCGAAAATAGACAACTAGCGCCACCCCTCCTTGCAATGCAAGTTTGCTGCGAATTTGTCATGACAAGTTCACAGCATGATTGCAAAACAAGTTTGCTGCAAAGATGATAGCACTAAAACAGAGAAAGATCTTTCTCTGTTTTAAAAAACATCCAATTTTTAATAGCATCTCCTAGATCGTCCTCCTTTTCAATAATTCAATAAATCAATGATAATTTGGGAAAAAACTAACTTTTTTATTAAAAAAAATTGAAACATTTTCCATCTTTTTACTAGAACTCGCACTTTAAAGAAAACTTTATCGCCTTTTTCTTAATGTTGAACTTTTAACGTTTATAAACAAAATTAAACCTAAAAAACAGTCAATGTTCGTTGAAAAATAATAACTTAATAATTTATAAACATATAATATTATTTTTTAATATTTATTTAATAAATTAATAACTTATACATTTTGTCCCATTTTAAAGTAATTACTTTTGAATTCTAATTCCAAAATTTATTCTACGAGCAAAACGTAGTTATTAGCTAAAATTGTTCTCTCTTTGACTTCAAATCATATTCTCAACTCAAAATTTAAAAAATTAATTAAATCAAGAAAACAGTTTAAAATAAATCGTATGCGAATCGAATCGAACGATGTATTCGCGAAATCTATCTTCTACTCTCAGAGTTTAGCTGGCCGAGTGGTTAGAGCGTCAGGCTTGGAAGCGGTAGGTCGCGAGTTCTAATCCGAGGTTGTGTTCGTACTCTGTTTTTGCAATGAATTTGGCGTGACAAATTTGACGCGTGGTGACTTCGAAGCTGACGTTAACGTACTGCAAACTTGTTTCTAGCTTGCACTCTTGTCATCTCAAATTTGTTGCAAGCTTGCAGATTTGCAGAGAAAGATTGCTGCAACTTTGTTACAAACTAAAATTGCTATCTGGGACGTATCCTAAGTTTATATATTTTTTATCCCACATTTTATGGCTTTATTGTCCTTTTATCGTTTTCTGTTGCTTTGATTTGTCTCGATTCTAATTTATGAGAGCTACAAGTGTTGACAAACTGCTTTCTGGGTTATTACTGTGGTTTAAGATAATAATCCGATTGATTTAAACGGTCGCATTTTAGCTTATTCTGTATCATCCAATCTAGGCAACCTTTGGACAACAACGACAAAAAAAATCCCTTAACCTTAATTTTAAACTATTTTTCTAAAATGATTATTGTAAATTGTAGCTAAAGAAATTTCCGATCTGAGGATACAATAACATATTTTCCTACTCAATTTAGAACAGCTTAAGGGCTTTTTGTCTTTTGTTAAAATTATCGATTGCTGATGCCTGAATCTAAAAAATTCTTCTTTAATTATAATTACCTGGCGCTTTTTCCTAAAAATTATATCATACATCGTTACAACATAATTTGCATGGTTTACGTCCAAATATATAACAGAATTGAAGTTATGATAGCGGTCTAATCTAGGCGGGCGGCGGTCAAAATTCGGTGTCTCATTATGCATTTCCGATTCATGAACTTTAAGTTATTTTTTGAGAAGTAAGTGTTTTTTGAGAACAGGTTTATTGTTTAACATTAAATACAGGTAGAAATTAGAGGTGCATTTAAATTTTTCATCCTAATCTTCTAATACCATTTCGACTTTTAGAGTGGTCAATGACTAAATTCTATTTTTCTCAAGGTTTTCAATACCTCTAACGTATATGAAATTACGGTAAAAGAAAAAAAATTCAAGAAAATAAGATAATTTTCAAGAAACTAAATATTCAAATAAATCTATTCGCATTTATGAAATAAAGTTGATATTTTCTTCTCTCATTACACATATGAAAAAGATAGTGAAATGACATCACTGAATTCTTAAATTTAAAAAAGGCGTGAGCATATTTCCTAGTTTCATTTAAATTTTCTTATTACAAATGAATATTAATATTTTTTCCCATAAAAAGAAAATTATTTCGATATCTATTATATTTGGTAATATTTTCTTAAGGGTTACGGAAAATCTCAGCTCAGTCAACAAGACCGAACCGGGGGGGGGGGGGCGAGATTGGCCCCAGCCAATGGCGCAGGCAGAACGGGGCGCAAAAATGACCATTTAAAAAACTTTCTTTAGGAGTTAGATTGGTACGATCTGCTGTGCAAATAAAAAGAATTTGAGAATAAGTCTTCAGTGGCTCACTAAAAATTACGGGAGTGGCTAGTTTTCTTGTCCAGTGGTCGAGTTGCCAGCTTGTCTGTTTGCGACCCTCTTACAGAGAGAGAAAGGGCCTTTACCTTTCCTTGGAACAAAATAGCAAGTAGCTTTATGTTACAAACGGAAGCGGCAATGAGCACTTTGAGTTTCTGTAGGGAAAAAAAGTTCCCTCCAGCAAGACGAAAAGGGTCCTTCTTTGACCATGGGTGTGGTTCTTGCCTAGAGATGACAAAACAAATTTTTTTCTTCTTTTTTGCATCTCATTTTACAGTAGTAAAATAGATGGACAAGGGAACTTTCCTGCCTTAAGAATCTTCTTCGAACCTCTAAGAAGCTGATAAGAGGGGAGGGCAAAAAATTCATGTAATTTAACTATTAAAAGCTCAAAATAGAAGGGGAATCGCGCTTTTTCTTAGAGTTTTGTGTTTCAGGGTGGGGAGGTCTTATTTTATATTGTTTACTATATTGCAGGAAGGTTAAGGAGGCCCACGTCCTTATTGGACGAGTGGTCCTTTGGTGTTTCTTTAGTGCCAAACAATATGAAGAAAATGTTGCATTTCTGTTTTTGTTTCATCAAACAGTGGGCGCATAAAGAAATACTTGGACATTTTCATTCTTTTCTAAGGAGATAAATTAGTTTTAAATAGGTGAGCTCAAATTATTTATGTATTTTTAAATTGCTTTTGTTGTATTAAATACTAGCCGCTTTCTACTGCCAGCTGATTCGCCCATTTTATTAATTACTAGCTGTTACCCGCGACTTCGTGCGCGAAGAATTTGAATTATTATTTTTTTTTTAAATTCACGAATGTAAATGTTTCGTTACATGTTGAAACGGGAAATTAAAAGTTTTGACTGTTGACAATACATAATTGGACAACTAACAGGAGTGTATGCTGTTATAGTTAGGTAATTTGTTTATCTATGCTAACACAGTTTTGTATACTACGTTTTTCCTTTTACGTTTTTTTGCACGGATGTAGAGATTTTGTGGTCTGGACACACGTGAACACACCATATATAGTTGTCCATGGGAAAAATATGGTTTTTCCAAATGTACGCCTGCCCCTTTGAGTGTCTGGCCCTGAACCTGGCAAATGCTAATTTTAAAGGGAATTGTTACATTTTGAACTTGGATGGTAAATTCTTCGGCATTATCGGATTGCGTGAAATTAAAAACACTCTCCAATTTTTAAACACTCTCACGACGTTTGGACCTAGGTGTGCAATTTGTAACCGTGCGCAGTGTCGGTACATCGAGATTACGTATCAATGGTACTAGCACACCGACTTTTAATCTCAGTTTGTTGGAAGAGTACCCCTGACAATTCTAAAGGAGTTGAAGAGCTTGTTATCTGTTATATGAAGAAGTTGATGTTAATTATTATTGCCCATTAGCATATCTACAGGTAGATATTCTATAATACCTCCCTCCATTTGTGACATATTTTTTTATTTATCTGACCTAAAATTTCATTAATCAGTGCCAAAATTACCAATTCAACAACCATTTTCTATTCCTCATATATTCTACGTTACTGTAAATTACATCATTGTACTCAATGGTATCATCAGGCCCTTATAATCTGTGGAATATACCATCCATCATGTTATACGTCATCCACTTTTACCATTCAAAAGAATACATAAAACAAAATACTATATCGTCGCATATTTTCCTTTAGTTATAATTAACATTACTTTCTAAATTTTAATCTAAAAACTCTTGCAGCTATATCATATCTATCAATAGATTTCTGTCCCGGCGTCAATTTATCGACAGCTTCTTGAATAAAATCTGATATGGAAAAGATACAAATATAAATAACTAAAATTAAATAGACTGCAAATGCGAAAAATGAAAATCAACGTCGAGTTGAGTAATTTCAGTTATTATTCCATAAATAAATTGTTTATTTTCTCTGAAAGATCACATAATCGCGATTCGCTTCATAATCACGTGATGTTTGACATTAAAAATAAGTTATTCCAAGTGTAGTTTTGCTGTGAAAGCGTGACAAACAGACACACTTTCTCATTTAATATATTATTAAGGATTTATTATTTCTTAGGAAACGCAGCTAAAAATGACAGATGATATGAACTGCGGTGATTTTTTAATCTAATTAAATAAGCTTTAGAATTCTTTAAGAACCAATGAAAACATTGCCAAACGATATTTGAAAAAAAAATAAACAGAAAAAATAATGGCAAATTAATTACACCGTTGCCTAGCAACTCATCAGTAACAATTCTAGTATCATTAAATTTGATTTATTTTAAAATCGTCTGCGTGTCAACTTTTTATTAAATTTTGAAAAATTAATAGAAATTGAAGTGCAAATGTCACACATATAAAATTAATATCATTAGAAAGGTAAACTTTGAACTTTAAGATGGTATAAAAATAATTTTGGGGGGATAATTTTCAATGAATTTACAGCGGAAAAACGGTTTCGGTTAATTTTTAATTAACTGACTGTTTAATTAACTTTTGAGCTTTAAAAAGTTGACAGTAATCTTCCCCTGGTCCTAATTAATAAGTGTACAAAATTTGGTTGAAATCAGTGACGTGGTTTAGGAGGATATGTGGAACATAGATACAATCATACAAACATACAAACCCACGATGACTTTTATTTATATTAAGATATATTATTATGTCAACCAATTTTAAAAACATCAACTTATTGAATTTTTCGCAAGCTAATTTGAACAAAATTTTAAGGCAATATGTTTTGCATCTAATAAAATTAATGACTTTAATTTTTACATTCAACTAGCTGTAACCCGCGACTTCGTGCGCGAAGAACTTGAAGTATTAAATTTTTTAAATTCCCGAATGTAAATGTTCCGTTACATGTTAAAAGTGAAAATTAAAAGTTTTGACGGTTGATAATACATTATTGGACGACTAAAAGGAGTATTTGCTGTTATAGTTAGGTAATTTGTTTATCTATGCTAACACACTTTTGTATACTACGTTTTTTTGTTTTACGTTTTTTGCACGGATGTAGAGGTTTTGTGGTCTGGACACACGTGAACGCCACATATGTTGCCTATGGGGAAAATATGGTTTTCCAAATGTACGCCTGCCCCTTTGAGTGTCTGGCCCTGAGCCTACCTTTTGAAATTGGATGGCCAATCCTTCGGTATTATCGGAATGCGTGAAATTAAAACACTCTCACGACGTTAGGACCTAGGTTTGCAATTTGTAACCGTGCGCAGTCTCGGTACATCGAGGTTATGTATCAATAGTACTGGCACACCGACTTTTAATATCAGCTTGTCGAAAGGTACCCCTGACAATTCTAAGGAGTTCAAGAACTCTACAGGATATGATGTTACTTGTAACATATATTTTTTTTATTTATCTGACTTAAACTTTCATTAATCAGTTCCAAAATTACTAATTCAACAACCATTCTCTATTCCTCATATATTCTCTTTTACTGTAAATTACCTCATTGTACTCAATGGTATCATCAGGTTCTTATAATCTGTGTACCATCCATCATGCTATATGTCATCCACTTCTACCATTTAAAAGAATACATAAAACAAAATACTATATCGTCGCATATTTTCCTTTAGTTATAATAAACTTTAGTTTCTAAATTTTAATCTAAAAACTCTTGCAGCTATATTATATCTATCAATAGATTTCTGTCCCGGCGTCAATTTGTCGACAGCTTCTTGAATAAAATCTGATATGGAAAAGTATAAATCACTAAAATTAAATAGACTGCAAACTCGAAAAATGAAAATCAAGCGTCGATTTTACATTTATTATTCCATTAATAAATTATTTGTTTACTTTCTCAGGAAGATCACACAATCGCGGCTTTCTTTATGATCACGTGATGTTTGACATTCAAAATAAGTTATTCCACGTGTAGTTTTGCTGTGAAAGCGTGACAAACAGACACACTTTCTCAATTAATATATTATTAAGGATTTATTATTTCTTCGGAAACGCAGGTAAAAATGACAGGTGATATGAACTGCAGTGATTTTTTAATCTAATTAAATTAGCTTTAGAATTCTTTAAGAACCAATGAAAACATTGTCAAACGATATTTGAAAAAAAAAATAAACAGAAAAAATAATGGCAAAGTAAATACACCGTTGCCTAGCAACTCATCAGTATCAATTCTAGTATCATTAAATTTGATTTATTTTAAAATCGTCTGCGTGTCAACTTTTTTTTAAATTTTGAAAAATTAATACAAATTGTCACATACAATTGTAATTGAAAATGTCACAGATATAAAATTGATATAATTAAAAAGGTAAAATTTTGAACTTTAAGATGGTATAAAAATAATTTTCGGGGGATAATTAGCTCGAACTTACAGCGGAAAAACGGTTTCGGTTACTTTTTAATTAACTGACTGTTTAATTAACTTTAGCGCTTTAAAAAGTTGACAGTAATCTTACCCTAGTCTTAATTAATAAGTGTGTAAAGATAGGTTCAAGTCAGTGCCGTAGTTTAGGAGGTGATGTGGAATATAGATACAAACATACATACATACAAACATGCAAACCCACAATGACTTTTATTTATATTAAGGTTGTTAAAAACGTCTTAGGCAGAATGGCTCTTTACTGAAATTAAATTCAATAAAAATTAATTTTTATTTCGATCATGCATAATTCAGATTTAAATTACATTTATTACACTTTATTTATCTGACTATAACTTGAATGTTTTACCTAATTATTACAAATAAACAATGGTATGGTTTCCATTGAAGATTATCTGCCCTAAGAGAAAAAATGAATTTTAGATCTTAGCTAAAAAGTAAATCTTTCAAAATAATATAGTAAATCTATTTAAAAAGTAAATTTATTTCAAGTAGCAAAGAATTAACAAAAAATTAAGACTGAGAAACTGGACAAACTTACAACAAAAGAAGGTTTTATATTGTAATAATCAAAATAAATTTTTATATCACGTTTTTTAACATAAGAGAAACATTAAATTAAACATTAAGGGAAATATTAAATTAAAGATTTGATGAATCAGTGAAATTTGTTTGATTTTCAATCCACCATTGTTGTAAATTATACATAAAATATTTTTTTTAAAAAAATTGTCAAATTTTTAACACACACAACTAGACTGTTATCATTTTTTTGGAAATAAAAGATGGTGTAGAAATTATTTTTAAATGATGATATTTCCGGCTATTATCGCTGAACTCCTCACCCCAAAACTCTTTTTTAAGTTTTAATTAATTAAAGTTTTAAAAAACTCACTGAGGTGCACTTTGCCACCCGTCATAGTAGGTTTGTACCAAATTTCGCAACTCTAGGCCCAACGGCCTGTCTTGTAGAACGCCAACAGACAGTCACATGCGCTTTTATTAGTAGTAAAAATATGCGTACAAAAGCATGATTATAAGTAAAATATAAAATTAACATTATAGTATTTCGTGTTAGAGTTTACTGCATAAAAAATCTAATGCAACTATTCTACACCAAATTCATGATTTCCTTGATTTTACCTGTCTTGTTAATTTTAACTGATTTAACCATAAAATTTTATTTTACAATAATGTATATAAAGATTAATGTTATTTGTCTTTCAAATACATTTTTGCTTGATTTGATGAAATTTGCCGTATATGCTCTTTAAAACAAGAGTAGAATCACTATCAACTTTTAAAAGCTCAAAAGATAATTAAAATTACAGTTCATAAAAAAGTAGGAAAGATTTTGCAGTTTTTTGGCCGTATTTTTAAAAGATATCATCTCAAAAAAAAGAATTTTTACATCATTTTAAAATTCAAAAATAATATATTTTTAATGATACCAATTTAGTAACTGTTCATATTTTTAATTTAAAAAATGTATGATTTACAACAATACCTTTCAATTTTAAAATGACAAACTAATTTCCTTATTTAATCACATGATCCCAGCATGGAGAAGTTCACGGATGAGAAGCTGCCGGATAAGTAAGCAGGTCTCGCTCCCTTGGTGGATGCAGTAATGGTGGTGTTGCTCTTAGGGCCCACCTCTGATGATGGATCGTACCCCGGTAAAATGGGGGGTCGTCGCGTGAGCTTCTCGTAATGGGGGCTATTATGCGGAGACCACAGTTCCCGAAGAAGTCGTGGCGGCCGTCATTCAATATAAACCCGGGTTCCAGGCCAGGGCGGGGTGATGTCTTTTTGTGATATTTAATCACATGAACCTTAACCATTGTTAACATTATGGCGAACAAAATTTGCTCTCTTTGATACATTTAACGACTCTAGCTCCAAAGTAGATTTTCACTTACCCGTAGTTTTTTCTTATACACTTTTTTAAATATATTTTTCAACCCAAGCTCATTAAATAAAATGATTTTTATTTCATTTGGTAAGTTTTATAAGTGAAATATTGTCTTTTTCGCCACTAATGATAATATTCTCTCTCTTCAATTATAGTGAGATAATTGACACCTTGACTAAGAAAAAATGAAAACGAGCTCTTATTATTTTCACAAAGTTTATTATTTGGAAAATTCTGGTAGTTATCTTTTTTTTTATAACTGATATTTTTAACATTTTTCTTGAAACTGTTTTTGGAAATTTAGTTTCTACTTCAGGATTATTTCTTTTAGTTTTTCAAATAATCATATTATTCTTTCATTCGATATGTAATAAGACGTTTAGATATTTTACAACTTCCCCATCTGTTAATTTGTTGCTGTTCAGTTTGGCCTTGCGCATCATCGAAAATATGTGCAATTTGTAATTTATTTGATAGCGCATTTATTTTGTTGTGTACAGTATTTTACATGAATATAGTTCATTAAAGTATTTTTAAGAATACGTAATTATTATTAAACCTGTTTAATAAATCATAAAATATGCTAAATTTGTGTATAAAAATATTAGCAGGAATGCAGTTTTTTCCAGGTAGAGATTTTATAGAAGGGATGAAAAATTAATGAAAATGTGTCACGTAAGGGGGGTGGCGCAGCTCTGCCAGTTCCGACAAGGACGCAGGATCACCTCGGTACGGTACTGTCAGTCAGCGCTAAGTTGAAGGGGAGAAAACGTTGTTTTGTAGCCTTCTTATATATAACTTAGCAAAGCGCAATGAACGAATTTTGATGCTCATTCGGCGTGCAGTTCCACCTATGTGTCTCCTGCTTGTTCATTCAATTTCCTGTCATCTTTATCATTAGATTTTTATTGGCCATACGCGTGTTACTTCAAAAAGGAAATTAAATATAATACTGAACTAGAACTAAAACTAAATTAAATTATAATTCATCATCAAATTCTGAGTGTGAAAAAATACGCAAATAAGATAGAGAACGAAAATATAAGTTTTTAAAATAATTCCAGGGAGTGCTGCGCCTCTGAAGGATTGGAGAAATTTCTGCATGAATGACTGTTAGCATTCCACAAACCATCATCCGAAGCCATTGTGGTTGAGCTTGACAATTAAATTTCTAGGTCATTACTAGTTCAGCTACACATCAGAATAGTAACCCTTAACATACCACTTTTCATAATAAAAAATATCTAAGCATTTTATTCCTAATGTGCTCCTACGACGCTATTAATGCATGGGATTGCTTTTGAAGATTTTTCCTATTTTGTGCCTCCTTTGAACGAAAAAAAAAATGTATAATTCGCTAATGAATAGATCTACATGAATGACCGTTATATACCACATACCATCATCTGAAGGCATTGTGGTTGAGTTTGGAAATTAAAATTCTAGGTCCTTACTTCAGCTACACATCAGAAACCGTAAAAATTTCTACATGAATAACCCTAAACATACCACTTTTCTTAATAAAAAATTTCTAAACATTTTATTCCAAAGGTGCTCCTACAACGTTATTAATGCATGAGACTGTATTTAAAGGTATTTTCTATTTGGACCTCCTTTGAACAAAAAGAACTGTATAATTCGACATTGAATAGATCTAAAATTTTGTACAGATGCCATTGTTTTTGACAAATTAGCAAATGTTATGCGTAGTAAATTAAAAATTTGAGAATGGTTAAATAATTTATATGAAAAGTGAAATTTCTCGTCATATTGATCAATATTCCCAAGGTTGACAAAGAACAGGAATGGATCAACCGATAAAGATGATGGCGAGAAAAATTTGGACAGTAAACAATTTTGAAACAACCAAAATATACAGAAAAGAATTTAAAGATAATGTCTACGAATCTTATTTATAACCTACCATCATCGCATTTAGTTTTCAGCATTAAAAGCAATATTATTTAACAAACTTTGCGAGGTCTAAACAAATGCTTGTTTTTTGCCCAATTCTGCAACCGCTTTATAGGGACAATTTATCTGTGGAACAATTTCTTGTTCCATCTGTTGTTTCATGTACGAGTAATACTTTCATTTCATGAAATCATCGCAAATAGCAAAAAGTAGAATGGAACAATAAGATTATCCATTTTCAGATGGGGCTTATGGAGGAATTCCTTTAGAAAATTGCATTTTTTCGCGGACAAAAGCATTCGTTTTTTTATCTTAGGTGAACAAAATAAAAGAATGTGTCAGGAACAAAAATATTAGGTTAGCCAGACAAGTCACTTTTTATTATCATTTTCTCACATCGGAAAGAAATTCGAGGCTATTTATCTTATTATCTTTTAACATCAAATTCTGAGATGTGCGAGTTTTATTTGCAAACAGATTCTTTCACGGATCTATTCCTTACATTCAATAATATACAGAATCTGTAAGCCTGATCTTCGCTAATGGATAAATTGAAATATAAATTAATATTCCCTAAGTGGGTGCAACATCAAAACAAGTGAAATGTCCATTACCAAAAAAATGTTTAATGGTCAACTAACATAGTAAAGAATTGCAATTTAAATCGACCAAATAAAATTTAAAATAAGTTTTCAAAATTTATTGACACCAAAATTTGTATGTAAGTTTTATTTTATTCCTTTATTTTTCAAGAAAAATAATCTAGTGCAGCATTGTTTTCCAAATGACATTGCGATGTTAATAATTAAATTTATTTCACTTTTTACTAGGAAAGTTTCAAAATTGTTTGCAAAAACATATAAATCCGTCACATGTGACACAGCATTTGCAATTAGTAATTAATTCCGACGAAATATGTGATTTCAATCAAGTACAGATCCCCAACCGCCCTAGACATCTTGATTTCCTGCTGATTTCTTTTTCTAATTTTTTAACGTTCTTAATAGACAAGATTTTTGTCTTTCCTGTCTCGTTTATTTAACATAGGAGAAAAACAGCAACCCAGTCTACATCACTATGTGTGAATTAGAAGTAATATTTAAGCAGAGAGGATTGCAGAACCGATGTGATTTCAAGTTACTAAATATTGCAAAGGAACTTTAAGATTTACCAAAAAATTATATAATTTTTTAAAAAATCAATGCTAATGAATTAAAAAATAAAATGTCAAAATTTTACCCTACACCTCATAATGCTGTTAATATTCCCAAAAATAACTTGTTCATTCACATTTTCCCCTTTTATGCAAAAATGACGCTTAAAACTTTTTCCTAATACATCTAGGTTTTTAATTGAGTCTAAATTTTGGTATTTTAAGAATTCAGCTATCTCCCCTTGAGACAAGTTTTTCCTTTTGACAAAGGAACATCAAAAAGTCATTTTGAATAGTGACATCGAGACAGTTATATATTGATTTATATGTTCCATTACCAGTGCATAGAAGAGTTCTCTTTAATAATTAAGATATTTAAACCTATTAAATATTTTTTATTGTTTTTCAAAGCATCGTGCCTCCTGAAAATCCCCCACATACATTTTCATGTACATTTCCACGCATATTTTAGAAATAAAAAGATACATTCATAACTAGATATTATGCTAAACTTTTATAACGTATAAATAAATTTGATATTGCCCTGTACTCTGAATCGCTATAGACAAAGATTTTCGAGAAATATTCATTACAATATCGCATATAAGTTTTCCTCTTCGCTTTATTAAGACATGATTTTCTAATCCTTTTATTGGCAATGTTTTAAACGGATGAACAATTCCTTTCTTTTCTTTTTAAGAAATCTTTTTAATAAAGAGTAAAATTAAAATATTAAAATGCAGTCGAATTTTAAATAATTTAGGCGGTTTTAACTAAAAAGTATTTTTAAATAATGAAATACACTGAAATAATTTAGAATTCAACAGAAAGAAATCTGTGACAAAGATAAGGTAACAAAGATAATTAGCCACTGAAACAAGTTATTTTCTAAGGTCATTAGAAAATGGAATTGGATAATGATGATGTATTGAAGTTTGGAATTTCAATTTTTTATATCGTGTTACTTTTCTGATACATTAGCTTTTAATTTTTTTTATTCATATAAAATTATATTTATTTTCAAAGATTCATTCATGGTATGGCTTTGTATTTTACTTTATTAATAACCGCTGGCGTTGCGGTTAAGATGCTATGCGTTCTGGTGAGCAATTTTGAGTTCACAATTCATCCTAGAACTCAGTGCTGGAACAATAAGGTGACTGAGGTCCAAATAGATGTTGGTGTTGTCTCATTCAATAAATGACGAACAATGACGTTAAAATCTGTATTCATAACTATGTACAATTACCAACAGTTGAACAGAATTAAGCATTAATAAAAATTGCATGTTACAGTAAAGATATAGCAAGTTGTAGACATAGAACAGCGAAGAATTAAAAGACAAGCACACCAACAGCAAGGAATGGCGGCTAGAAGCTAGTACGATGCCAAATACATTGAGAACTTAAATACCACAAAGCAGTAACAAGTAGCGCCACCTAGCGGAGATACCAAACTAAACATGCAGATCAATAGGAAAATACATTAACATCAAAATACATGAAATAAGGCAATGGGATGCGGAACAGCTGGCAATAAAGCGTCAGACAGACAAAAAGAACCTTTTGTTCTTCCAAATAAAGTAAAGAATCGGAATTCCTCTATGGTAATGACTTTGATCACGCTAATAATCATATATTTTATGGGATATAATGCACCGAAAAATTTAACTTTGTAAAAAAATTCACAACTATGATTATGCTAAGGAATCTGCAACAAATACTTCAGGGATCTATTTTTAAATTTCAAAATGGAATTTTGAAAATATCCTGCAGTTTTGGGCACTTGTGTAAATAAATCGCATTTGTTAATTTTTAAGTTTGCACCAAATCATCCGGTTCCTAGATTTTTTCTTAGTGCCATAAATACTTTTACTCCATAAATATAAATGGAGTGGAACATATTTTAACGGTAAATATAGATGAGAACGATGCCATTTAATACACAGATTGGCGAAAGAAACCTCCCAGCTGTAAGAGTTCCAGAAAAAGAAAAATAAAGCTATTTAGAAAAATTAACTAATGCAGTTTTATTAGATACAGAAACAACTGATAGGTACAATTGCAAATATCCGTATTGTTATGAAGCTGTAAAGTTGTTTCCTTAAGATGCTAATCTTATTGCAGGAAAGAGAGTTTTACAAAGATTTTACTGGGAGTCAGGCGAATGATTCCCGGCCTTGGCAACAAAACGAAGCTTCTGGAAAATCCAAGAATTATGGTAATATCTCTACTGGAGAAGTAAATTTAGAGAACCTTCGAGAGATTTTTATGCGACATCGCATCCTGACGGAAAAGGTATAAAAGGCAAGCTACTCAAATGAGGTGATCAATGTCTTTGGAGCTTTGACCGGAATGCAACCTGTTGAGCTGATAGATACTGAGAGATATTGAAAATGTTGTCACTGATATTTAGTAGTGATCTATTGTCTGCTTGTTTTATTAATTTATAAAAGTGCCGATTAGTTTTGTTGCCAGTGCTGCGTTTTGTTTCCTGAAATATCCGTTGAATAAAGAGTCATAATTTCTTTTACTGTCCTGCTTGTTGGGCTGCATTCGCCTACATCCACTGGACGATTTTCGGAACAGTTTCATAATGTTTCAGAAATTCGTATCAGGAGAGGCAATGAACGTTTCCCTGCATCAATTCAGGAACTGAAATTCACTTTCAAAAATGCGATGGCTTTCCTTTCCACGGTGCGGTTTAATTGCGGGTTTCTTATAGCATGCTTTGCCATGATAACGTTCATAGACTGGCATACTGTAATAACTGTAAACTCCAGCTTTCAATAAATTCACTTTTTTCTCACAATAGTTTATGGATTCTACTATATGCGATTAAATAGGAACTGCATACATATGCTCAATTAGGATTCACTTTCAAGATTACTCATAATTACTAACTCGGAGTTAACCTCGAGAACGCCTACAGAAACGTGCCCACTCTGTGCAGACACCATTAATGGCGCCTACCACCTCGCAACTGCTCTTCTACTTTTCACTTCACCTTCTTCGGTTGAGAGCCGGAACAGTTACGTGGAGGTTAGTGGCATGGCACATACTATCTGTAAATTGTTGCACGCAACATACGTGATTTAGCTAGTAGTTACTCCTTGTATAAGCAGGTGCTCACGAAGAAATACACTTCAAATCTTTTATTAGATTTTTAGTTAATTAAAAATTAATCGAAATTACGTTTTCCCTCAATAACTTCGAAAAGCTTATCGCGCAAAAAATCATTTTAACCCCACTTCAAAATTTAAAAAATTAATTTTCAGTGATACTAATTTTATTTTCCTGCCATTTTTTTCTTTAAATTTAATAATTTTTTCAAAATCAGTTTTAAACGCAATTTTGAAATAATTTTTCATTTATATAACCACTTGCAACAAAACTGAGAGACTGAGCATAATAGATGTGAATATTTTTAATTTAGGCTGCCATTCTTTGTGTAAATTGCTTGTTCTAAAAATGTTTACGCATAGAATGCAACGTCTTTTTTATGCAGCTTTAAGGAAATAAATCATTCTTTATTGTAAAGCTGAAAACGTTTAGTGATCTGAGTGACACATTTGTGTAGAAGTCTCTCAAAAAATACTAGCCGATGCTTTTAATATACCATAACTAAAATTAAATATATGTCTTCCAATACAGATCAGTAAGGCTACATCCGGAACCTGTATAATCGCGTAAACTCATTTTGGACCACAGTTAAGAGTCCACTTACTCATAAACAATGCCTATACAGTAGTCTTTGGTCACTTTTGAAATCATATTAATTCTATAGACAAAACTATTGCTTTCGTGTTCTCTTCATTTCTTGCAAACGCTAAATACATAAGCCTATACCACATAAAAAATATACCGCATTAATTTCTTGCAAATTTTGGATTCAAAACCATCATCTACTATAATTCATGATGGTTAATAATTTATTAATTATTAATATGTTAATTAATTATTATATTATTTATCTATTTATTTTATTGATTATTTGTCATTTTACCGAATTCAGCATGTTTCGTAGTATAGGTTTCATATTCTTCGGTAAATTTAAAAAAACCAAAGGTATCTTACTTACCTACTTCACTCTCATTAGAATTAGCATCAAAATTTGAAAACGGATACTAGTACAACTGAGCGACTATAAAAAGGGATTCTAGTGACAAAGTGAGTAAGTGACAAAGAAACGGTGACTGAACGTGCTAAGAAACGGGAGGAAAAGATATGAAAAAGAAAATAATCAGATGGCGAAGGTTTTAGTGATAACAGATTTCATTGTTTTCGGAAAAAGAGTTTTATTTCTTTTGGAATAAGAGTTTTACTTACTTGTTTAATTAGAGTCTTTTTGTCATGAAGAATTCGGAAAAATGTGTAGATAATATCTATGTAATTCATAGATATTGCATGTATTAATCAGTGTTTTCTCACGCTTTAAGAAATACAAAATATGGAATATTGTTTTGCAGTTCCTTCCTTGAATGCGAGCATTACAAACATCTTTAAATCTAAATATTTAATTGGAGATGCTGGAACATAAGCCTGCCTGCATTACAGCAAAATTTCAATCCTTTGAAAGTTAATGACTAATCCTGATTCTTAAGCTTTCATGTAACACAACCCCAGTGGCATTAATGTTGTCTTGGAAGTAAATGCAAAGAGAAATTAGCACTTTCTCTAAGAAGCTCCTTTTGAATAATTCTACGAAGAGACATAGTTTATTCAAATGTTTTAATCTAGAGCATGCATTTCCAGTTGTCAAGAGAGTAACTGCAAACTTCTAAGACATATTCACACAGGAATTCTCTGAAAATTTTAGTGCCTCGTCTTGATCTATTTAAAGGAGATAATCTACATTTAACTGTTAGTTAGTGCATGGTAAATAAATTAGCAATATCCTCACTATTTTTAGATGCAAGTCAATACAGATGTTCAAAGATTATAAAGTGGAAGATTGTTGTTCAAAAAAAGACATAAATGGAATGCAGTCTAGTTCTATTCATGCATTCAAGAAATAATTATATTGCTGTGCAAATTTTCACATGAATTCGACTATTAACAATTCGTCTAATCTGAATACAGCAGAAGGAAGATTAAACAGATGAAGCTAATAATTTCTTCCCCAAAAGAACAATTTTTAACCGTTGGCACGCAAAACTTAACAAATTACTCGATTCAGTAAAGTTCGCAAGACAAGGTATATATGTGCCTTAAAACCCTTACCTCTACACTGAAAAACACAATGACTATGATTTTCAAAGGGGAATGATGTCTTGTGAGAGCGCATTTCGTAATTACAGGGTTGTCGAAATTAAACTTCCCCAACTCAGAGGGCCGTACAGGGCGTTTTATGGGTCATATTGACATGAAATCTAGACGACAGGCACTCCAGCTCATGCTCTCGAGATTTATGGATTTAAAAAAATAGTTCAAAAATTCCTCGATAGATGGCGCTAAAACACAAGCGAACCGCGATTTGCATAAATGAAGCGTCTGCGCATTCAAATCACGATTCCAATAAAAGTGGAAGGCAGGCAGTAGTTCACTGTTGCACATATGCACAATGCCGACCTTAATAGACAAAGCTCTATTAGTGAAGCTTTTTCACAAAAATGGTGAGAACTCCGCTGCTGCGATAAGAGCATTCCTCTGTCAGAAGAACGAACGCCGAGGACCTATCAAAAAATTCGAAAGAACGGGACAGCTTGGAATTCTACCAGGTTGAGGACGCCATGCTTTGGACTTTGCACGCGTGGAAGATGTTGCTACGGCGGTCGTTGAAGCAACTACCCTATTGTACCAACAGTTTCTCGCTCTGTTGATATGCCTTATTCCACCGTTTGGCACATGATGCGACGGTTACTGGGTTATTTTGCTTACAAAATCCGCTGTATGCACCAGCTGTCCGACGTGGATGCTAAAGTGCGGGAAGCATTTGCGCTGCAGTTCCTTGATAGAATGGCAGTCGGTGACGCTTGCCCGTGGAACATCCTGTGGTCAGATGAAGCCCATTTCTTCCTGAATGGTCAAGTGAATATACACAACTGCCGCACTTGGGCAACAGAAAACCCACACGTAATCCATCAAGTGCGAAAGTTACGGTATGGTGCGGATTCGCTGAAACGTTTGTCATTGGGCCCAATTTTTTGAACAGGTGACTCAAACAGGGTCTGAAATTTGCCCGTCACTGGGAAACGATAACAGGACATGAAGAAAACGTTTGTGATACCAGAACTGCAGCAACGTAACCGCCTTCAGGATACAATTTTCATGCAGGAGGGTACACCTCCCCAAATTCATAGTAGAGTTAAACAGGTGTTACGGCAAACTTCCGCCCATGAAAGTTTAATCTGTCGTGGTTTTCCAACAGCTTGGCCTCCTGGCTCGCCTGATCTAACCCCGTGCGACTTCTGGTTATGCGGATTCATGAAGGATCAGGTCTACCGAGAATAATCAGCAACATTGTCACATCTGAAAGACAGCATTATTCAGCATGTTCGTGGAATCAATAAGTATTGATTGCGTTCCGTTGTGAAACTCACTGTTTTGAGAATGAAAAGGGTTGTGGAGAACCACGGGACTCATATAGAAATTATGTAGAACGTTTCTTGTCGCGCTGATGCGCCAAGTATCGGCGACTTCTTGCACTATTTTTTCAATAAATCTCGAGCGCATTATCTAGAGTGTCTGTCGTCCAAGTTTCATGCCACTATGACCCATACAGCACGGCCCTCTGAGTTAATTTCGACAAACCTGTAAATAAAAGTAACTACTTGATTCCGTTAATAAAAACATCTGGATTTTATAAATAAAACTCTAGTGTAATATAGTCATTTTAATGTCTCCTTTTGAGGTCACAAGAAGACTTTTTTCTGATGAATATGTGATTCACTGGCACAGCAATAGAAATTCTTCCAAACGACCACTGCGGCTCTATAAACAAATCAAAATAAGCAGAAAAGTCTATTTTATTTGTTCTTTATGAAATCATGGGTACGACAGAGGAATCGCATGACAATCACGTTCTACACATCAAATGTGCTGCGGCAATTGAATATTGAAAATCATTCTGTGCCTTGCAAGAGGGAAAAGAACGTGACGTCACAGAAAGACGTAAAAAATAGGACAGTTATAAGTCTCATTTCAGGTGCAGTTACATTTATCACATGTCACGTCACGTGAATTTTGTTTCCATTAAAACACTCGGGTTATTCCAGAAGCAAGTTCCGTTGGCTATTTACTTCAGAACTGCGCTGTAATTGCAAAAGTACACACGCGCGCCGATTAGTTCGAAACGTCTGAGAGACAGCGACACCATTGTTAAACAGACAGTGATGCAAATGTTTCGTAGTGATTTGCAATAACGTTTAAGACAATCGAAATGCTCGCCGCGCCCCAGAACAGTGGCTACAACGCAACGACTCATTACAGATGTTGGCTGAATAATATTCCGCCATCCACCATGCAGCCCAGTTCTCTCCTCTCTCATTATCACAATTTTTGCAAACTTTTAAATCTATCCTTTCTGGCAAGAGGTTACGAAAGGATAATGCTGTTAGGTAAATTGTTATCACCATAGTCGGCATCGTCCTTCGAAAGAGGAATACAAAATATAGGAGCTAGTTTTGACAAGTGTCTCCACATGGAGGCCAATTACTTTTAAATATATCCCAAGACATATACCTCAATTAAAAATAAGGTGTTTTGTTCCATTAAATTTTCAGTTCTTTTAATTGGCAGTGGAAACTTTCATTCTGGATACCTTAAGTAGTAATTATAAACTGCTATTGTGTCTATTAGCGTGTAAAAATAATATAAATTATTCTTATAATTATTACGTTCTAAATTAAATTAAGCAAAAATGTATTTATCCGACGATTGCTATAGTATCTTACGTTAAAAAATTAATAAAACTTTAGAAACTCTCCTTAGTCATTTCATAAATGGCGAAGTAAGTTCAACCATTTTCTGAGGGTTCCAAATGCACTTTTCTTCTTCTTGCCATTTCTACAGAAGTTTGATTTAACAGAAATGGAGATCTCGAATGTGACATAGCTCATAAATCTCAATTTACAAGTCAATTTAAACTGAACACATCTCCGTTTTCCCGTAAATTGATTGGATTTGAATTATGTGATTTGGCAAGAATTGCATTCCAAAACATTAAGATGAAACAATCTTGCTTTTTTTGCTTTTCTATAAACTTCAGCTTTGTGTGAGGCGCAAAATCAAAATCGAGCATTTGAATTCAGCATAATAATGACGTTTCAAGTGACCATTTTTATATATAATCACTACGTTATCTTTCATCTTCATCGCTGCAGTAATTTACAATCTTGCGAACAGGTAATTTGGTTGAAAATGAAGAATTACTTAAATAACTCACTTTCAAGATTAATTCAAGGCTTTCTTCATCTTTAGAGCACTTAAGATTCCTAAAATCGTATCTCGAGAAAGAATAATCACGAAATTTTTGGTGGCTATTAAAAGATACTTATAACAGATAAGCTTTAAACCTGCGAAAATTCATTGAAAACTGAAAATAAAATCATTTGAATATTAATAACCTTAAAGGATTTTTTAAATTAGTTTTTCAACTTTAAATCTTTGTAGTTGTCACCTTCATCGCGCTATTTTTTCAATTATTCTTTCAATTCATATTGCTAATAGATAGACCAGATAGTTTGTTCCGACAACTATGAGTAGATATTTATTTCAACTTTACCGAAGGTATTATTATTCTCTTAAAGAATTATTGACCATATTAATGGTTATCTTATTAATATGAATTCTTTCAAATTTTGGCTGGGCTTTGAAATTCCAAACGAATATTGCTTATTTGTGTTTTTAAATGCAGGGCTAGTGCTAAAGGATTACCGGATTTTCAAATGATACAATTTTTAAAATTTAAATCACACTCTTCAATGTCTCTTAAAAGAAATGGACTACCTTATAGATCATGAACGAGCCACACCCTTGACTACTAGGCATGAGGAGTTTTTGAATATCCTGAGTCGGAAGTCAAGACAGCAGTTGGGAACTAAGGTCGGAGTTGTCAACACCGGCCACTGCCCAACCCCAGCCTAAGGAGGTACGCACCGTCATTGGAGTGGAGCCCACGCCATTACTGTATGGGAAGTGAGACCCCATTTACTTATCCGGCGGTTTCCCATCCACGTGCTCGTGGTACCAATCGGGGGGGCTGCCTTATAGATGTGACGTCTTCACGTAACAAAAGGAGAGCATGTAGAAAATTTTTAACAATTTGAAAAAAAAATGGAATGTTTCCTTGTTTCTACGCTGCAAATTTCATTTTCATAGTTGTAATTCTTTCTGAAATATAGTGAGTTAAAATCTGATCATTATTTTGTAGTTGCCCTGTATCACTGCAGACAGACTTTAACTTTTTCAATGAATGGTGCTGGCACTCTTTTTTCAGAGATATCTGGAAAATTCAAATTTTTTTTCGAACTTGCTTATAGGTTCGATTACAAATAGTGTTATTAGTTTGCGTTATTTTGGAAAGAAAAAAAGTATCCATCAGCTGTTCGACTTAAAGTAGAAAGTAGACGTTAATATCGCGTTCACGCACTTTTATAATCTCTTTATTTCACTTGACTTCTTTCATGCTTGTGAAGATGGAATTTTGTAATCGATTCTTCATTCGCTTCCTGATGTGCTAAAGTTTTAAAATTTTCTACATTTGTGTGTTTATGTTATCATTTTCAGATCAGAATCCTCAATTAATCTGTTAATTTTATTATCCGTACGATTAGCGTCGTCTGATAGTGAATTTGAAAAAAAATTATTTTTGATTCCATAAAATTTATAATAATGAATTATAAATCAAAGACTAAAAAGTAAGAAATAATTAAAATGAAGAATATTTCTACTTTTGAGTGTACTAATATAAATGTGATTTTAAAATCGATTTTTTTTTAAAAAATTTAGTTGAGAAGCAAAACTATTCAGCCACCGATCAATATCTATATCATGTAAAGAAAATATTTGGAAATATTTGAACAGAAAATTAATAATTTTAACCGCTTAACTTACTATCCCGAGAATACTCGTGCATCGAATTATCGAAATTTTAGTCTTATAAACTAAAATTGAATCATTAATTAGCTTTATAATTTGACACAAAAAATATGTAGGATCCATAAACATCTTAAGTATCCTATGCCTTCTTAGATGAATGAAAACGACAGCCCCTTTCCAAAACAGGAGGGGTCATCTTATTAGATAGCAAAGAAAATTATTAAGTTAAGTGGTTAAAAGTAAAAAATATTCAAGCCGTATTAAAGAAAAAATTGAAATACTTGCAAAATAAAGTGAATAAATTCTTAATAGAACTATTTTTGTTGACAATTTTCTGTTACCCATCTCCTTATGAATAGCGCCTTATTATTCGACAAACATCTCGCACATGTATAACTGGTGCTCTAAATTTCCTCCATCTGCGACAGTAAAAGCTGGACGCATTCAGTGCTTTCAACGTTTACAGCAACGTGGGTTTTCAATAAATCACAGATTTCAATGCTTGAAATCATTCCAAAATATGTGACATATCACGACTAATGCGCTTTTGCCATGAAGTGTTATTTGAGTTCAAGAATGGTAAACAGCATGCTGGAAATAATTTTTTCAAAATGCCTATATCTGATTATAGTCAATATCAGTGTTAATTCTCACAGTCAGAAATTCATTCATAAACGTATGTAAATATTTGCATAGTTAATGATGAGTATGTCAATAATGTTTCTCTGTTGTTAAATATCTCAATTAATGATGAATACATGCCATCAAAAGAGAGAAAATTTATTTCTTAATATAACTTCATCGAATGGGAGCTAAAGTTATAACACTGAAAAATAGTATTAAAGTACAACTTTGTATAATTAAAACTAAAACTATAATTAATTCCAAAAAAGTTCCTTTCCTTTTCCTGACATGTATGCTTCGGAAACTACATGATACGTTACACTCCTTATAAACATTACTACATATATGGTAATAATAAAGGAGAATGTGTGAGTCTCTCTGTCTGTGTGTGTTGGCGCTCTACAGGACAGACCGCTAGACCTAGACCAACAAAATTTGGCACAAACATACTTTTGAGGGTGGGAATATGCACCTCGGAGCCCTTTTTTTAAATTTAATTAGAATTTTAATTAATTAAAAGTTAATCTAAATTTTGTCGTTTTTGCTAATAACTTCCGAAAATATTACAGCACAAAAATTATTTTTACGCCATCTGAAAATTTTAAAAAATTATCTTTTCAATGACATCAATTAAGTTGTCGAACGATTTTTTCTCTAATTTTAATATAGTTTTAAAAATATTTTTTGGTATAATTTACATCAATAGATATCATTGTTGCTACGAAATTCAATCCGTTTTTATTGTTTAAACAAATATTTATTTGCGTGTTTATTCTCCATTGTTGAAATTCCATCCATTCCATTTCCATTGTTGATGGGCTTAAAAGAGAAAGGTGGCGGCAGTCATGCCTTTAGAAATTGCTGGGAAACGGGGAGTCCCCGAAAACCGTGAAGATCTTGCGACTCTGTAAGTTAAAGTATAAGTGCTTTTTATCTAAGATTGAAGTGGAAGTCATTTGTTTATAATTAAAAAATTAGGTAGCCTTAAAAAAGAATTGTTTTAAAGAAGATTAAAAATTCTAAATGATTCTAAGCATGTTTAAAAGCTTTTCAGTTAATTGAATAATTCACTTTTTAAAGCTTGATGTTGGAAAAAGAATCAAATTAAATCATCCCGATTTTTGGTATAATGACAAGTATGGTTATCAATTGAGACAACTAAGATTAATATAAAGAAGAATTGTGGATAATGACGGTCACAGAGATTCTTTTTCAGGAATGACTATCTTTTGTTCCTAAATTTTAAATAAATAAAACTGAATTTTCTATATTTTTTTCCAACTAAATGAAACATTACTTAAGAAATGTGTATGTTTCTGCAATTCAGATCACTACATGAGCCACTGACGCACATCCCCAAAAGTGATGCATACCATTAACAAGCAAATTCTGATAAGGTACACTTGTGTACATAAATCAAGGCAACAGGACAAGGACCGTACCCTGAGACAGATGTGAATTATTTCGTAATGAAAACTTTGTCCAGGTATCTAGAGAGAATTAGAGACTCTCTAGTTAAATTTCAGACATGGATGACGCAAGGCTCAGAGGTAATGGATTAGCTTAACAGGAGAAATCTGCTAAGGAGCATGTGTGTAGATGGGACATCCTAACCGAACAAATCAGACTAGTTTACAGCGACAGATGTTTCGTAATAGTTATTGAAAACTTCATTCAGTATATAAGGAGAATCGGTCGTTAGTGTCAGAGAAGAGCCTAAAGCCGACAGAGGCGAAGGATATTTGCCAACTGAAGTGAGGGCTCGAATTCTCTCAGAGAAGAGAGAGGCTGGTGCAGAGGAAATTAAGTGGATTTCACTCCTAGCTAAGTGTTACCTTTGCAGCTGACCCTGTGCCCCTGCCAAATTTAAGTGTTCAGGATCAATTTAGAAAAGACGGAAAACTATATTTAGCCCAACACCGAAATTTTGAATCTTGTTCAACTCGCGAGAGTTATACCTGAGCCGACTTGCATTTCTCCAAACGTCCAAACCACAACAGCAAGGGGATATTTGCCCTCGACGGGTTGTCCCCTTAGCGATGAAACGCCTCTCCTTGCCGTTAAATTGTAAGCAGATGATCGCTCGAAACCGCCCATACCACAATTATAAGGTTAATACGCACCAAGATGATGTATGAGAGACTTTTCTGGTGAAATCAGAAGAAAAAAACCGGCGACTACACTACCTGGGTTTCGAAAACAAATAGAATCTACAATATACTAGTTTATTCTTTCATATTGTGTAAAAATTATAACACGATTGCATGTTTTGAAAAGTTCTTAAAAAGCTGGCAAGCTTACGATATACATAGGCTGTCCCAAAACAACTTCTAGCTAAGTGTTACTTTTTCAGCTGACTCTGTGCCCTGCCAAGTTTCAGCGTTTAGGATCAATTGAGAAAAGACGGAAAAGATTTCGATTTGCGCCATGATTAACGTGACCATTTATTTTTCTTCTCGAAACGGAGCACCTCATAATTTTGTATGAGTATTTATCCAATTTTTATTTATTGATGGAAAGAGCAGGAACGAACACGTTAAAATCAGTGATTTATGTAATCTCGAATTTTTCTAAAGGACAAATTTTTGTTTCAATACATTTGGTATCGGCTTCCAGTAAATATGAAATTCTCGCAGGGTTTCTTAAAACTTAATTAAGAAATGCGACTTTTAACTTTACTTTTTCGCTCGTCCGCAGCGCATTCATAAGAGAAAAGGCCCTTTCTATGGGTGCATTAGTGTCGTGCAGACATAGAATATACTCAATAATTATGTGAAAGTTCGTATGATTCAACTTATTAATGTGAAAGTGTTTGAACAGCTCTCCCCAATGATTTTGGGTTGAAAGATTCCCAATCATTTATTCTGTCACTTTTTGTGGTGTAACATAATTCAAAATAAATGCGCATGCCATCGCCACGTTGTTATGCACTTTCTTCGGATTTTTTATTTCTAGCACCTTTTTGAAACCGTTGCCGTGGGTTGCTCTCCTTCTGAAAACGGCGTCCCGAACCTGTGCTTAGGAACAACTGAATAAGCTACCTGCAAACGGGATGTATGGTCACATTAACTATATTCATAATTAAGATTTGTAAATTATCAGGATTTAATAATTTATTATATCAACTAGCCGCTCTCCGGGCGGGTTCACGGCCAGCACCCACTTTGCTCAGCACTGCCCCTGCCACCTGGCTGCTTCGAGGCTCTCAGACGCTACTTTTTTCGCTTCAGCATGAAGATCAGTAGAACAGACCATAAAACCATAGTAGATTTTATATTCTTTTGAGACAACAGATTCCTTTAAAATTGTAAAATCTTTCTTTTCTTTTTCTTTTTTAGTTGTAATGTTTTGTATAACTTTCTCACGAATTTCGGAATGAAAGTCTTCAGATCCATAAATACAGAATGATATCGCCCTAAATAAACAGTTTCCATCACCTACAATAGGTATTTTCTCTGTGTTTTACAATATTTTTGTCACGCCATTTTGATGAAACTGTTGGGATCTCTATACTTGAAATGATATGGTAAAACATTCAGACAGTTCGCCAGCCCCAACCACTCGACGGATTTCGATAATTTTTTATTTCATATGAAAGCTTGTGACGTCTGGATGTGTCATCAAGGGTCGTCCCCCCCCCCCCCCCCCTAATTTCGAATGAAATCGAAAAAAATTTCTCCACCATACATTCTCCATATGTTTTTTTCGATATCATTCGAAATTGGGGGTTGGGGGCAGACGGCTCTTCTTGACATATCCAGACTTCATAAGGTTTCATATAAAATAAAAATTACGTTAAATTAAAAACGTGTTAATTACGCACTTCGTTAGCGTGATGTCATTGTTGGGTACGGCGGACCTTTCAAGAATATTTTCTTATGACTGGGCACTTTTATAAAGATTGAGAGCTTTTAAAGTAGGAGCGACTTGTAAACTTGTAGCGTCTAAGATTTAGGCAGCAGTGAGATTTGGTAAGATCTAAGAAAGGTCTCCCCCCTCGGGTTTTGTGATTTTTCTCCCACTTCATGTCCGCAACACTGCTGAAATAACCTTAAAGGTTAAAGTTTGCGGGGCATGGAGTGGTGTTATGTTATGTTATGTTATGTTATGTTATGTTATGTTATGTTATGTTATGTTATGTTATGTTATGTTATGTTATGTTATGTTATGCTATGTCGATGGCATTTGTTACTAACACAAAAAAAGTGTAAATAATTCCCTGATCTCATTCATTAATAACCAACGAGAAAAATAAGTCATAGTTTGCTTACTAATCCATTTTTAAAATCGCCATTTCTTTTTTAGACACTTTGTACACACCTCTAAAATCGTCACTATCGTATCTAGTGTATCAGAGTAGCTATTTATAAAACATCCATAGAAAAAATAAAGAAATCTGTATATTCAAATATCTGATTTTTTATTTTAAAAAAACATAAATAACACATAGCATAAAAATTATTCCTATTTTCTTCCTTATCAAATTTTTATTTCGATTTCTATAGCCATAAAAAGACGTCATTCTGGGGAAACTATTCATCTTCGGAATTCCTCAGGAAATTCGTATGAATACAAATGCATGAGGAAGATTGCGGCTCTCTTAATAGGGCGTTGACAGACAATGGAGGGGGCTTTTCAGGCAATCAAGCGGCAATTCTGGCCGGTGGCTGTTTTTCGAGCTTGGATCGATACCCGCGGGAATTGGACAAGCAAGTGCCCGAGGCAGCGAGAGAGTGATTTTCTTATTAAGGAATTCGTCTGTTGACATCCATCAACCGGCGGGGAGGTATTGATTGCGGCCCCACCCCTCGAGGTAAGGTTTCTTTTCCGGGTTGCATTATTTCCAACCGAGAATAATTCGACTCTTCTCATCCTTTTAGTATTTGGGATCCGACTTATCATATCAGCTTTAACAACGTCCTCTTCGAATAGCATTTGTTCTATTTAGTTTATCACCCATTTGAATGAAATTTTGAATAACTTTTATCAAAGTACCAAAGTACATTTTATGGGTTCGGGCCAGTGGTTCCAGATTCTAAACCTGATTTCACTGAAGTTCCGCCGTGTATAGGGCCTGTTACAAGTTAAATCACACGTAGGGGCCAAATGTCCTCCCGCTGGTGTGGTGGAGAAGTTTCGAGACGGGTGTGCCAGCTCAGCTGTCGTTCTCGTCATCTAACCGCGATTTTAAATTACGAGATCCGTCCCAAAATAGCCATCGTGTTGCTTCAAAACGGGACGTTAATATAAATGAATCTAAAAAGTACTTATGTTTCTATAATATGTTCAATATGAGAACGTAAAATGTTTGGATAAACGATTGCAAGTATTTTTATTGCTAACTTTTTAATCGGTGAGGACTTCAGGACAAATTTTGTTTACAACCGTTCAGGGGTACAATTTGAGATTCGAGTGGTGCTTCTTGGTGACTGTAGGAAATGCTGTATATACATAACATTCCAGGAACAGACATTGGGCACTCAAGTCGAATTCCACACTGTTGAATGTTTGCTCTTAAAATTTGATGAAAATGATCACAAAGGCCAATCGAAATGGAAACTTATAAATGATAACATTGCAAGTCATACGCAACATGACAGTTTTGAAAATACTAAGTAGGACGTAGAATCAACAATATACCTTTGTAGTACTTAAAATAAGTGTTTAAAGGACTTGCTGTCTAAAGCGACACACGCTTTCCATGTTGTTATTTATGCAATTGGGTTGTCGTGCTATTGTAAATTTGTATCCCATTAAATCTGAGTTGTACATTCTATCTGGCTTATAATACCTCTAACACATAGCCCCCTGTTGCAACCCCTGTTTGTGTCCCAAATGTCCTATTGCAAAAATGACTTGTTACTGTGTCCCTGATCTTAAAGTTTGTAAACGACCTTTAGGAACACCCTGCGTAGTTCGAAACTTATTCAAGCCTATCAAGCTTATGCAGTTTTAATTGGTGGAGCATTGTACAGACATTATTCGTTATACCTTACTTAACAATTGCTTAACTGTTTCTAAAATTAGTATCTGATATGCTTCTTACTTGTTTTTTCTTGCTCTACATATTTTTCAAATTCAACAAAAATTTGCATACCAGAAATGCACTGAAAAGCAGTCATAACAATGCGACATGGATGAACCCATGGTTTTAACTTAGGTGTGGACCTATCTTCAAACCGAAATGAAGAAATTTGCTGTAAAGCTATAGATTATTGGCAAAAATTTAATTACTCAAATAAGGCATTAAAATGAAATGGGATAAAAAGAAGCGCGCATATTTGTAAGTAATCATGTAAAGTCCGTTTTGATTAATTTAACCATTTCATTAACAACTGGGCAGTAGAGTTTTCAAATTTATTAATTAGTTCCAGAAACAAAACCTTCACAATTTTTGAGCTTTAATCTAAATTGCATTAATTTAATTTTACAAGCTTCAAAATACTTGAAAACACAAAGAAGAAATTCTTAGAATTCTTTTTTTCTTCTGAACATTGTTTGAGAATATTTAGTTAATTGGAATTTCCAGATGTTTCGGTTTTCAAAGAAAGGAAATCAGCTGCAGTCAGTTGTTTCTTTCAATTTCAATTTAATTTGCTCGGAACAAATTAAAGTAATCAAAAAATACTCCATCCCGGATAACAGATGTTTAATTGCATTTTCATTGTTGATTCACCTTTTATTAAATATCTCGTCATGGAGAATTCATATTTACTCAACAGAGCTCTGTGTTAATTTCCTATTACGAATATTTTGTTTCGTTTATGAATAGAAAAGAAAAACGAAACTGAGATTTTCATTTCTTTTTTATTCTCTTTCTTTCAGTGGGAGTAAAATAATTTATTTGAGTAGTGTTTTCTTTTATTTGTGAATGAAATTGGTTTTGCTGTGTGTGTGCCTTATTTAATTTTGAAATATACTTACCACTTCAATCGATTAATTTTTCATCCTTAAATATAGTTAGGGTATCCCGAAAGTGTGTCCCGTTGGTCAATGAAAATAACATAAAATGTAATTGAAAAAAGCATTTCATTGTTAACTGATATATATATGACTTGTAATATATTTAAACATAATCGTTATCCAAGTTGAGGCACTTAACACAAAAATTGGCACTCTATTTTTTTTATCCCCGTATCGAAAAACAATGCTACCTGTAATGATAAACAAGTGGTAACAGATCGTTTCACAGAATTGTCATCTTGGAAGCTCATGCCTGACAATAGAGCTTTCAAATCGCAACAAAATATGATAATCGGAAGGTACGAGGACCGGGTTGTAAAGGGGAGAAGGAAATTTCTCAGTCTGTAATACTTCGTTGCGTTGCAGTTGCCATATGGGGACCCGGAGGCCGTTATTATCGCAACTCACTTAAAAACATCTGCATTGTTGTCATTCCTAATAATGAAGTATCTGCACTGTAAATGGATCGAATTAATCAAATTTATTAACGGGGCTTACTTGGCGGATATTTTCTTCTTTCGATACTGATGATATGAAGATGTAATAAGTATACTATATATTTCAATAATTTGTAATGAACGTAATTTCTTCAAATGAAATCACTTAAATAAGGAGGGTCAAGCATTTTTATGTTAACAAAAAATTAAACTTGAAAAAAAGAGTTATAAATATATCTCGTATAAATGATTCTGTAGCAATGAAATTTACAAAGACCTATTATATCAAATTAAAATATTGTAAAAAAATCTTGAAAATCTGTGTCGAATACTTTCTGATTACCTTGTTATATAGTCTATCTCAGGAGTGGCGAACCTTTATGTATCAACGTGCCATTTTTTCTAAAAAAATGTTTAATGAGGTCATAGACGTGCCGTCAAATAATTTTGACTTCGTGATTATTGGGAAAATAATAATACTAAATACTATCAACTCAAAACTCTTTATTTACTACAAAAAAATACATTTTGCAATGTCTCAGTTATACGCGTAATTCAAATTAAAGTAACATTAGTGTGACTTCTGTTGTTGCAGATTAGATGACAAATAACTTATATTAGGGTTGTAAGATGTTACTTTTAGCAGAATGCATGCTGAACTGGAGTCATCTGTCAAACGGTTTCTAAGCGAGTCTTTAATGTTATTCATCTCTGAAAATAATGTCTCGCAGGTTATAGGTAGATGAAAATATGGTTAAAATAGCACGAGCCAGCTTCTTCAAACAGTTTAATGTGTCTGGTAACGAATTCCATGTTTCCAAAATTTTGTTATTGGCATTTTTACTTATATTGCTTGTCAATCTTTCTGTTTCAATTAATTTCAACTCTTACCTTGTTTCAATAAATTTTTGAGTCCATGTTGAACTAGACTGGAAATCAATCAGCTGCATTTCAAATTCTTCAATTTCCAACCAATCGAATTGGGAAAAGTTCAGTTTATCAAATGGAGTTACATCAGGGTACATAATAAACTTGAGTGTTTCCGATAATTCTTTGAACTGAGAAAACCTCGCTGAAAATTCATTGATTGAAGAATCAATTACAGAAATAAATTCTTCAGTGACTGTTTCTTCAACTGGTTTCCAGTGCATAACTAATCGTAAATATTCTTTTTCAAGTTTGGAAAATACTTGTACTTTCTTGTAATAATATCGTTCCGGAAAACATGCAGTTTAGCGTCAAAAGCGCGAATGAGATCTATCATGACAATAATTGTTTTATTTGTGGCTTGAAGCTTCACGTTCAATTCATTGACACGTTGGCATATGTCTGTAAAAAACATCAATTTTGAAAGCCACATAACATCCAACAACTGTGGGTATTGTTCAATTTTTCTCTCATTTTGCAGAAACAGTCTGATTTCTTCCAATCAATCAACAAATCTTTGAAGTACGTTCCCGCGGCTCAACCAGCGAACATTATTATGCATCAGTAAGCCATTATACACCGAGTTGACTTCATCCATCAAACTTTCGCTTATTTAAAGCCCGCGACGAAATGAGGTTGACTATTTTTGTGACTACCGCCATTACATTATCAAGAGATGTTCAATGGTTCGCTCGTAATATGCTTCATAGTGAACTTTGTGATCGGTGGCGTGCCCAAAATATTGTGTCGCGTGCCATCATTGGCACTCGTGCCATTGGTTCGCCATCCCTGGTCTATATGTTTAAAACCAGATGCATGAGAAACGAGCTTATTTGAAACCACGAAAAGAATATATTTCTAACTGAGACACAAATTCACAAAGAAAGACGAACCCAATCTTAAATCCACTTGAGTTGCAAATAGCATCCATAATGCATCTAAATTGAAATCGCCATCACAGGAAAGCAGAGAGTTTTAGTTCAGCTCAAATTAGACAGATTAATATCGTGTTCTGAAGCTAGACTATATTTAGAGGGACCTCGAAATTTTGAATCGTGCTCAACTCTCGGGAGTGATACCTGAGCCGTCTCGCATTTCTCCGGACTTCCAAACCACAACAGGACATTTTCCCTCTAGCGATGAAACGCCTCTCCTTGCCGTTAAATTGCAAGCATCTGATCGCTCGAAACCGCCCAAATCGCAATTATAGGGTACACCAAGATGATGTGCGGTGTTATCAGAACATCATCGGCGACTACATTACCTCGGCTTCGAAAGCAAGCAGAATCTACAATGTACTGGTATAGTCCTTCGTAGTGTGCAAAAATTAAGACATGATTGCATTTCTTAAAAAGCTGACAAATATATGCATTGGCTGTCCAAAACAACTTTCAATGGAGCTTTTATTTCCAAGAAAAGTCATCTGAATACTCAACAAAGATATAGGCCTGTAGTATAACGAGGAAAACAAAGTTTGAGTATAAATTTTTTTAAACTGTGTTATCGAATACAAGTAAAATACAAGAAAAATGGAAGTCACGAGCCATTTATTGTTTTAAATATATTAATGAAAGGTACGCTAGTATAAATTAATCTGAAATATGATTACCTTTATATTCAGAGAAAACTCAAATGCATTTCTTTTTTATTAGTCGTCATCAAATTTATTTGAAAATGGATGAGATGGAACAAGAGATAATCTTGCTGATGTTCCTTAAGAAATATATTTAAAATTAAGAAATGTTGCTTTGTAGAAAAATTTATTGGTTACATTTCAATATCGACGACAACAGAAAAGAGTGTCGGTTAGTCTGATATGTCTCATTCACTTGTCATTTCGTACTGCGACCGTTGACAAACTCAGAATATTGACCTTAGAAAAAAGAAGCAGAATGTGCCATTTTTTAGAAGTGAATATTGATGTTTCGATTTACAGGAACACTGGGACTTGTAGCACTTCTAACATTGTTGACTCACCAGATTAAAAGAACTTAAGATAAAAATTAACCCTCCTGTGCTTTTAAGCCCTCAAATGTGTTGTCGAGGTATTAACCCTTGCCGGCGCGGTGGGCCCAAAAGAGAACACCAACTTTAACATTTTCTAAGAAAATCTCTTTCCTCTTTGAAACCCGGAAAATTGTGGAAAAAGGCAGCTGATAGTTCTCCTTTTAGAATGTAGATGGCAGCACGAAGAAATATCCCTTTCATTTTGAGAAAAATTATATTGAAATTTTAATTTATGATTTTGTGTAAGATTCAACATTATCGTTTGAGGGTTTCAAGATGGCTGTGTCCAAAGGGGTCCTCATGTGACAAAGGCATCCCCAAAGGGGGACGACCCCCTTCCTCGGAATGAGGCAAGTTTTTAAAAAATGTAAATCCAATATCTAGACAATAAATTAAACCTATTCATGATGTTTTTTTCACATTTAAGAAAATTTAATGCCTTGCGCCGGAAATGGTTAAGCATAAAATGTTTAATTTTAAAGTATCGTTTCGTGCAGTAATTTTAACGTCTCTCTGGATCGGAACGAAACGTGACGGTGCCTACTTTTTAAGGAGCGCATCGATAAATGTTATGATGCTTAGCGATCTTCCATGGAAGTTACTGCATGAGTAATAACTATTCTCTAATAGATTAATACACTCTAATAGAACAATAATTACAGAATTCTGTTTCGTTCAACTCAGCATGCCTATCCGATTCATTCAAATTTAATTGATGTTTTCTATTAACTATTTATTATATTAACAATATATTATTTAATAATTTATTATAAGTTAGTCAAAAGTATTGTTTAATGGGTAAGAAGTTACGTTTTATTAATACAAAATCATAAAAAAATATCCTTGCTAGATTGTTTAAACGTTTCTTAGCAAATTGAAAAAATGATAAGATTGATTCTACAATAATTTAATTTAACATAGATTAATATTGTTCTTACATAATCATTTAATGTAATTTTTAAAAAGGCGAAATATTCTTTAACCAGCATATTTAATACCCAGATTCATCTGTTTATGCTTTGAGGCAACTTCCTCAATACTGCTCAATACACTTAGTGCACCTTATATCAAACCTGGCTCAATATTTATTCCGACTATTTAGATATGACGTATATTAGTATGAGGCAATTGTTTACTCTGAGAGAACTAAGTTTCATAAAGCAGTGCTGGTGGCAATGCCGAGAACCTGCTACGCGTTCTCTCTCATTCAGTCGGAATAAATTTCTTACACTTTCTGACTCTTAGAAAGCGCCATTTAATAGAAATTAATATAATAATTATAATTTTCTAGCATTATGAAAAAAATTGAATACAAAAGAATAGTTAATTGAATAAAAACTATTGTTTCCGTACTAAAATGTTTAAATTCATTTATTATTTTAATTATTTTCAACCTTTTTAGTTTTAATTTATAATTCATTAGTATAAATGATATATAGTAGTGAAATGAATTTTTCTCCTATTCATTACCAGATAACGCCATTTATATGGAATCAAAATTTAATGAAATCAATCGATTTGTTGTTAATTTTGTTTTGAAGATACTAAATAGTGAATTATCGTACAGAATGCACTAGTGTGAAAAATTCAAAAACTCTAGTTCATCAGGAAGAAACTATCGAACAGATTTAAAAAATATCATTTTTACAAATATGAAAAGAATCATGTTAGCTAAAAATGTACAAATGAATAAATAATAAGACAGATTCTATAATGTTTTAATTTAAAACAGGTTAAGATTGTGTGAGCTTAAAACACTTGGTGTAGTTGGTAACAAGCAAACAACAGCTTATTCTAAGCAGGAGACAACCTCCTCAATGTTACGGAATGGTATCATAATATTAAAAGAAAAGGAAGAAATCTATTTATAACAGTTTTGATGTAATTTTTATATAAATTGATTTCATACATTAGGTACTGAAAAATAGTAATTTTTTAGAATTTCGTTTTTCAAAGGAAGCGTAAGCTTCTGATATTCTTGTCAAATGTATAAATCAATTTAAAATTATATATGTAGCAAAATTGAGGAAAACATACTCTCTTCTATTTTTAAATACCTTATCTATCTGTCATTGGAATGTTACCATAACATGCTGACAAAAAATAGACAATAAAATGAATTTTCAAAAATATTATTATTGTATTCTTCGTATTTATGAATTAAAAAATGTATTATATGAAAATCACAACACGACATAATATTTTTCTATCTGTCCAGTGGCCTCAAAAATTATTTATAGTCAAATAATGATTAAGAAATTGTAGCATTTTAACACATAATATTGCTTGTCTTAGTTTTAGTTATTTTCTATATCTTCTTATTTTTGACTTGATACCAATTGACAAAATCTTAAATATCTTCTTTTTTCGGAATAAAATCAAATGCAAATTTTACCGGCAAAACACTATAAATACATCTTAGATGTATTTACTTTGCAACTTTCAGTATTGCTGGCATGCCACATTTACATTGAGACTTGAGAAACCTATGAAAGAATTTTTTTTGGTTTGCAAAAATTTTGATTTGCTGCATGAATATGGTGCAATGAAAATCGCATCGTTGTAACCATCATCTATGTTCTTCCAGATTTCTTCTCATGTTAGTGTTCAGTGTTGGAAATGCTTTGAAAAAGCTGCTTACAGTTGAATTTAAGAGACTACAGACTAAAAGTTTGGAAAGATTTATCCAATCAAAAATCGTCTGCTTAGAATTCACTTTGAGAAAAAGTGAGCGTCACTGTAAGTCTCAAAATCTGAAGATCATGTCTGAAATAGATTTTTTCAGGAAATTATGGTTTTACAGGAATTTAAAATCTCACTAATAGTTATCTGAGAGTTACAATTGTTTTACTATCTATTTATCAATAAGTATTTCTGCAATTCATCCAATGAATGCAATGATTTTTAAACACTCATAATCTGAGTTTACTGTAAAGGAATTCTCTCGATTGGCAATGAAGCATTTTTAATCTTCTTTAAAACTTTTTCCGGGTATTATCTCTCTTTCAAACACTGTTAAAATTCTTTCGATACATTGTGCATTAGGGTGTTGTGCATTTATAAAAAAAATTTCATGTCTCTATACCGCGGAAAAGTTGCGGATGGGTGAGAATTTAAACAAGGAAAAAAGTTAGTAAATTGACTGATATCTTCCGCTTGTGCATCGGCCTTGAAAATCATAAAAATTGACGAAAATCAACTGTTTTAGAATTTTTTTTTAAATTTGAATTTTTTTTATTTAAAATTTTTCTTTGTTTGTTTATTTTAACATTAGCTGCTAAGTACTGATCTTCGTAATTGTAATAAAGTTTATTTTATTAAAATCGGTCCATAATTTCCGGTGGCTTGTTAGAATACTACAAATTTTCCCATCAAAAATAGTCATTACCAATGACTGTTCTACCACAAGTTCTTTATCATAAATTTTAATATTTTGAAGGGCGAAGATTTGTTATTTGAGATTCTATTTTTTCTACTTCTCTAGCAATTATTTTTATTTTCAACAACTATTTTTAATTTCCGTACTCTGAAAGGTAAATTTAAAGAAAGACAAAAGGAATAAAATAAAATTGTCTGCAATTGACGCTAATTTAAATTTGATCAAAACAAAGATGTAGAGATGGCCTTATGAAATCGTCTGCCAGAAAAAAAAGCAAAAGAGGAAAATTAATTAATTAAAAATAACATATGTATTAAACTGTTATTAAAAATCAAGGTATATCACAGTTCCTAAAAAATCCCGGGTTCCCGGACAGATCCGGCTATGTTCCTTTGTACTCTTCTTTTTCAATGCATCTGGTACATAAAAATATAAATTAGAAGGCGGAACTTGCGCAGAAATTTGTTGCTTTTCTAATAAAATTTAGTGAAATGGTATAAAATCCATATATTTTTCATATAGTAATAAATATAATTAACACTCGCATTTAATATACCAAACTTAGATATAATACTGACCTTTGATAACACAATGACTATATAAACACAAATATTATTTTTAAATAATACAGACAACAAATAACACAGATCACTTATCTCCCTTCTAGAAGATCACAAAATGTACTGTCGCAATATACAAACTTTTACGCATTGCAGGCAAAATTCCAGGTACTAACCGTTTAAATTAGAGACGGTTCATTGCTTTATTGGTATTTCAGTTGCTAATAAAGCAATTGGTACCGAGAAATAACAATGGTGGTTTTTTTTATTTTTGTCCAGCTAGATTTACTGAATCTATCACTGTGCACCTGTGCGAAAAACCGCCACCGGTTATATTGGCCACTTTCTGGAGCTAATGCTGTTATATCAAACATTTATGAACTTTTATAGGCATAGTTTAATTTAAAATGAATATAATTAATTTACGCTTTAGTTTAATATAAAAACCCTGAGTAATTTGATTTCTTTGGTTGAAAAATATTTTCCTTGTCTGATCTTCATAACAGAACGGTAAATAATATTTTCAATTTCGATGTTTATTTCTGAAATTTTCAGTTCTTTACTTCGCGTAGTCCAATCTGTGTTTGTTTTTAAATGCAACATAATGCACCGCGCATAATTATTTTCATTACAAAATTGGATTTTTATGTGACATGTGTGACCAAGAAATTTCCATGCTACGAGTGAACTGAAAGTATCCTCTAAATGTGTCTGATGATAATATTCACTTAATTAAAATGTTCAAGAACGGCTTACTGAACACCCACCGACTTTATGTTTAATATAAATGCTAAGCAAATAAAAGAAATGCTGCTTCATGCAACCTCTTTACCTTTTGTCATTTACGAAAAGGAAAAATTTGCAAGTTTCCGTAGCTTAATAAAATTGCGGTAGACAGATTACTCCTTTCATAACAATGCTCTTCATCTTCCCTGACTTGTTGAAAGGTCTGAGTTTGTTAATTTACGAAATAAAGCACATTTAATGCGGTAATCGTTTCTGTAATAAAGAGCACCTAAACACAATTCGGAGAGCTTCCCCGGTTTTCTTGATGTATAACAATACATGAGAAAAATAAATATTTCTCTGTATTAATTCATTTGGAAAATCTCTGCTAAAGCACCGTTAAATTATCTTTATATATGCTAAGTATATTAATGAAGGAACAAAACTAATATTTTATTTTAAGACTTTGATACATGATTTACAGTGCTAAAATCACAGAATTTTACCAATTCTCATTTCCTTGCAACTTTCCATAAATTTAATTAAAGAATAATTTGAATAAAAACTGCTTTTCAACACACTTTTATAAGTGTGTTAAAAAGTAAATGTTTTTATTCTAATTAATTTCTGCTTTTTAATCCTTAATTTATAACACATTACTATAAATATTATGGAGCAATTCTTTCCCAAATTCACTACCTGAAATTAAATTAATCCACTCACTTTCATTTAAGTCCGAAACATTAAAATAGTATAATGTCATCGAGTATGCGCAAATGTACACAATTTCAAAACTCTAGCTTATCAGGAAGTGAATGAAAAATCAATTGAAAAATCCCATGAAACAAGTCAACTTAAATAAAAATGAACTAAAAAGGCGTAAGGTTGTTTTCCCCCTAGAACTTTTTATATATCTCCCGATGAGGCCTCGGTAGCCTAGTGGTAAGTTTTCGGCCTCCCAGCCGGAGAGCTTTCAGGTTCGAAACTCGATTCTATTGAAGATCCGTCGTATATCGGGTCTGTTACACTTTAAATCATACGTAAGGAGGCCAAAGGTCCTCCCGTTGGTCTGGTGCTACATAAACCACCCAACTGTGGAGCCTAAGGCATTAAAGATCCGAAGAGGATGGTGTGGTGCGAAAGTTTGGAGAGGAGGGGCCAGCTTAGGTGTCGTCCACGTCATCTGACCGCGGTTCAAAAATTACGAAGTCCATCCCAAAATAGCCCTCCTGTTGCTTCAAAACGGGACGTTAATATAACTAAACTATAATTCCACGTAATGATACCAGTTATAACGTGTGACCAAAATTTATTTCAGTTCTGTTGTATGTAACTAAATGTTCTAAATTAATAGCATTTTAAAATCCTTTGATAGTATCCAAAATTATCTTTTGCTGAGTTGCTTTGTCGCTGGGTTTTTTTATTATTATTAAGAAGAAGAATTTCTTTTTTATGTGTCGTTTTCCGGGAATTAATTTGGAAACTATTATCAAAAGGAAATTATTTTATGCCATATTACCCAGATAGCACGTAAGTTTGCAGCAAGTTTGATTTTGACTTGATATTAGCTTGTCATAGCAAATTGAACGCGTCAAATTTGAAGCGAACTTGTAGTAAATTCGCCATGACAATTAGCGCCACCTTCCTTGCATTGCAAGCCTGCTGCAAGTTCAACGTGGCAAATAGCGCCACCTCCTTTGCAATGGAAATTTGCAAAACAAGCTTGATGCAAAGATAGCACAAAGAGATAATTATCTTTGTCTCTGTTTAAAAAAAAACATCCGATTTTTAATAGCATCTCCTAGACCGTCCTTCTTTTTATTAATTCAATAAATCAATGATAATTTGTCAAAAAACTAACTTTTTTTATAAAAAAATCTTTGAAACATTTTCCATCTTTTTACTAAAAGTTTTTACTTTAAAGAAAACTATATCGCCTTTTCCTTAATGTTGAAATTTTAACATTTATAAACAAAATTAAACCGAAAAAACAGTCAATGTTTGTTGAAAAATAATAACTTATACATTTTGTCCCATTTTAAAGTAATTACTTTTGAACTCTAATTTCATAATTTATTCTACTAGCAAAACTTAGTTATTAGCGAAAATCGCTCTCTCTTTGACTTCAAATCATATTCTCAACTCAAAAAATTAATGAAATCAAGAAAATAGTTTAAAATAAATCGTATACGAATCGAATCGAACGATGTATTAGCGAAATCTATCTTCTCCTCTCGTAGTTGAGCTGTCGAGTGGTATAGACGTCAGGCTATCAAGCTGTAGGTCGCGAGTTCTATCCCGGCTTGTTCTCGTACTCTGTTTCTGCTATAATTTGCAATGAGTTTGCAATGCAAGCTTGCTGCAAGGTCGTCCCACGGTGACTTCGAAGCTTGCGTTAACTTGCTGCACATTTGTTTCACACTTGCACTCATGTGTCAAATTTGCTGTAAGCTTGCAGATTTGCAGTGCAAGTCTGCTGCAAACTAAAATTGCTATCTGGGAAATGCTTTGAAAAAAGCAATATTCAATAATACCAGTTGGAATTCTGTGACATTTTTTCACTATTTCAGCAGTCCTTTAAAAAGTATTTTTAATTATTATCCAACAATTATGTGCAATTAATGTTTTCACTGGAAGGAATGGTAACGCTAATATGCATAAACTTAATAGCTAAAAATGTATTTAATATTTTATTATATGTAAGTTAAAGCACAGAGATAAATGTCAGTACTCCACATCCTGTTGATGAATATGAAATTTTCTCAATTTTCAGTGAACTAAGTGGTGAAACAAATACTTAGCAAATTAGAATGAAATCACCTGTATTTGACATTGAAATAAACTTATTTTTCAATATTAAACGCAGATTAAAATTAAAATCTCCGTTGCAGCTTAGTTTATCATTTTCCCTGCTCATTGTATATTTTCTATTACAATTTTAACCTAGAGAGATGAGTTCCTTTGCTCGCAATTGCAAAACTGGGTATAAAACAATTTCTTCAGTACCAATTACATATCAATACAAGATATTCAATTTTTTCTAATTATCTGAGATTTAAGAAATTGTCAGTAACAATCAACCATCTCAGAACTTTCAAATAACTCTGCTAACATACCGAACGAAACAAAAATCGAAGTAGCCTTCATACAACAACGTGTTCTGATAGCACACTTCTCATTAACCCTTCAAGACCCAGTGTTACCTTTAAGCAACGTACCCGATCTTGTCCTCTAAAATCTTGAGAATAGGACTGAAGCTCTAATGCCTGTGTGCTGTCAATAGAATGCATACTGAAAATATTATTAAATCAATTTACAACATATAGATGCCAGGCTCAGTGATGATTAAAAAATAAAAATAAATTAGTGTTTTTTACTTGAGAATGCATCATTTTTAGGGGAGTTTTTTGCTCGCTTGAAAAAACCATATTTTATTTTACAATGTTGGAGGAAATTCCTTATCCGTATCATTATTTATTAAATTTCCTCTGTGTTTAATGTTATAGAATTTTATCAACGAAATGTTTTTCTTAAATAAAGCCCAGTATTGTCAGTTGGTAACAAACAATTTTTTAGCCATAATCCATACTTAAAACAAAATAGGATTTTTTAAGGTATTTTTCCCATGTTTTATTCTAGAAATAAAAGTCAAAAATCATTTTTAAATCAATTTCTGAAAAAATCGGTCTTTTAAGTGTTAAGCGTAATTTTTCAAATCCAAGCATTCCCCATACACCATTGTTATGTGTCACAATTTTGATTGCTCTATGGGGTCTATTCTGGTACCCCCGGTTGCGTTGGGAGTTGGGTTGAGTTCCGTTGTTAACGTGCGGAACCCAACCCAACCGGGGGGGACCAGAATAGACCCCTTCTTGTGTACAATTCACTTAGTACAGTTTCGATGTGAAATGAGAGATATAATCTTTGTTATACGTGGAGTGAATGTGTGTCTCTTTGCATGGCCGATAGGGCTGCGGAGGCCTAATGGCAAGGTCTAGGCTTCGGGGTCGGAGGGTTCCAGGTTCGAAACCAGATTACACTGAAGTTCCGTCATGTATCGGGCCTGTTGCACGTTAAATCATACTTAAGGATAAACGTCCGCTTGCTGATGTAGTTCGGGAGTTTGGAGAGGGGATGCCAGCTCAGGTGTCATCCTCGTCATCTGATCGTGCTTCAAACTTACGAGATCCATCCCAAAATAGCCCTCGTGTTGCTTCAAATCGGGACGTCAATATAACTAAACTTGCCACGGCAGACTTTTAAATACGTTCTGTGTGGTGCTCCAAAAGTCAATTAATTTGTGAATTTATTTAATTCACATAAATAAAGGATAAAGAGACTTCCATGTATGCAACTAATGCATTTCTTTTACACCTATTCAATACCGTACCAATTTAACTTAAGTGTCTATAATTCATGCCAATATCCTTTTCAATTCCATGTGCTTGACCCGCTGGAATGGCTGCATCGGTATTCTCTCTATCCAACTCTTCAATTCAAAAGACTCATTTCCAGCAACTCACAACCCAGATTCGAGTGAATACTAACAATCCCTTGCGGGCTCTTTGAATAGTTTAAATCTGCATAAGTAGAAGGCAGTCGAATTTTCAACTCATCTTTCATTCGCCTCTTCTATTTGAGGTTATCAATCACATCGAGTTTATGATTTCACAGCTTTCATGTTAGAATTACCAAAGCCCTTTTGTTGAGTAGAAATGCAAATTCTGACTTTCATCGATTGTTTTGTATTAAACACTTCGAGTTGAATTATTTTAGTGGTACTTTTTGCAGTCAGTCTTGTAAAAAACCTCATTGAATATGTATGATTCGTCATTATAATTCATAATAATGAAAATTCAAAAGGGTTTTCAAAACCACGCTTTTGATATTATGCTAAAAATTGGAAAAAACTTTTTTAAAATCAAAAATCTGGAAATAGAACCAAAAGCGAAAAAAAGTAGCCGATAAAAATACTCTTAGTAGATTGATATTTTAATCATATTCATTATATTTTAATTTTTAATGAATGTTTAAAAATTTTTTTTCTTATGATTTTCATTGTGGCTGAATTTCCTTATCATATTGTTTTAGAGCCTCACACTTTTACGATTTTTCATTGGCTTCCAGATTTTTGATAAAATATAATTTTTCTGTTCTTAAAATATTAATACCAGCATATTTTAAAAAACTTTCTTATCATTTATTAATATATAATCAACAATTCATTATTAAATTTATTTTGAAATGCTGTATCAATTTTTCTAAAATTTGATATCAGACGTTGCCTTTGACATGAAATCAAAATTAACTTTAAACTACGCAATTAATTGCTCATTTGCTTATGAAAATTTTAAGATATTGTATTATTATCGGAAACACATAAATATACAGAATTTTCCTTACAGCATCATAAATGGGTATTTATTTTAAAACACTTCTCTTTCATAATCTTTGAAATAAGTTATTTTATCCACATAAAAATCTTACACTTTATTTCTCTGTATTCATCAGTTCATAGTATTACCTGTGCAGGGAAATTCAAATATATTCGGCGCTATTTTAAAAGCAGGAAGTTGAGACTAAATTCAGCAGGTTTTGAAATGAAACGTGTGATCAGAAAGGGCACGAACAAATGAAGCCACGTAAAATAAAAATGAGCAACAGGGAGATGAGACAGGACAATTCAGAAGAAATAAATGTTCAAATAATTCCTATTTTTATAACAGGTGCTCGAAATTTCGATCACAGCAGTAGCGCAAGATTCACATAAGCAGCTCATCAATTGGCGTAGACTAGTAAAGATTTGGCATTTCACGCCCATTTCCAGCATCAAATGAGAGTCTGGCCACTCACTTTTCATCGGACGCCAAGGGACTTTCGTAGATCATGTTGTTAAGATTCACATAAGCAGCTCATCAATTGGCGTAGACTAGTAAAAATTCGGCATTTCACATCCATTTCTAGCATCAAATGAGAGTCTGGCCACTAACTTTTCATCGGATGTCATGGGACTTTCGTAAATCATGTTCTTAATCCTTTGACTGTTCTGCCCGTGTGCCATACTTGCCTCGAATTATCGCATTTTTGAAATGATAAACTAAAATTAAATTATTCATAAACGTTATAATTCGAAACAAAAATTAAATAACGTTCATTAACATCTCAAATGTTCCATGGTACCTTAATCGTATAAAATGACAACACATTTCCCAAAGAGAAGATGCCATCTAATGAGACAGTAGGGAAAACAAAATCGTTAAGGGCTTAATGTACCCTAGAAAAAGAAATCCATACATATTCAAAGCGGCCGAGAAACAAATTTCAGGGAATCGGAAAAGAAATTATTTAAAATTAATAGTTATGATATTGCAGGAAAATACGAGTGATCTTTCATAACATATTTGCCATAAAAGACCTTATCACCACAGTATACCCCCGAACTCGGAGCCACGGTGGCTGCCTGTGGGTTGTGTAAGTAGACGTGGAGCTTTATTGAGATTTTACAAAATACAAACTTATATAATTAAATATGAAACAATGTGACAAAAATTTGACAAAGTGAGTAGTTTACAAGAAGTTACAATGTAGAATGACAATTGCAGCCGGATTACATCATTGGCTGTTGCAGCTGAGACATAGAAATAGTATACCCGAGGGTTAAGGCCAGATTAAACTTTTCAAAAATGAAATACATAAATATAAAATTAGTGAGACGTGAAAACAACTATTAAACATGCCATGAAAAGACCGAGGAATCACCTACCTCTTTGCTCGGACCCACTCTATACCATGAAATTGTTCTCTGTGCATCTACATGCAATCCCATGCATAAGATTCCTGAAAGCGAGTTTCTTGAAAATTTAGCGATGCAATATTGCTCGAAACCCGCTCCGGGAATAACGATTTATACCATATGAACACGCCACTGCCGCACACGCATTATATTGCAAAATCTTTTATTTCAGTACCCTTTACATATTCTTAAATCTGTGCCGGATAATGTAGATCACACTGTATATAACTTTTTTTAGTGCCTTCAAATGACGGCTTCATCCCTTATATCTAATTCCATTTGCTTTTCTGAAAAGAACAAGTAAGTTATCCCTACGATAAGTTTTGTATTAGAAACATTGACTGAATTATAATTATAAATGTTGCATATTTATATTAACGATATTAAACTTTTTGGAAAGGAAATTCGTTTTTCCTTCTCCATAGATTTCTTAAATGTACATATTTCTTGCACTTTCTTAGTGAAAAGCATATTAAGCTTAAAAATTAAAAAACACCTTCAGCAAAATAACCCAAATTCCAACTGAATGAACTTTCAAATTAAATTAGTAAAACTAATTATCGTGGAAATTAAATTCTCTGCAAGAAACCTTACATAAATTTTATAATTATTCATTCCTCTGCTTTCTTTCGAGAATTGCTAAGGGGTTTACAACGAAATTTCAGACTGTTGCTCCAAAGGGCAATTAACCGATTAAATGAGAAAGTTAAATTAAATTAAAACGCTTTGTTCATAGTATGTTTTTGTCTTTCTGTACCCTAATTTAAAATTGATACCGATCCCAAATTGAGTTTTAACTGTTTGAGAAAGCTCTGACTATGCTAGATATCTTTTCTCGTAATTATAAAGCTATTATTCAACTTACTTAATTGGAATTTCTAACACTAATGGTTGTGTTTTTATGCAACAGAAAATACCTTCAGTATAAAGCAACCTCGTTTACTGTTCATTCTTATCAGGCTTCATCTTTTTTTTTTATTTCTTTCAGAAGATGTACTATGCATCTTTAATTTATCTTATTAAGAACTTTAATAAAGATTCATTATTCATCTTTACTATAGTTTATTAATAACTGAAACCATATTTTTACTGCGAAGAGGTTATTATAACGCGAGATTTTTTCAACAAATTATTTATGAATTTATATAAAAGAGTGAAAGGAATCCCGGGGAATAACATTTTAACATCATTTTTAATTTTTTAAAAAAGTTAATTTTAAAACATTGATTTTTAATTGAATTTTTTTTTACTATAAAACTTCTTTTTAAAGTCAAAAGTGTACTACAAAAAAAATTTATTAATTAAATTCAAATATTTAAAATCTGCAGATAGAGTCTAAAAGGCAATGTTCGGGAGAAGACCTACTGCTAAGTGCTGGATTGATAAATGAGTTGTTGAAGGAAATTGCTTTATCCTAAAGATAACATACTTTCAATGAGATACTTAAATTCGTCTTAATTAAATTTTTAAAAATCAATATTTTTATTGATAATTTCAATTGAAATTTCCAGTAATTATGCAAAAACAAATGAATAAAATTCCGTACGGTTAATAAAGTGTCAACACCCAAGATACTTGCCTTATCTAAATTTCTTTGCAAGACAAATTTGCTTGAATTTTTAGATCGCAAAAAATAATCCAAAACCATTTTATTTTAGAAAGAGAAATACGAAATCATGAAAGCCTTCCTTTGTTTGATACAATTTCCTGTACAGATTTGGGTTGGCTGAGAAATTAGGAAAGAAAACCACTAAGAATTTACAAAGGTAACCAATGAAACCATCACTCACTCATAACAAATAATATCCCAAATAAAGGCATAGAGACACGCCCCAACCAACACTAACTAACATTTAACATGTACAGGTGAGTTGTCAAATCTGAAAACTTTTGGATTTGCACATTTTTTCGAATACATACCGAAAGACTGGATGAATTTTCCTTGAATTTTGACCATGTAAATAATAGGATTGAATTCACATTTTACATAAAAGATTCGCTCACGAAGATAATTTGGGGACCAACAAAAAGTCTCCCCCCAAGTCCTATTATGCTGCCTCATCGTGGCGGGGGTGGTGACCCTGGGTGGAATGGGCGATGTACATCTGGTGTTTTTTCTCCTGGCAGGGTCACCCAAGGCGTGAAGGCCATTCCATTATACCCAGCTAAAGCATAAAGGCAATGGGCAAAGTCAAACTTCTTCCCTCGGGCGTCCAAGTTCCAGTGCCAACAGAAGCTGCACTCCCCTCCTTTACCATGAATCGTTCGCCTATAGTCTTCTGTGGGCGAACGGACTCTTGGACTTGGTCTAGCTGAGGACTAGAACAAGTGGAATAAGAAACAACACAAAAAGTTTATGAAGAAGAAATTGATTGATTTGGGCTCACTGCGTTTCATAGAAAGCCGATAACGATTTGCATCGTTCATCAATGGCTTTGTGTGCTCGAGCAATACTTGCGTGCATTTTCGTAAAAATAGTACGAATATTCGGGAAGATATAAAGATTTTCGTAAAATAATCCCCAAATTTACTCACGCTTTTTGTTTATCACATGCAGATGTTTCAGATACGAAACTTACAGAATACAAGAAAATATGCCATCGGAGCTTTATAACAGAATTTAATGCAAATACTTATGAATATTCCAGGAAAGGTGAGTACTTGCGCATGTTCGAAAAATAGCATAAATTTTCTTTCTTAATTTCAAAGCCACATATATAGGGCAGCTGATATAAAAACTCCAATTGAATACCGTTATGATTAAGAAAGTTATATGATTGGAATGAGCTAAATTTTATTTGCTTTCAAGGAAAACTATAAGCTGAGAGTGAGTGCCCACAAACTGATATCTTTTAATTTGAATCTTCGAATAGTTAAATTAAATTGTGTAAACGTTGAATATTCTGAATACACATGCATTCTTATAAATTAAAAATTAATAACGTAATAAAATGATTAACATAATTTTGATTGCAGTAAATTAGGCAATTCTATACAACTTTTCGAAGAGATATTCAAAAAAATGGCCAAATCCAAAACTGTTCACATTATTTTGTCCCACCTGTATCTTGGTAAGAAAAATTTTAGTAATAAATGAATGACGAGCCATCTTTTCTTTTTATGGTTACAGATGATATAAAAGGACACCAATCTGTATTTTTAGTGAAATCAGACTTAATCTTGCTGTAAGTAATACATGCTAGAGCTGAGTACGAGATACGTCGATGTAATTCTTAAAAGTGTTAGATCAAACCCTTTTCCACTAACTTTCTGTTGAATGTTCAAAGCAAAAATATTTAATAGCACAATAATTTCTACAATTTTTTTTATTATTTATATCGTGAGCTATTCTTATTTTATGGATTCAGAAATCAACTGCCATTTTGTGGATTTAATTTTAGATATTGAAATTCCCCTAATATTAATTGCCCTAAGAGTACGATTCCTTATACAAAACTAAACTATTTCCAATTCGTTGAACAAAAAACTGTTCGCATAATGCAATAATCAATTCTGGAAAAACGCAACATCCAGCATTACATTTGGGATCGATATCCAACTGCCTAACCGTACCCATCATGTTTACCGCTTTTTCAGAAAATAAACTGATTTTTCAAATCTTTTAATGATTAGAATAACTTAAATAATCCTATGACCACCGAACAGATGCATCTGTATTAAAAAGATCTAATCGCCTTATTAATTTTGAACATTTATCTCTAAATTATTTTGTGCAATATTTTCCATTGCACAAAAACAGTCTGTGACTGTTTATATTGTTACGAAAATCGTCCTGCGAGTGTACGGTAAAAGCAGTCCAACAAGGAGGATAAAGGATAATGATGCTTTATTCATGAATTTTCCGAAAAACACGAAGCGCAGGTAACAAGAAAAAACGCATTTGTACAAATTAGCAACACAAACAGACAGAAAATCGCTAATAATAGCAGTACCAGAGCTTTCAATACCAGCTCGCACTACGGACAAAACTCCAAAAAGATTTATTGCTCGTTTGAGTAGCTCGGTATTTATACCTTTTCCGACAGGATGTGACGTCCCATAGAAATCTCTCGAAGATTTTCCATAACTCCGTTCCTAGGATAGGACCATAATTCTCGCATATTTGAGAATCTTCGTTTTGTCGCCAAGGTCGGGGTCAATGGCTTCCATGCAATACAAATCCCTGTAAATTTCTCTTTCCAACCTCAAGACTATCATGGCAGAGAAGTGACATTACAGTTTCGTAACAATATTGTAACAATTGCTTGTATGTAGACCAAAAAATCTATTTCTTGAAACACTACTAAGCATTATCAATCAGATAAGTACTGCTTTCGAATATTTTATAAATATTTTTTATCCTTAAAGTTTATGTAGAAGCATATACGGCACAGAATTTCTAATAGGAAAGAGCTCTGCAATCTGGGGTCTGTTTAATGCTATTGTAGATATCTTTTTTAGTGCTTGGAAAATCATTTTTAATTGCGAAGATATTTCACACACAAGCACAATTTTTAACCATGATTACTTTCAAATTTATATTTCTAGTTAATAAACACAAAAGTGACTCCTATAAACCGATTTTCATTCTAAATATAATAAAAGATAAAACAACAAAACCCATATGAGGAAAACTGCATGTTCTTCTTTTTCGTGTTACATTATTATCAAATTATAACAAACATGTTTTTAACAATAAGATTCTGCTTCTTGTAATACTTTTGGAAAAGTAAGACAATTACGCTAAAGTTAACTATCTATAATAGATATGCAATCCCGTTAATGATCTACTATCTTTACGCAATTATATTGTTTATTTAACACTTAGAATATTGATTTATCTCTATAATTCCATAGTTTACAAATGAGACTCTTTTCTTTTATTTTGCACTACTATTATTTTTCAGTTCAGCCTTTGAATAACTTTCTCTATTACACTTTTTTTCTAACATTTACTTCAGACAGAATGCATAATGATTCTAAAAATGATTACAACAAAAACTCAACATTTGACTTTCTTATCATTAGTTATTCTTAATTCAATTACTCGAATAGTTACGCGTGTTGAAATATTCTACATATAGCGTTCTAATTATTTTCTTAGATAATTAACATAGTATATGTTCCAGAAGAAATTTTCGACATATTTTAAGAAAATTGCATCGCATTTTGCATTTAGAAAAATAATTTAACATCAGACTAGAATTCTCATTAATAATTCCCTTTAATTTAACATACTTTTAAAAGGATTAAAATTGCTGTTCACGCTTTAATTATTTTAACATTGCAATGGAATTGTTTAATTCGTTTTTATCTTAAAAGTATTTACTTGTTCTTTAAATATTAACGGTTCATGATTGTTTGCAAATTTCTGAAAAAAGGAATCTTTTAAAAATCTCTTTCTTTTCTAATATATCGCTTTTTTATCATAAAAGGTGCGATAGAACAAATGTATTAAGTAATTGATGTCATTTAATATTTTGAAATGATTGCCTTTTAAATAAATTTTCTAAATTGGAACGGCTTTTAACTTTCAAAAAAGTAATTTTTAAATGCAGCGAAAGAAAAATATATATTCGAATCGACAGACACTCATAATTTACGTTTCTGCTATTTTTCTCCAGTAACAAATTAATACAGTTAATCTAACTGTGAATTAATGGAAACGGTAAATAAATGCTTTTTATCCATAAGAAATATCGAGAGAAAGCTATCTTAAAATCGGCTGTTAAAATACTACAGAATATTTAATTATATTCTTATTTCTGATAGTTTCTATTTCTTTAAAAAGAGTCCCTTTTTCAGAAATCTTTTCTAAAGAAAATGAATCTTTTTAAAATTAAAACTTCAAGCTTCAGTGTTTACAGAATCTAAATAATCTTCATAAATTTGGCATGGCAAAAAATAAACAAGTGTTGCCTTTCATTCAAGTTTTATATATCTTTAATGAAAAAATATCACCTTTGAAAATATTGCGATGTCCGTAAAAGAGGAAAGAGACTCTGGAGAGTTTCCTTCAACATTAAATTGAGCTATAAAAAATATATTTTAGCAATTCAAAATCTGTTCAGTTTTTCTCAAGACGCGATAACAAAAGTCCTAAGAATATTCGGCTATAGAAAGATCAAAAAGAGTCTTGGTCAACGGAAACTGGTTCTTTGTTTCAAAAAATCAGTAATATTCGTTCGTTTTCAAATGCTTTGGAATCGTTCTCAAATCAAAATGCGCGATATAATGAGTTACAATATTCGAGTAATACATCTTCGGTGGAAAAGGTAGTGTTAAAGGAAATAAAATACATTCAGAGAGAATGTAGGAAAACGTCAGATAGCAAACTGTAAAATATTTCAAAAATTGGATAATATGGTGAGTTTACCCACAATTTAAGACATGTTGAAATTATTGTTTCTTTGTTTTATATTCTTAAATCGTAGGTAATGATTTTCTTAAAGCAAAATTTGAATTAGATTTTTATGGAGGACATAATTAAATTATTATCTGTATTACAATTAAAACCATATTCAAATCACTCTTAAAATTTTATGTATTATATTAGACTTATATAGCCATTTCAAACACTTTAGCACTAGACTTAATCTGCATTAAAGCAGCTGGTTTAGTTTTTGACGTTTAATTTTGAAGTCAAGAAAGGGCATTTTGGGTCTGGGCTCTGAATTTTGAACCGAGGGCAGATGACGTATATTAGTCACCTGGGCTGTTACACCCCCTGCGAAACTTCCACACCACACCAGAGAGAGGACGTTTGACCACCCAGAATGTAACGTGTACATGACAGACATTCACAACGGATATTTGGTGGATTCGGATGTCTAATCCGCTAAACCGGACATCACTAAAGAAGCTAAAAGCAAGATTATTGCTTTGAAATAAAGGCAGAGAATATTATCAGTAGTAACACGTCGTTATTGTGTAAGAATCTAACTAAAACACCTCGGTAGCTCTCAACATATCGAGCTTAGAATCCAACTTTCCAAATCACTTTCAACTGTCCCTCCTTGAATTTTAGATAATCAGTATTGAAATACCTACGGACTTAATAACATAAGGATTGTTCAGAGGTTTGGGGCATCTTTAAAAAATGCAGTCAATTCCGTTTATTTGGGCGATTGGTGAATGGGACTGCCGTTTATTTGGGCCAAATGTCGAGTAATGGAAACTTCATAATTCGAACACTTAATTGGGACAGCAACAGACACATTTCCAAATAAGGCTTGCCGGATTCTGATGTCGCACTAAACTGACGTCACTACTTGGATGGAAGCTACGTTTCTGTATCTTCAGACCTTTCATTGGACTAACTAGTCAGTCATTTTCTGATGGCTGTAGAAAAAACAAGAGCAATTTAGTTTACCCTTTTCACTATACCGTGTAGCGACGAATAAACTTGTTTTTCAACGAATTCATTCCCAAGATATATTTAGGGATCTAAGGAAACTTGCAACAATTTCATGTAAGGATACTTTAATGGATTTAATTAAAACTCAATCATTTATTAAGCAGGCCATTCATATCTCTTCCAAAATGGAAATTTTGGAACACGGAAAGGAAAAAACAAGCGTCAAGGTAGAAAACATATGGAAAATAGCATAGCGGCTGGGATAGCGGCGCGGCGGTCGGATTTCCAACCAAACCTAATTCCGGCAGTTCGTACGCCAAATCTTTGGTGGGGCCCTTTGTGAGGGTTCGACGCTTCAAACGATTTGAGTAGATCGAGACCCTGCTACGAGGGTAGCAAATATGAAATCCGCGGAATGGGGAAAGGAATAGGGGACAGAGACGAGCAGCTGTAGAGGGGGAAAGAAGAAGGCTCTCCCCTGTTGACAGCTAACTTTGGAACTTCAGATGAATGGACGTGCCTCATTTTTCGACTTCAATGGGTGGGGAAAAACAGTGTTGCGACAAATGGAGCACAAATGAATTGCCGGCAAGCCATCGCGCATTTGCTGAGATAAGTGGTGCACCAAAATCTACCACAGCTCGTCTATTGCAACAAAAAATCAACTCCGAGAGGAATGACCATTTCAGAAAGGGCGAACTTGAGCATTCAAAAAATAACTTGATGGAAAGAGAAGAAGGCCTTGATCAATAGTTTTCTGTAGTCAGTGAACAAGGCGTGAATATCAGTACTATTTTCAGCAACAAATTTCTATTTAATAAATTTTGAAATAAAGGAAATGGATTGTTGTTTATTTTTTGTGTTATTCGGTTAACTGGGGTAACCGTGTAATTAAACCAAAATGTCCAAGTCCCTATGTGTCCAAATTAAACAGAAGGCAGTGCGCAAACGAGGGAAGAAAGAAAGAACTGAGCTCGTAGAAAGGAAGGAAATTAATTTTTTGTCAAAGAACCAGAATCTATTGATAGTATAATTTAAAATGATGAAAGATTTGGAAATAATGGAAAGCTATGGAGAGAATGGTAAGAAAATTGTTGAAGCAACAGATTGCGAATCTTCAGCGTGTTCTCCTTCTTTCTGGAGCTCACATGTCAAACGAGAAACTGCACTTTCACCAGTACGCATTACTTCTGATGGTATGCCAGAACATGAACAACAGAAATGTAAAGAATTTTTTGTCCGAAAACTGCAAAACAGCGTTATGGTCAAATAACCTATATATATAAAACGCTAAGGTGGATGGCGCAGAAAAGCGATTAATTTCTCTTTTGCCGATGGCAACGATCGGTTTGTTTACAAAGCAAAACCGGTAGCCTCCTTCATGTTAGGCATAACTTCAGAGTCATAGCCTGTTACTATATTCTTTCGGGCGTAAAATAACTTTTTCTTGAGAAAAAAATGAGTTGAAGATGAAGAATTCACAATATTCCTTACAATATAATGAAACTTTGGATGAAATTATTCAAAAGGAATCAGTTAGAAAAGAAGCAGATGGATTTGGACGAGCCAGGAAAAGTTTAGATTAATGTCAAAATAGTTTAAGTCAGCGAAGATAAAATCGCATCAATTCACAAATTGAAGTTAATCTCATGGAACTTACTATTGTAAACATTGCAGATTGGCTACTTTTCTGTTATGCCCACACCACTTGGCGCTTTTTTCCGTCTTGGAGAAATTTCCTGGAGCGCTGAATTGCCAGTTTGGCTTTAGAAGCATCAGGAAAATCATGGTATTCGTATAACCGAATGCAGATGGTCTGCACGGGATCAGCTGGTTAATCATAAACTATGCTATTAGTATATTCTGGTTTCATGACAAAAGAAATCAGGTTTCATTTCCGTCCTTTCTGTGCATCTGACATCTTTCTATCTTCATTAGGTTACGAACTGTTGATTTCAAAAGTTTTGAATCACCCTGTATACTTACATATTTTTTTAAAGGTGACATTTTCTTTATATACTAACAAAAACATATATTCTCTGTTTTCTAATGCGAAAACGGAGCACAAAAATAACATTAACTTAACCAGATTCATTCTAACAGCTACCAGTAATAATCACGCTCACTAGAATTAATAATTAATTATTTCAATCACGGTAACCTAAACCTGCAATTCTTCCCGAAAAAAATACTGGAATCTTCTATGTTGGCCAGACTGAGGCGAAAATGATTCGATGAATAACCTTGATAATTAAATTCCTAATAATGAGCTAAAGTAAACAGAAAAGTCATTACTGCTCTGTTAATTGCTAAACAAAAACTATTCTTTCAATTACCTCAAAGGAACGATATCAATTATGAACTTCAGGATTGCAAATTAAGTAATTAGTTGCTTTTTACATATAGCATGCGTTTCTTTGCACGAATGCAAACAGACCGGGACGAACTGCCTCTCACCGTAAGAGAAATATTATATGGCCGGGCGCACACAGGGGACTTTATGTTGCGGAACTATTTTATGTCTTCTCTGAAGTCTGCACGATTACACGTAGGTCTGCAGATGTGGCTACGCGATAGCTTGGTGACCTTTTCGGCCGACAGCAGAAAGACGAAACTCTCTCCACATCCAATTTTTTGAACCCACTTACCCAAGGGGGTTAGAGTTCCTCATTCATTTTGAATAATGAATACGTGTCGATTTGAATCCACCAAAATGAAAACTGAATTCTATAAGGAAAAACCAGTTTAGTTTAGTTATGTTAACGCCCCGTTTTGAAGCAACTCGAGGGCTCTTTTGAGACGGACGTCATCCATGGAAAAACCAGGTATGCCTACATATGCAAACTTCTTCAATTTAACATCTCCCGAAACCAATTTACCTTTTGCATCTTCAAAGTGACAGTTTCCACTTCGAATGTCCTATGAGAAAACTATCAATAAATCTGAAGGAAAAACTTTCAACAATGTTAGAATTCACCTCAAACGCAGTGTGTTTGTTCATGGAATGTGATACGGCTTATTTTTGAGGAAATAGAGGAAAGAAGGAAAAGTCAAAATATCCTCGCTTCGCTTCAAGGGAAGCACTCAGATAGAAGTATTGTGCCTGTTAATGAAATTAGTTAGTTGTTTATATATTTGCAACCTTTTCCGTAGCGGACATGAGATTAATCTAGAATGAATAAAATGCAATACTAACAAAGGTACTTTCACAAGATGTTAAAATAAATCAATTTCTTTCCTTGGTTTTGAGACAACGAAGTTCACTGACGCAGTTCAAATTCTCTTAGGTATTTTTTGAGTTCTTTAAGTGCATGCCACCTAAATTGAGAATCACTGATCTAAAGAATCAAATATATCGGATCTACACATTTAGAAATAAACAAACCATGCTATTTTCATGTCAAATGAGAAAACAACCTATGCTCTCACATTCTCATCCTATGCTGTTTTGTGTCGAAAACAAAGATTTGAAAGTTTGGAAGGAAACCAAGTTATTCGCTAACATATTTATCCTCAGAAGCGAAAAGATTTCCCTAATGGATAGTCAGCTATTTTCATATAAATTAGGAAATTTTCCCCAAACCCTTTTTTCCAGTGTGTCTGGTTTTGATGTTTCTATTTGGTATAGCACTATCTTTGCTGAGAACTCGGGCAACAACGGATTGTGGATGGTTAGTTCTAAGTATTAATACACGGTTATGGAAAGCAATATAAAAGAGTGTACCGAAGCAGCTGTTGTCTAAGTAGATCAGCTTTAACAGCAATATCGATAATTTGATTTTCAGCCTAAACAAAACTGTATTAAGTAATATCCAGTTATTTTAAGTAATATTGATTAGAAGTTAAGTAATTAAGATTTAAGTAAAACTGAAAGAGATGAAACGCATTAAGTCTGACAAGATTGGCTAACTTAAATGATATTACTGCTAGTTTTTGTTTTTTATTGTTAATGAACTGCATACTTTAAAGTTTGTAATAATTAAGCTCTTTTTTTATTTAATTTAATAACAAAACTTTTTTAGAGTAAATTGAATACTTCTTACTGCACAGGTTTTAAACTCTGACTAACATCATCATAGCACTTAAGCTTAGATTTCGATCAGAGAGCCCATTTATCGGGACTAGAAATAAAGTATGGTATGAACAAAACACGCTGATTTCGTTTTATAGCAGCATGCTGCAAGTTGCCTATATTAAATTTGAAAGCCTAATATGGAAAGTATTTTGAAATTTATTGCTTAAAATTTAGAATCTCATTGTCAGAAGGCAAAACATAAAAATTATTGAAGCTGAAGCGAGTAAAAGGCAGGTTGAAAATTGGGTGCTAAGCAATAAAAAGGCCCAAGAAATCTTTCTTATAAAGTGACCAAACACATCGTATTAACCAAACTGAATTAAATGTCACGAATTTCTCACTCATAACTAAATTGTTCAGAAGTATTTTTTAAAAAATTACAAAGCAGATGATTTCCGTGCTGTGTAAATGAATCATTTTGATGAGAAAGTAATCAAGGTAATTACAAAATAAAATATTTTTATTTTCTTTTGTGTGTGTTTGCTTCCAGTAAGCTTCAAGAGCCATGATGAACTCGCTATTTTCTTATCTATTGCATACTGCTTTTCAAATTCGGGGCATTCCCCGTTTCGAAGCTACAAAATGTTCCGGCACTAATCATTCTAGGAGTTGGCGTTCTCTGGTGATACACGCAGCTTCGCATTCAGCATTCTAATATATATATTTCGCTAGGTCCAACACCACAAGCTAGACTCTCCCTTTCCTTCTAGCATCCAGTGTTGCACGCGCATTCTTAAAACTCTAGAATGGAGTTCAGCTCATTTGGTGACTTTCAACTGCACAAAAAGAAATACCAGAATTTTTTGACGTGAAGACGTCTTTCCGCTCGTTACAGTCGGTCGAACTTTCTTGACTGCGAAAGGAATGGTTGATCCCGCAACGGATAGATCATATCTGTAAGAGTTTGTCGCTTAGTATTTGTTTTGCCTGTGACGTCATCGTACCAGTGTGTCGCATGCTCGTGCATGTTAAGAATTAGCTATATGTAAGGTTACAAATAAGTGAAACGTGAAAACTGTCTCGTACGTAACCCCTCCTAGCTAACGTGAAAACGTTAGCAAGGATATTGATGCTGGTGTCATTTTAAAGAACATGAGGAGTATGCTAGGACCCAAAGTGAGACAATAAAAATATTTATCAGAATATAAGTAAAAATTGGTATTAAATTGAAAATTTCAAACTCCTCATGTTTTTTTTTATTATAACATGTAGAGTTTTCTTTCGAATTGTACGAAACTTACAGAATACTTGACAATACGTAGAAGAAACATTGTATTAAAATTTGAATATTACGGGAAATATGAGAATTTATAGTAGATAATGTTTTACTGCACAAACGCGAAATGTAGTTCTATAAACTGTCAACAGATGGCGCCATCAAAAGCTACTTCAAATAAAACATAAGGAAGGCGCAGTTCGGGTCCGCGCCGTAGATCTTTCGTGAAAACGTCGGGTTAAAATCATAAAACAAGCATTTCGTATTAGTATGTAATTTAATTATCAATCTCTTTAATACAATATTTACACAGAGTAGTATAATGGTTACAGAATAGATAAATCACACGTTTATCGCCTGTAGCAAAGGTCTGTGGTAGCTGGTGATTTATCTATTCTGTAACCATTATACTAATCTATGTAAATATTGTATTAAAGAGAATGATAATTAAATGGCATATTAATACGAAATGTTGTAATACTTGTTTATAATACTTACTTACATGTTTTATGATTTTATCCCGACGTTTTCACAAAAAATCTACGGCGTGGACCCGAACTGCGCCTTTCTTATATTTTTTTAAAATCTTTTTAACTTCTTACTTTCTCGTAAGGCAGGAATATTATGGGTGATATTAAGCTATTCAATCCAAAGCTTTCAAAGATCAATAAGAAATTAGGTCAAAGTAAGTTGATATCCAAACACATATGAGATATAAGCGTCTATTTTCTTCTGAAAGCTACCTTTCCGTTTTCATCTCTTATAGCAAAATCCTACTACAGATGAAAGATCCACAAAAAAAGGAAGTAGAGTAGTCAGCAAACAACATAAAACCCAAAACCTCATTGCTCTGAACTTATTTTGTTTCGTCCTCGGTGCATTGATCCATGGGATTTCTGCGAGAATCTTGAATACTACATCGCACGCAGCAACGCGAGCCGCATTTCGCAAATCGAATTAGGCTGACTTTCCGAGCCAAATGGGAATTTATGCGCTCGACGCGAAGGGCGTTGACCCTTTCAACAGATTAGTACATACGAGTAAAAACGGTGTGTTCCGTGATTTCAGCGGAGCCATTGAGATCTTCGAGGCAATTTCAGAAGTGAATGACATTGTTAATAGAAATTTCGAAAAGTAAAACTGTTTTAACACTTTGTTGACGGGAGATGCATGTTGACGTCTGTCGTTATTCGACTGTTTCTGATGGCCTTTTGATAATTCATACAGTAACTTACAAAAAACAATAATTAAAGGTAAATAAATGTTTTAAATTCTGTAATAAGGCGCGATAACGTTTTCCGTACCGTATCTATGATATAATAGATTCTGATTTGGAATATTAAATAACACTGTGCTGCATGAAAATCGGCCCCGACACCATTCCTGCAAATTCTTATGTAAAATGACCCCCTGTATCCGAATATGACCCCCATTTTGCCCCATCACCCACCGCTCTCGACTTCCCCTATTTTTATCACGTCCGGTAGAGTGTTTATCATTGATTTGGAGGGAGAAAACGATTTTTTAACCGTTAAACTTTGAGGGGCACATGAGCGTTCCAAAATATGAACATTTGTAACAAGGGAGGGAGTGATTTCTAATTTAAAAAAAAAATCCAATAAAATGACGGTTTTTGGTTTGTTTTCGCAATTTTTTCACTCTATTTTCTACATATTCCAGTTTGTGCCCCCCCCCCTTTTCCTCAACCAAACACCCCATATAATAAAAATATATAGCAACAATTTTGGCTAAAAACGGGTAAGGGGGAGAGGTCCCGAAGCCCTCACAAGAAAGTTTGGAAGATTCACTGTACAACGTTGCCGCTCTTTATTTTTATCACTGTTATGTAATTTTAAGGCTATGAATTTGATTTGGAGGGAGGAAAGGATTATTTTAACATATAAATGTAAAAATAAAAATATAATATATAATAAATAAAATTAATGTATAAAAATAAAGTTTGGAAGTTTCACTGTACAACGTTGTCGCTTTTGCACATCAAACTCGGATTCAAACAGTTTGTGAATGCAATGGATAAGACAGGTGATGGATTTAACTTTTTGAAAACTAAATTTCCTTGTCTTAGCGAGTCTAAAATTAAGGAAGGAATTTTCGTGGGCCCCCAGATTAGACAACTTTTTAAAGATTCAACGTACTATATTATAAATTACATTTATTATATTTTATATTATATTATCTATTATTATTATTATTTATTATATTTTTATTTTTAAATTTTTTGTGTTAAAATAATCCTTTCTCCCCTCCAAATCAAATTCATGGCCATAAAATTACATAAAAGTGATAGAAATAAAGAGCGGCAACGTTGTACAGTGAATTTTCCAAACTTTCTTGTGAGGGCTTCGGGACCTCTCCCCGTTGCCCGTTTTCAGCCAAAATTGTTGAAATATATTTTTATTATGTGGGGTGTTTGGGTGAGGAAAAGGGGTGGCTGGAAGCTGGAATACGTAGAAAATAAGTGAAAAAATTGCGAAAATAAACCAGAAAAACAGGTAATTTTTATTGATTTTTTTAAAATCTAAGGGGACAAATCCCTCCCAAATCCCCCTCCGCCCCTTGCTACAAATGTTCATATTTTAGAACTTTTCACCTCTGTAGCCCCTCAGAAGATATTTAACGGTTAAAATAGTTGTTTACCCCCTCCAAATCAAATTCATGGCCATAAAATTACCGGACAGTGATAAAAATGGGGGGGGGGGGGGCGGCCCGGAGAAACGGGGGGTGAGGGGGCAAAATGGGGGTCATATTCGGATTCAGTGGGTCATTTTACATAAGAATTTGCAGGAATGGTGTCGGGGCTCGAAAAAGAATTTTTTTTTGCAGCGCAGTGTAATTGTTGTTTTGTAACGAAAGCACAAAGGAAAATGGAAGAAGGGTATCTTTCAAGAAGTAGTAAGAAGGCAGGTATCTTCCAGTTTGTGCATGATATATGTGCGTGAATGAAACTTAGATACACTTCCTGTATTTGAAAGCGATTCTAAAGAAATATACATGTAAAGATCACACATTTGTAAAAAACCTGATTAAGTATGAGTGATTGTTTATCTGTACAAACTTCAAATTTGAATAATGCATTTTCTGCAGATATTTTCCCCGAAAATTGCCATTTCGTTACGTTTGAAAATTGTTTATTAAAATTCCATTTATTCAGTACCTTAAATAAAATTATATTTTTTAAGTTATTTAAAATCTAAACGCAATGGTGCTTCTGTAAATGAACCATTACAAAACTCATTTACATAAAATGCTACATTTCATTTTGTTGTCCTTAAGGTAATGTAAATTATAATATGTTTATTTATCTGTTTAATTATTTTTTATTTCTAAGTTTTACTCAGTACTAGCGGATCACCCGGTCATTTTCTTATCGAAACCTTGCGATGGAGAGGAAAAAGGAAAATTTCAAAAAAACTGCGAGTAATTTGTTATATATGTGGTTTATAAATACACCCGCTATTAAAGGGTTGACTATAGTGAAGAAGGGGTAATCTAATCATATAGTAAATGTGAAGCAGAAGGGTGAGTCAGAGTGTGTGATCGGCAGCCAACGTGTGAAAATATAATACATTAGCAAAATATGAAACTTGCATTATAAAACAATATAAACATTCTTGTATCTGATAGTATTTGTTTTTCTGCCAGAAAATCGAAAATGTGTTGTGATGGGATTATCTACAAATTACATAGCCACAAATAGGTACTCATTACATAGCCACAATTAGAAAAACGATTTTATACAAAATCACCCCAAAGTCAGCACAATATGCGATTTAGTTTCAGTAAGAACATTGAACTTATTTTCATCTTATTACACCCAAAAAATTATTTCAAAATATTTAATATCTTATGACTTGATGTATCGTTTCATAATATTTTAACAACTATCGTTCTGTTCCCATTCTGCGTAAAATAAATTTCAAATAAACAAAAATAATATAGTGAAACCTGTGTATAACAATACTGTTTGTAACGATAAATCTACCTTTAGCGATATTTTCATGGCGCCAAATCCTTTTACTAAATTGAATCAAAATCGCCAAGCAAGTTAATCAGCCTATTTGTTATGTGCATTTTGGAGACTTTGCCCCACCCTACCCTGAGAAACTGTGTTAGGACTTATTTACTCCTCCTATACTTCAAGTGGGTTAATGAGTAACATGAGTACCAAATTTCATCGAAATCCCTTTAGCCGTTCAGAAGTGATGCTGGAACAAACATACATGCATTGAGTTATATATATATAAATTTATACGTATATAGTATTTCAAATTCAGACAATGTTTTTAAAATTGACTCATACTTATAGACATAAGAATAATCTTAAGTAAATCAGCAAAAAAAGCTTAATAATCCTCGAACTACCAACTAGTTCCAACTTTTGGAAACTACTCTTATTTCGATGTTGCAATGTGTAGCAAGAATGATGACACAAAGATTATGTACTCAAAAACATTGCAATTCGATGACGAAAGAACCTCTTTACTTAGCTGTTTATGACACAACAAAAGATCTTCTCGTAATAAAGAACAGAAATTGCATTATATCCATTTCGAGTGTGATTAGCTTTGTCTTAAATTTGTTCTTCCTTTATAAGAGATATTTCGCCAAATGTTGTTTGTCTTGAAACAGTTTTCGGAGAAGTAGCCCATTAGGTGAACATAAATCAACAATAGTAAAGGCACTTTCACCATCCTGATCGCAAAACACATCGCTGCTGGAACGGCTAATAAAACCTTCGTTTCTGTATTGGCAGAGGTCGTCATAAATACATTTTACATCAATTCGCTGGAGTAAAATATCTCCCTATTGGCCTTCTCTCTAGAAAAATAGGCTCTTATTTATGAGATGAACTTTGGCAATCAGCTTTTGTAGCAGATCTTATAAAAATAAGTCTTTTTTTCGAAGAACACACACAAAAATTGTGGAGGAAGAATATTAGGAAAGTTCTTATTAGAAATTAGCAGTTAAAAACTGACTTTTGCAAGAACGGGTATTAAAATGAGATTTAAGGCACTAGTTTATAACAGATTTTATGGTTTTAAGAAACATAATTATTTCTCAAGCGTACATTGGCTTTTTCTAGCACTTTTGTGTCTTTGTCACTAAGAGCTGTTTTAAATTCTTCGCAATTATTTTACTAGACCAGACCAAGTCCATGAGTCAAGGATTCATGATAAAGAGAAGTACGGCATCTTCTGTTAGTCAGAACTGCCTTAAAGTACCTTGGTGAAAGTCTGCTTTAACTCCAATATGTTATATAGGTTGCCTTCCAGAGAAAACGGGTACATATATGTAATTCGCTGAGAAAAAAATCATGAAAACCTCTAGCAGTAGACCTCATATTCTGTCGGTCAAAGTGACCTTAAAGTACCTAGGTGAAAATCTGCTTTAGCTCCAATATCTGATATAGGTTGCCTTCCTGAAGGCGTTTCAGAGGAAACGGTTACACATTTGTGTTTCGCTGGGGGAAAAAACCATGAAACCTCTAGCATCCCCCCGACCTTATATTCTGCTGAACAAAGCGACCTTAAAGTACCTATGTGGAAGTCTGCTTTTGTTCCAATATGTGATATAGAAAAAACCCTGAAAACGTCTAGCAGCCAGCTGGACCTCAGCCAGCAATTCGTTGCTAAAGCGCGCATCGCACTATCTGTTTTTGAATCATGCTAGTTAAAAGCACAACCAGAGCATAAAATACGTAACATTCCTCATCCTGTTCATGGGTCCCAGATATTCTATAACTTAAACCACTAGGCTTTGGTAAGCTGCTACGTTCAGAACTTTTTTTATTTATTGATAAAAACATACATAATTTAGGGATGAGTTCGATTCCAGATATTGTACCTACGAATAGACCATTACTTTCAGGTACTGAATATCCGGCTCAGTTTAAGATTTCTTCCATGGAAATAACTTGAAAGCTCTCGAAATGAATGTTCTTTGCTCATCTACGTTCGTTTCACTTTGCCGTTTTTAAAATAAATGAATCCCCATTAAGTTCTAGTTGGTTCTACCAGACAGTTTTTACACGTGACTGTACAGAATCGAGTTTTCAGTTTTCAATGGAAATTAGTATTCAAAATAATTTTTATCTCTATTCTTTTTTCATGTTGTAGGAGAGAAAGAATATTGAAATTGTTAAAAAGTGTGTCATCTTCTGTTGCGACCTTGGAGCATCTAGTACCCGAGATACAAGTGGCCTTCCTACAGGAATTTCTTGGGGGAATGAACCCATATTTGTATATCGCTTGGAGAAAAACCAGGAACAGTTCCAGAAGTCAATCCGACCACAGTACACATCGGTTTGCCAGTCTTATAGGTGGTGAAGAGCACTGTCAGGAAATAGAACTTATAACCTGTTTCCTCTTATTCATGTTCTTCAGCCATGCCATTCATTAACAAGCCTCTGGGAGATTAAAATGAAAATGATGCAAACATCCATCGATGCTCATGTAGTGTCATTACAACAGCAATTTGTTGACTTGCGGATGGGCAAAATCTGAAGATATCTCTTTAAAATGGTAATTTTGGCAAACAAAGATGAAAGTTCATTTCCCTTTCGAGCCATTTCAAGGTAAGATCCATCCTATCAATTGCCCTCTGAGTTACTTATTTTTTTTCTTTTCTTATTATTAGTAACTCTTCCCATCACAAATATGACCATGCAATAAGATCGGCGAGTATAACGATCTAAAGGATGATTAGATTTCCCTCTAGATTAGTTCAATGAGGAAATTCAAATACATTACAGGCGCTATTGCTGTATCACCCCGTACGAGGGAAAAATATCTGTTTTTACAACATTTGTACCCCCCATCTGAAGCGGTCAGAAGTAACTTTAGCAACCAGACAAGACAACAATATGACACTTAAAGTTCTACTTAATTAAATTCTATAATGTCTGTATTCTAAATGTCAAACATAGTTTTGTTTTAAATATGCATGTCTTACCTGCAAATATGACTTAACAATATCATGATGAGAATTTTTAAGCTTCAGCTTTATTTAAGGTTATAAAACGTTTTTTTTAAACTAAAGTAATACATTCCAATGTGAAAAATGTATGACTTGAATTCTCAAGCCTATTAAAACTTGTTTTTATTGAAATTGAAATAATATGTTCAACAAATTTGAAAAATATATGACTTTAATTCTCAAGACTATTAAAACATTTTCTTATTGAATAATAATATGTTCAAAAAATTTTAAAAATATATGACTTTAATTCTCAAGCCTATTAAAACATTTTCTTATTGAATTAAAATAATATGTTCAAAATTTTAAAAATATAGGACTTTAATTCTCAATCCTATTAAAACAATTTTTATTGAAACTAAAATAATATACTCAGAAAATCTGAAAAATATGTGACTTTATTTCTCAAGTCTATTAAAACATTTTTTTTTCTTCACACTCCCACTCAGATGTCATCCCGGACTTTGGATGACTGGTAATTATCCGGTTTGTCCGGACCTCCTCTGCCACCCATTAAGAAAAAGTGTAAATATCAATTTTATTTTTATTTCAGATGATCACCAGCCTTTGTTCATTAATAAAAGAGTTAAACTGTAAAAAACATTCTTCAGTCGTTCTCATAGCCAACCTCCAACGCATTCTTCAAAAAACAAATAAGAAATGAGATAAAACTTCTTGTTTCCTTCACTTTGGCTTCAGGACAGCTTTCGACGTTTCTCTTTACAAAAACATGGGAAATAAAATGTCAGAAAAATATGTTGACTCAAAATAGATATTTGATTCAGGTATTTCCTTTTATTCTTTAAAACCATGCCCACACAAATAGGCCTGAAGGGAAAAAAAGGTAAGAAATATTTGTAGTGAATGTATTGGATTTTTTACTGACGTAAGAATAAATTTAAAAGAAGGTTTATTGTGAATGATAAAAAAAAATAATTTCCTGACAAAATTTAAACGCGCATCGATTTTTAAGCGTATATGTGATTTGTTAATTATGAAGGTATTTAAGGTATCCGACTGTGTTCGGAGACATTCTTTTGAAAAATAACCTATATATATATTTTAATGTTATTTTTCAACTGCATATGTTTTAAAACTATGAAAATATTCTAAAATTAGGCTTTCAAAATAATATATTTTTTTAAAAAACTGAGAAATTTGAAGAAAAATGACTAAAATATTTGCCTTACGCTAACAGCCACAGACAAAATCATATTTTAAATATACATAAATCCTTCTAGGAATACATTTTAATGACAGACATCTGTGTTATGCTCTAAAATATTTCTTATACTTCAAAATAGTTTTGAGATATAGCTGAACATTGTTACTAAACTGGTCATTTTTCATAAAAAATGCTTTTCGTTTATATTTAAGCACTTAAAAGTAATACTTGATTTTAAAATTGGTCTTGGCTTTTAGAGGAAAACATCGAGCATATTACAGAAAACAATCTCAGAAAATTTCATATGAATACTTAAATAACTTTTTAAGAAATCATTGTTACGGTCGACGGTTTTCCTCAAAAATATCATTTCTCAGAAAACACATTTAAAGTTTTCATATATCATAAAATAATGCTTACAGTTCGGTAATAAAACAGCTGTAACCCCATTTGTAATTCGCGTAGAGTAAAAAGTGAGGCAGTTTTAGAAAGCTTATTAAACAGGCTATAAAATTAAGTCATAAAACGTTTTTGTTAATTTCATCGAAAACGACGATTTTAAACCAGTCGGATACCTTAAAAGAATTCTTTTGAAATCAAATTCTATTCTTTACATTTATAAGCTAGAGGTGACAAAGTAAGTTCCTTCATACACTTTACATCAGCGTTCCCAACCAATGGGACGCGGATAGCGTATCAGTGAGACGGGGAAAGCTAGACAAGAGTCGAAATCAGTGCAGCTGCAAGAGTTGTCACTCATTCTTTGCCTTATGAACAATATATTTTTGATCCTTTTACAGTAAGCTTTACTAATTACTAACATATATGTAACAATATATATATATATATATTACTGTCAATGTGGTAAATCGGTTCTTATGCATAATAACCGCATCTTTAACCGGTTATTATGCATAAAAACCGGGTTTTTATGCGGTTATTATGCATAATGATCTGTTATAGGATGCATACCTTCCGCGGTGATTATGCGTAATAGCCGATTACCCACACTGACCGAGGCCGGAGTGGCCTAGCGGTAAGGTCTCGACTTTGGGGTCGGAGAGTTCCAGGTTCGAAACCCGGTTCCACTCAAGATCCGCCGTGTATGGGGCCTGCTGCGCGCTAAATCATACATAGTGGCCAAACGTCCTCCCGTTGGTGTGGCGTCGAAGGTTGGAGAGGGGGTGCCAGCCCAGGTGTCGTCCTCGTCATCTGAGCGTGGTTCAAAATTATGATTTCCATCCTAAAATAGCCCTCGTGTTGCTTCAAAACGGGACCGAACATGTATATGTGTTTTAATTGCATACTTACACACGATAATGTATAAAGTTATTTACCATTCACACCATCAGAAATATTGTTCTCCTCGTCTCAGCTGATATCCTGATTGGAGGACAACATATGAACAATTGTAGGTCGATATTTTGATCAACGTCTTGTCCGAAATAACTCTAACAGATGCAAACATTTCTGGTGGCTTAAATTGTAAACTGCGTCAATTGCTGATTTTTAAAGTTGCCTCATACTTCTGTATCACCCAGTATATATCATCAGATTTGCACTTCAGTTACTTCAATTTTTATCTCCTCGAAATCGTCATTAAGAAATAAGTTAAATATGCTAAATTTATAAATTTCCAAGGTAACGCCAAAATCTCGTAAATAGTCAACCAACAAAAAAAATCTAACAATTTTTTGCACAGTTTTATTTAACTTGCCTTGTTTATTGTTTGTAAGGATTTAATTTTTTTAATTGATTTTTCACTCACTTCTTGACGTGCTAGAGTTTTGACATCTTGAACATTTCTTATGATCTTGAATGAATCTGAATATTTCTTCTGGGTGGCCGGACAAAGATTTTCCGAACTTGACTATCATTTAATCGAATAATTCAAGTTAAATTTTTATTCTATAAGCGTGATGCCAATTGGTGATAAATTCGAGAACAAAAATAATTGCAAGATTCCATGATAATCACGCATGAAATATATTAAACACTAAAAGGTGTAAAATAATAAATATAAAAAAAGCTTTTAAAAACACACTTTTGTTGGTGCACTAAAAAGTTAAAAGTAAATTTTTATTATCAAAATCTGATATCCAAATCAGAGACGTAAAAACTGAAGACGCTGAAAGCCACAGGATAATAAATTAAACTGCAGTGAATATCAGGAGGAAGAAAACTTATATCAGGAGGAAAAATTAAAATAGTATATGATGAATACAATTAAGATTCTAACTAATTTTCTAATATAATTCTAATTAACTTTTACGTTATTGATTAGAATCCCAAATCTTTGGTAAAAAATAGTTTCTACCTTTTAGTACACCAATAAATATGTGTCGTTGTTGTTTTTTAATTTTTATTAATTATTTTCCCGTCTTCGTCTACGATTTAAATCCTATTGTATTTTTATTTTTTTATTTTACTTTTTTAAACTAGAACTCAAGTGGCGGCTACTCCAAGTAATAGATTTTTAACTAAACCTAACTCTCTAACTTTTAAACTTCTTGATAATGAATTTCTTTCAAATAATGTTATGTGACTCCGACTTGAACACTCTCTGGAAATTCAACAGTGATGTCACTTGCCAAGTTATCTCAGAGAAAATGAACTCGTCTTTCATCCATCCTCGGGGACTGAGCAAACTTTTGAATTCAGCATTAACACTGAATCCTTCGAATGAAAACGACGAGATAGGAAGAATTTAACTCTGCTCGCTAAATGTTCTAACTAGATTTAGCTTTAAAACCGAAAATATGCGATGATAATTCATGTTGGTCAGAAATAAAAAATAAGTGATAAAGGAGAGACAGCCGTGATGAAACAAAGAAATTTTAATCGAATATAAATTTACCAGGAAACAATATTTTCATACAGGGGGTATTTACGCAAAATTAGAACGATTTCAATAAAGAATTTTAAAAAAGCAAATGTTTTGGAATAAAAATTTCTGGTAACAACTTATTATTTGAAATGAGATCGTCTGCTACTTTTAAATTTATTCTTTTTTCCAAATTTTCCATGTAAACTAGCTGTGGATTGAAATATATTTTTTGCGCTTTCCGAAGAAAAATATTCCGATTCCAAAATTCGAAAACGTTGCGAAATGCATGGTATTGAAATTTCTAAGTGCAAAATAAGCAACATTATTAATAAGAAAGGGAAAAATCGTCGATCATTACTTCTACATGGAAAGAAGACTCCAAACGAATCCCGAAAAAGGTACGTATACTGTTTCAAATATTTCGAAAGTGAAATCGCTGGTAACATGAGAAATTCCGCTGACGCAGAAATCAATTGCAAAGTCTTTAAAAACACCTGTAACAACAATAAATAAAATAACAAACCAAGATTTACAGTTTAGAAAAGCTAAAAAAAACATGTTTACCAGCTTTTGCCGAGGCACGTGGCTCAACGCAGAACAGTTTGTAGAACCCTGTATGAAAACTATTTAACAGGAGATAAATGGAAATACATTGTGACCTTGATGAAGCATGGGTTTACCTAAATGACTGAAATAAAAATGGCTCCATTTACTATCGAAAACGAAGAGAAAAAATGTACAAACCTGGTTCCGTCAAAGCAAAGAAAGTTTCAGTAAGGGGTTTATGATTGTCGTAGGATTCCCCTGCAATGGGAAATTTCCTGCAAATTCCCTTCACTGCTGCCTAATTATAAAACTCAACAAATTTAAAAATGTTATTTCTGGAGCTATTCCATTAGGAAATATTGCTAATGTGCGTTACATTATAAAAATTGTTTTGGTAACACAGAGCATGTTGATAAAGAAAACTTTGAAAAAACACAACATTACACAATTGCGCATGAAATAACTGGACAATAATAAAAACTACATGCAATGTGAAAACTGCAAAGATTAGTAAAAAACATCCATTCAAAAAAATAAAAAAGAAATGAAATTCTTTATCCTAATGGCTTTCAAAGAGTGAAACTTCATCAAGTCAAAGCTGCCAGTCATACTTCGAAAAGTACCACTGCATTCCTTGAAAAAATGAAGACTGATACAGGCTTTTGCATATACACCTTTTCAACATATTCCTGGGAAGTCTCCTGACGTTTCACCTATGGACTATTGTGCCTTTGGTCTGTTGAAAAGAGCTCTTTCTAAGCACAAATCCACCACGATTGATGGACTCTTGAAAGTAGTGGAAGAGGAATGGAAATGAATACCCTTGGAAATGTTACGAAAAGCCCTATCATCACGGAAATCACGATGCAGACTTATAGACCAGAAAAAAGGCTATCAAATCGAACATTAAAAAAAAAATAGTCTTTATATTTTTTTAATATTAATTAAACGGTCCCGAAATCGTTGTAAAAATGTGTAAAGACCTTCTGTAGAAAAGACTTTACTCTTTCATGCTTCATATATTCTTACAAGTGTGCAAAATTTACTAAGATAAATACACTTTATATAGTCCCTTTCTTGGAGGCACCACCTCGAGTAGGAGGAATGGAGTTACGAATGATCACTTCATAAATTCGCTTTTATTCGAGTTATTCAGGAGCGTTATTCAGGTTATTCAGAGATGTAATGCCATGGGCTACCTTGTGAGTTCTGGCACCTTTACTTCTGATAGATTGTTTACATGGAGCGTGTCGTAATATAATACATTTGACAGCTCATTGACAAATGCTACTGGATTCTTCTTATTCGAATAATTCAGCTCATTCATTCACTACCCACTGATAGGATCTCGGTTTCGTGGCCGGAAGGTCGTAAGTTCGAAACCCAATTCTATCAAAGATCCGCCGTGTATAAGGTTTGGTTGTATTAAACCTGCTGAGGGTCAAATGCCCACCCGCTGGTGTGGGCGGCTGGCTCAGGCGTCGTCCTCGTCATCCGATCACGCCTCAAAACGATGAAGTCCATCCCTAAATAGCCATCATATAGTTTCAAAACTGGACGTTGTCAAAAATAAACTGAAAAGAAACTTAATACCAAAAACTGTTTTAAATCAATTGCTTTAAATGAATAAATTTATAAAACACATATACACACGCATTTTAATAATAATATATTTAATAGTTTCTATTAGAATAATTTATGAAAAATTAAACTTGCTTACTTTAATTTAAAGTATACCAAGTATCATAAACGGATTACTACAAAAATACCTTTACTATCTTATTAATTTTAAAATTGTACCCCTAGTAACTATAAAAATTCAACGATGCGTCTCCCTACGGATCTCAAACGAAAATAACTAGACTGGCGCATTACAACAATTTGAGCTTTTAATTATTAATAATTTATTCTGTCTCAAGAGCGATGACATTTCTAGAAATACTAGGGGGGTTAAACCCCCTGCTCCGCTAGTCAACCCCAAGAATCACGTTGTGATTCTTTTGGGATCACTACGTGATCCCAGCTTGCTTCGCTCGCTCGCCGTACAGTTATGAGTGCCTGCTAATCATATGAAATAAACAATACATTAATCAGTGAAAGTAAATTTAAATTATTTGAAATAGCATAAACTTCTAACATTAATTTTTCATCAATTGCTAAAAAAAAACTAAATCATCAATTTCTACAATAAAAACTCTCTGGAAACATAATATATATATATATGTAAATGTTAGAAAGAAATGTGAATGCTAAAATGTATAATTATAAGATGTTTACAAATAAAAATTATTTACATCAATCAGAAATTAGGCATTTAAAACTTTTTGGTACACACAATTGAATATTTCTTCAACAGTTTCAGTAGCCTAAAGTTCGTTCCAACAAACTTCTTAATACCCACTCTTCTCAATGAATTGTTGCTCAGGAAAGCTTTGCCACATATATACACACTCACTACAATAATTATTTATCAAAGAAAGTTATCACTTTTCTCTCTGGGTAGCTATTTATGCGGTAAAACCTCAACAAATTTGAATTTTTGAAAGATGATTCAACCCACTTCACAAACTTGTAGCTTATAAAGGACAGTTTAAGGTGACAAATGGCTTTAAGCATGTTCATATTCACTATTCAAAATTATAACCCATAATAATTATTTACTTTTACCTATTTAAGATTAACAAAATATTCTTTTCCATCTTGCTCTTTGAGACATAAAGTTGGCGATCCTAAGTGGGAAGGAACGGCTGGGTGCCATAAACTTTAGTTTTACTCCTGTAGCTCGGCATTTTCAGTCCATCAGAAAAAACGCTTGACGCTATTTTATACATTTCATTAGACCTATCTTCTTGTTTTCGACGATTTCGATTTTTAATCGAAACTGTCCAACTTAAACACATTCTGAAAAACTTCGTTGTCCCAGATCAAATCAAACTAAATCCTCCGATTCGAATCTAAACAATCTAAGCTTGCGAGCTGTTGCCAAACGGCGATTAAGAAATTCGACCCTTTTCGTCGCCACGTAAGAGAATTATATATATAGATTTTAGCCTACTTTTATGAAAGAGCGGAAAAAATAACAACGTAATGGTAAAATTATATGGCTAGAAAGAACAAGGGAATTTATCTTGGCATTAAGGTATCTCTTACTTAACAGCAAACATTTACAACACTTTAAAAGTATGCTTTCGAGCCAAAGAAAACCTCTAACTGCTCTTGTCACCAGTAACTCACTGTAATTGCCAGGAAGCGTGTGTCGGGGGGAGGGGGGACTGGTTATATGTCTGCATTTTATTTTTGCCTTGCTATTCAAGATCACCACTGTCACAAAAAAAATCATTTTGAAGTACACTTTTTTAACACGTTCACTGCCAAGGCAAATTGCAGTCTCCAGTCCTAGAAGCCAATCTAATACGATCATATTATGTTTCTACGAGATAATTCGTAGGCGGCGTCCTAGACAAGACCACCAACTACGCTTTATTTCGTAGTTGGTCGTCTTGTTAAAATCTTATCTGCTTTGAATTTGTGGTATTCGTCTGAACTTTTTATCGGTATTCTGGATGATAAACCAGATGTAAATAATAAAATGCAACAATTTTATTTTACTTACTTTTCTATCTATCTCAAATCAAGTGATAAGAATTTTAAAATATGAACTGATTATTCATAGCGACTGTATAAATTATTCATTTTCGGCGAGGTAAGAGAATGCACAGACTTATTATAATTTTCGCTTTCAAAATACTATAGTGCTATTTTTTTCCAATGAGCTAAAATCTATCTATTATTTGAAATGTGTTGAACATTTTGCCATACATTTCTATATACCTCTTTGTAACTCCTGACAAGTTTCATGCATTTCGAATTCTATGCCGTTTTCCAGAAAAAATATTCTACGAGGTCTTTTCTCCACTTCATTCTCAACGAGTGGAGGAACGATTCTAAAGGAGAGTTACCAAATTTGAATCGGCGCCCAGATTGGATCCGTATCATAATTTCAATTCTATTAAATATTTGGGCCGTAAAGTAGGCAAATTACTCGTAATGTAAATGTGGCGCATGAAATCATTTTTAAGAAAAGGCGCTACATGATTGAACAAGTGTTTTGATTTACGTATCATGGATAAAATATTTTAGCAAAAGACGAACAGCTCTTATACGCTGTTTTAAAGTTGTTAGCAAAAGAAATCACTACATCCTCAGATAGGGAATTTACTTCGCTACATTTTGCTTTCATAATTTTATTAAATATAGTTTAAGGATGAGGCTTAGGAAAATTTGAATTTTTTTTTTTTTACCAAAGTTTCTTAGATTTGTCTACAAACAATTGCACAATTTGGACAGTTTAAATCAATGGGATTATTATCTTCATCTAGAGGAATACCCCAGAAAACAGTTATAATTACTAGTAGGGCTCAAAAATTGGAAGTGGAGCAATCGAAAACGAAAAAAAACGCGAATTGTTGGTTCAAAAAGGACGAAAAGTAAGGTTACGTGATTTTGTATCAAATGCGAGGAAACGAACGAAGAAGAAATGATGAAGCAGTGCATTAAGGTTCATACATTGTGTGCTGGGAGACAATTTGAGAATCAAAAAATGTTTCTGCTTTACTTGTGCTTAAAGATATTGGTGCTCCAATCCGGGCAACAAGTGTCCTTAACTGGACCAATGACAAATTTCTAAACTATTTTCCCCTACTTTAAAGTGTTTCTATAAAAAGTTAATTACATTGCTTTTAGTATAAATAAACTACAAAATAAATTTTGCAAATTGTTTTTTATTGAAATTATTCTCTACCACTCTATATTAAATAAATGTCTAGGTCGACCAAATGCGGCAACCTTACCGTTTATTAACCTATTAAATGAGAACTAAGCAGAAACACCCGCATTCGAAAATCGCTATTTGAGAAATCGGATTTACAATTTATGGCAAACAAAACAAGCCTGGGAGCTACTGATGAAAAAGATTGAAATGTTTTCTGCTTAGCAATAGCATAAATAACATCATATATTGTATGGAATTGTAGACTATTGTTTGCGTGACTTAGATAAAATGGTAAATAATTTTTTAAAGGTTTGGGTTCGGAACGCTTTTAATGGCATTTCGTTTTATTTTCCTCGCTTTTCAATTTTAATTATTTTGCTAAATTTGCTTCAGGATTTGACCTATAGCACAACTGGAACCACAGAAGCAGAGCAGAAATATGAAATGTTACGAGAGTTAAATATAGCAACGTTCATTAACTTCGGTTTAAAATCTCCATTTGCCATCTGAAAGACAATTCAATTATGATTATTTTTAAATAGAAAATGAATGGTATCTGAAATCTAGACGAAACAAGCCCCTTCAAATTAGGTACTGATCGTTACAAAATGCCAAGACTAGCACTTTTGGACGATTTTACTCCGGAAATTGGTGGCAGGCAATGAGTAAGATGAGCGCATTTCCGGAGTTCTTTGTTATACTACGCTAAGTAAAATGTTAACATATCCCCCTCAATTTTTCGCTTCGCCCTTATTTTGGTGATGCCTCAATTCCGGCTGGCGCATGCGCAAAAGCGCGGAGGGTTTCGGAATCCGAGAACATACAATAATTTGACCATTTATTGAGAGTCATAAGAAAATATTATATTACATTGCATTTATTCAATTTCCATTCCAGCATGTCTCCATAAAATACACAGAAGTCTGTACAAAATTAGCGAGGCGAAAGCTTCGCATTGCAGAAAGAAGTGGAAAAATTTAAGCCAGTTAAGAAATTAAGGATTTATTAGAAAAAAATTAATAGATGCGACTCTTTATTATCGTCAATACATTTAACTGTTCGTTTTCAAAAGAGCTAAAAATAACGAGTTTTGCTTTAAAATTTAAATTTAATATTTTCGAATAATCTTCACGATTCAATTGCGTCTATTGCATTTCCCCGAAGTAGAAGAAGTCAAAACATAAATTTTTATTACATATCTATAGAATTGTGTATGATATATGTAGCTCTTTTCTATTTGTTTAGAGTAGGGGAATGAAAAATTCTCCATTTTTTTCCCTTCAAAACTTGTAAATTGCGTGCAACTATGCGATCAAAAATTATTTACTCTGTCGTGAATTTCGGGTTCAATATGACAAACAATACCTATATGTACTATCTCCTTTGCAAAATTGAAAAAAATTTCAGAAGTTTAGCAACCGGAGTACTTACAATGCAATAGCCAAAGAAAAATACGGGATTACAATTTTTCTGGTAATGTTTTCAGAAAACAACTATGTCACACAATGTGTATTTTGGAGTTGAATAAATGCATTAATTAATGACCCGTTAATGCGTTTTCGTTGAATAAATGCGTTAATTAATGACCCGTTAATGCGTTTTCGTTGAATAAATGCGTTAA
>BGPR01000682.1:401352-448812 GCA_013235015.1 Araneus ventricosus
TTAATTAATGACCCGTTAATGCGTTTTCGTTGAATAAATGCGTTGATTAATGACCCGTTAATGCGTTTTGGTTGAATAAATGCGTCAACTAAATGACCCTCTAACCTTCACAACTATTCATAATCTTCGGTTCAATACAAGCGGACTTAAGGAAGCCACATGTAAAGGAAATTCCCATTTGCATGGTACACTCCACATTTTTTTACCATTCTTTCAACATTCATATCCCTTCTAGCAACAGAACGGCAATGATCGCATAAGAAGTCTGGCTTGTTGACTTTCTCTGCATCATTAAACAGTCTCTCTCTTGCTTGTGTTACCCTTGACTCGAATCATGCAAGATTTACAGAAATGCATTCAGACGATATAATGTGGCGGGCTGAATAAGTTATTCATGCCTCTGCCTTACTTAAAGTACCGAAGGAAACAGAGATTTCAGGATGCTCGCATCCAGGATAGGATAGTTCATTTATCTGTATTACACAAGTTCTTGTTTCATTTATTGTAAAATTAGGAAGAGAACTTCATAAATTTTTATAAATCTTCAAAAAACAGAATGACTTTGGTAATTTTGGAATTATTTAAAATGACAAGATGTCTGCATGACCTATTAAAAATGTATGAATCTATAAAGCAAGTATGATCGAGGCCAAATATTAATTGCTATCAAATATCAGAGTTATTTTTAGTTTTTCTTCACGCTCAGGCAGTCATGCTCAATTTCCGGAGCTTCCGAATTCAGAACTTTCTAAACAATTAGTGCTTCTGCGAACGACCAACTTCGCGTCCAAATAAAAAAACCTAAGATCTGCTCTTCATTGTAGTCGTTGCAGATTTAGTTTGTTTTTTTATAGTTAATTATGTCTGTTTTTATCATCATTAAGAAAATTGCAATGAAGAGTCTCGGCATTACCAAAATGACTCAAGTGTTTCAATGGTGCAAAACCGCCATTGACTCGTCTAACACTGAAATCAGTAAAATCGCCATCATAAAACGGAATCGAAAAAATCCCCGTCGGCAAGCCGGAGAGCAGAGGTAGATTCCTTTAGTCCGAAGATATAAGGAAAAGAACATTTCTCCTTCTATTTTCATAAGGATTAGAGCTGAAAAACAGACTGCAAATGACGAGAGATTTCCAACAAGGGGCATTATGCATAGATTGAAAGGTACTTTAAGTTAGAGGGGGGAGGGGAGGGAAAATCACTTTTCAGCTTATAACTTCTAAGAAATTGCAGCTATCAAAACATTTTAAATACAAAAATTGTTCATTATAAGGCGAGAGATAATTCTTTTTATTTGAATTCTCTTTCTACCTTCAATTGGAAAGGAATTATGGGGAAATGAAAATTTCAACCCACCACCACCACCATTTCCACCCCCTTTGAGCTGGATACCCCATCTATGAACTCGGCCTGAATTTTTACTATCCTTACAACATATCCCACGCCGGCTAAACTCAAATTAAATTTACTCCAGTTATCGTGTTCACGAGATAACATGGGCAAAAGCATTATACATACATAAATATATATATATTTATATATATATACAAGAAAACAAGAAACAATCAAATCAGTAGTAAAATCTACATAAAAACAATATATAGGCGTCACTATTTTTAGAAATAGATTGCATCTTTAATTTTAGGAATTGCGTCATATTATTTAAAGTATATTCTCATACTTAAATAAGTCACTGTAATTATTTTTTTAAATTAACTTTATAGTTTAATTTATTAATGATGTTTTTGTATAGTAAATATAACCTATTTTAGTTTTTTTTTTCACTATAAATGCGGAACTGTAGTTGTATATAGCTCCTGACTTTATAATTACTATGACTTTGAATTGGTAAGCATTTATTTATTTTCTCGTTCTTTTCTTGAAATATTTTGGAGATTTACTACTAGACTTTTTGCTTTTTTCCAACAATTGGCTTTCGCAGAAGGTTGGCGCCTCTAAAATTCGAATTTAATGCGACATAATCGATTCCTAAGATCGATTGGCATTTGATTGTTGGAATTCCAAATCTGGGTTGTCTTTTTCATAGTAATAGTTTATAATCTAATTATCTTTCTGTATTTCATTGTATGATTATTAATTAGGTAATATTATTTTATATTTAATTTTAATCATTGGTTTAATAGCTGTATATACTGAAAATGTTATTTGAGTTTTAATTGTTTGTAAAATATTTAGTTATATATATATATATATATATATATATATATATATATATATATATATGAACTTTTGAACGAAGGCTGTTTTTGGGTTCTACGGTCATGATGGGCAGAAATGTTCCGGAAGTCCTGTCTTGAGAACGATTGCAATAGGTAGACTTCCTATCAGGAATCTACCTAAAACAAAAATCCTTGTGTATGCGTCGTTTTTATTGACTTCAAAGAACACTCAAGCCCAATTCGAAGAAAATTTAACAAGCATTTTGTCGTGACTGCATTAAAATTTACAGACAAACAGACGAACGGTCGAGATGAAACAGGAGTCGCTTCGCTCGGTCAGTGATGAAGCGAATACAAACTAAAGAAAATATGCGCCAGTAAATTGCTAGTCAAGTTTTTTACTGAAAAGCCAAAGGTATTATAAAGAAATAATTGAAAAAATCCCTGGTTTTTGTTTTGCTCGTTCTTCGATTTATGTTTGAGAAATTCCATTGAAGTGGTACTCAAAATGAATGGTTCCATTTGCAGGTCGAAAATATTCGAATTATGGATGCCGAAAAATAAAATTTGCATCATATTTCCATGAATTAAAGAACCCACAAAGAAAGGGGATTTTCTAAAGCTAATCATGGTCGTTGGTCCCACTTGTTCCAGTATATGTAACCATCATATATCAAAGACTCTGGATGAAGGGGAAGTCTGGCATCCTCTCTACGTCAAAGCGACATTGGATCACCTAGTTAGCACTGGAGGTGGAAATCTTACTTAGCTCCAACGTGTCAGGGTAGGTTGCCTTCCAGGAAGAATAATCAGGGAAAATGGTGCACATTTATGTTTCACTCGAAGGAAAATCTCCAGCAGCTAGCTGTTTGCGCCAAAGAGCATGTTGGTCTAACTGCTCTTGAAAAGTGTTTAACAGTAAAACGTACCGAACCTAAAAAAAAGCTTCTTCCTCCGATTCAGACTTCTCAGCCATAACATCCCATTCCTTTACACACTATACCAGAGGTTCCTACCTGTGGTACACGTACCCTTGGGAGTATGCGAAGGACTAGTTGGGGGTACGCGAAATCAAAGTTGGTAATGGCGGAAGGAAGAAAACATAAGGAATTTAAAAAGTTACATAATTTTGTTTCCCCAAGTTAATACTTTCTATTTACTAACTAAACCACTTGAGCTAATTATTATAGAGTGTAATTTTTAGCCACCCTTATAACTTAATGCGAAATTCTTACAGCACTGATTTCATTTCTTTTGGTTTTGATGTGGCTATTGTAAAAATGCAATAAAATGTAAAAAATAATAATAATAATTCCAAGAAATGTTATTCATTCGAGTCATTTCATTCTTAAGGTTGGTTGGGGGGAGGATATGACAGTAGGGGGTACGGGAAATATAAATATTAATCAAGGGGTGCTCGAGGGAATAAAGACTGGGAACCCCTGCCTAGGCCACTGGTGAGCATCGTGAAAGGTAGAAAAATGAAGGATTTGTGGTTTGTTCTCGGCATAGTTTTTGAGATGCAAGATTCATAAAGATTTTACTCTTCTTCTTCTAAATCCAAAACTTTTATCTGATAATCCAAGCAAAGATCCCTCCGTTCTTTTATTCTTTCGTCATTTTTTTAAATTCAATCGTCAATTATTTATTTCACTTTTAGGAAATCTCATGCAAAAGATCCCATCCATTTCATACGGTTTCCTCTATTTTTGTCATGTTCTTAGAAGATTAATAACTTCAAGCAAGAAACAGCACGCCAATCATTGAATAAGAAATGTGGCATGCCTTGCTGACTTTCTCTGCATCATTAAACAGTCTGTTCTTCAGTCGTGGTATCGTAGATGCGGATTCGGATCAAACAAGATTAACAAAAATGGCCCTAGATGATATAATCTAGTGGGTTGTATGAATTATTCATGCTTCTGTCTTTACTGACCAGTGTAGGAATCAGGCAACTTGAGATCAAGCATTCAGGATGGGAAAAATATATTGATCTCTGTCTTTCACTTTTTTGTCTTTAGTTCTACAGTCAGCAAGCGACGTTCATAAATTTTTATTAGTCTTCGAAGAATTCTTAATTTTTGAATAATATAAAGTAAGAAGATTCTACATGTTCTTTGAAGTCTACAGAGAAGAGAATTCTACATTCTCTTCGAAGAATTCGTTTGAATAATATAAAGAAAATTCTACATGTCCTTTGAAGTCGTTGGATTTATAAAGCGACGTATTTTTGACGCAGCCAGATATAATTTATTATTTTAATATATGATGTGTCTAATCCGATTTGTGGCTTAAATATTTGCTAGTTCATATAATATATAATATTCGAAATTGTCTAGATAATTCATTTCAAGAATGTTTATGAATGAGAAGTTTTTCCAATGTTATTTTGCAAAATTCTTTATTGTTCTCGCTTCATAATTGAATATTTGCTAGTTCATACAAATTGTCTAAATAATCCATTTCAAGAATATTTATGAATGAGTGGTAATTGTTTTCAAATATTATTTGGCAAAATTCGTTATTGTTCTACTGTCGTAATTCAATATTTGCTAGTTTATACCAATTCGGAATTGTTCAGATAATTCATTTCAAAAATATTTATGAATGAGTGAGAATATTTTGCAAAATTCTTTGTTGTTATATAGCCATAATTGAATCTTTATGCAGTAACGTAACTAGAGTTAAACGCAAATAAAACAAAATCCATTTCCTTACTAAAATTACCTTTCCCTTTCTCTTGGAGACAAATTAATCTTTGATATATGTACCAAATGTTGAATAATATTTCAAAATGTTCAGAATCGCAAATTTTCGAAACTGTAGAAAAGTAAATAAAAACTTAAAAACAAATACTTGAGAAATTATCGGACAAATTGCCTCTGGCGTTTTATTCATTTGATGCTATACAATATACTGATACTTACAAACATTTTAATAAGAAATTGTTTGATGATCCAACTATTACTTGCATAGTATTATTTTCATATTCTAAGGTGTAGATAATTTTAATAATAATAGGTTAAAATTTTGTTGCGTATTTTACCAACCAAATTTATCACTGTATGAAAATAAAAAATATTGAATGTCTTCTTATCTTATATTTCGTCTCTTAACAAGCTACACCACCTATCTAAATTTTTTGAAATTTCAAAGAGTAAGAAAGAAATTGAATTTTTCACAACCAATAACGAATATTTCTGAATTTTTTTTTCGCATTTGGTGGGAACATGCGGTCTCATGTTTATTTCAGGTGTTAAAAAAACTTAGAAATAATCGTTGTTTGTTGGGAAAAATTCAGTTTTTTCTTCCTCCTTGAAATTCAAAAAATTGAGATAGGTGGTAGTGCTTGTTAATCGACGATTTATGTTTTTCATATTAATATTTTTTAATTCATAGTTTTCCGGGAAATTCAACTCAAAGACATGTATAAAGCAACAGACTTCTTAAATTTTGGTAGCATAAAACTCTACGGCATTTCAGTCTTCGTAAATGCATATCTCTAGAGATGTAATTTGAACTAAATGCATTTAAAACAAAATCTAGGTTAACGCAAAGGATAGTTTTTATTCGCTTAGAGACTCCATAATCTTATTACATTTACATAAAAACTTCAAAGTTGAAAGACTGGTGAATCGAACACTTTCTAGACTATAAAGAAGACAATAAAAACAAACTCATGTTTAATAAATTGCCATTTGAATTATTTCTGAAAGCTGAAGAATTATACAAAAATAATTTTTTTTAAACTTTTTCTTCAGTGTTGTACAGCAAACGGATTCTTTCAGAAGTATTAACAAGGCGGTTCTTAGTGTTCCATTTGTTACTCAAATATCATCCATAAATATTTGCCGACCACTGAGAATATAACAAATTTTCATAATTTCGTAGATGATGATTTCAAAACGGTATGAGAGGTATTTTTGAAGTCGCCTCCAAAGACTTGGCTATCCCCATAGATAAACTAGTGTGGGGTAAGTCTTCGAATTCATTCTTTCCGGTTGTTTCAGTAAGCATCTGCGTAAAAGTTCTATAAAATGAAAAACAAATATAATGATTTTGATGTATTAAATAATCAAAAGTGTACCAATTTTGTTCAACAATTCCCACAGACTCAACGTATTTACCCAGATATTTCTGGTATTTGCATCAATGCTATTCAGACCATATACATATATTATGTATTGAAAAGTAAGATAAATATGTTTAATTAAAATTATAATAAAGTATGTCACTTTGGAGAAATATAAAACGTACTTGTAAACACCAAATACTGCAATAAAAAGCGAAAATGAAAAGTTAAATCCAAAATTGATGCACAATCTGGATAAGAATAAATCTCTGAGTCAGGTCATATGCAGGTTTATAGTAATAACCTTTTGGAAAATAAAATTATTTCTATAAATATATTAGGAAATTAATCAGCTCATAATTCTCTGATAATAAATATTCTATATTAAGTCCATAATAAAAGTTCCTATAAATCTCTCTCTTTATCATCACTTATATTTATTAGCATATACTTTTAACAAACCTATTTTTCTAAGTGAAAATGCTCTTATATGGAAGAACGTTGACCAGGGAATTATTCATTATTTTATTGCCATGTTTAAAACATTTTTAATAATAACCTATGATTTCATTCCCTTCACGAAATCCTTATAAAGATCATCAAAACAGGAACTCATGCCGTAGCTTCTCAAAGCCATTAGAAGACATATTATTTTTTAACTATTTGCAGAACCCAGACCTTTATTGCAGCTGCTTTTTCACAGAAAATCGATGAAAATAGAAAAAGAAGAAACCATATAAGCAGTAATCGCACTTCCGGGTGGTACAAAGGCATTCACGTCTTCACCGTACAAGTACAAAAGGGAAAGATTAGCGTCTTCGTGATAAAGTCGTGATAAAGAACTTCAAATCCTGGAAACTATCTTCACGGCTAGTAAACAGCAGGATGCATTGCTTTGATAAATCACTCACTCTGTTTCCACAATGGGACTTGTTGTCTAGACTTTTACCGAGAAATGAAGTTGCATCGAAACCAAATATTTACCTCTTATTTTAGCCATTTGTCTCCGTTGAACTGTCGCCACCTTTTATTCAATGGCGTCCTATGAAAAGAAAATTTATTCTTTAGAAGTTGTGTGTAATTTTTCGTGAATGAAAAAAGAAACGAAGTCATTTTTACCATTAAAAATGACACTGAATAAATAGTTTAGTTCATTATAGTGAAAATAACGTTCTGTTTCGAAGTTACGAAAAGGCTATTTTGGCATGAATTTCATAAATTAGAACCGTAGTCAAGTGTCAGTCAGTCTCTCTGTTCCAACTACCATGCCACACCAGTGAGAGAAAATTTAGTGCACGATGGCAGATTTAGAGGCATCAGGTTCACAAAGATGGCGGATTTTTCCCGAAATAGAGTCTCGAATTCGAAGCCTGTACTCTTTCTACTGGCAATTGCAACCTCTTCAAAAAATAGAGAATTCAAATTGTTACAAATAGAGGTATCTTAATTATTCAATGTCGTATAACGTAAAATGTATGTATCTGTCACAAGAACTCTTCCGAAATCAGTAACGATAAGAAATTTGCACACTTCCTTCTTGGGTTCAGTTTCTAAGTCAAATTTAATAAAGTGAGGCAGAGGATTGTGACAAATACTTTTTTAAAAAAATCACCATTTAACTGGATTTAAAATAGCGACACAAATGCAGTAAAGCGCCGTTTAAATGGACTGACATGAAACGACGTTTAAATGAAAAAACGAATAATCGAAATTTTATTGAACAATCTTGGTTCTTACAAATTTAATGCTATTAATGCAAATTCATCTAAAAGAAATAATTTTAGGGATAGTAATAGTACGTCACTCATAATATTGAAAACAATAATGAAATCTCTAAATTAAACATTTATCGTATAAGTGAGAAAAATCATACCTTTAATGTATATCTTGACTACTAATTATACATATACGATTTGTGTATATGCAGGTAGACGTTTAATTTTAAAAACTCTTTAACCGTCGTCTGCCGTGCCGATTGTCTGTGAGTATTAAGAACAGCATTTTGAATAGACTTCAGCTCACCGAATATTTTTTCGCCATTCTTTTGAAAAAGAAACAAGGATGGACTGATTGCGTCAATGGAGTCCATTGCGTGTTTGGAGGAAAGTGGAATAACTTCATCCTCATCGCTTCAATTATCAACTGACAATTTCTATTCTGCTAACTCATCCATTGCGAATAATTTCGAAATCACAGTTCACGTACTATAGAAAGGAGGAAATTTTCACGCTTAAGAACGGGGGGAAGCGACGAATAACCGAAGCTTTGCGTCGTCTAAACGAAGTGCTTTCTCATTACAATGAATACGAATGAATCGGACTTCGATGAAACGACGTATAAATGAGAAACGTATAACCGGTGCTTTAATGTGATTGTATTCCATGTGTCTTCCGGTGTATTTCAGGTTGGGCACAGAAGCATCCTAAAAGAAAAGAAAGGATTGTCATTTCCAAGAAACTAAAAATATTGAATGTAGCCGAGTCTCGACATAAATTTGTAATAAAAATGTTAATAATATTAATTGCAATGTGTTAAAAAATCAGTTTGAATTTATCCGGAGCGAGGCCAGTTTGTGAAATTCATTTTCCTACAATAAAGAGAAAGACAGAAATTGCCATTTCTGCAAAAAGAACATGTTATCCAATCTAATTTCTTTATAAACGTGCCGAAAGTAGTTTTAAAAGCTTATTTTCCTTATCCGGTGCAAACAAATCCTAAATTAAATCATATACAACAAATGCGTTAATAAAGTTATTCACGACTAGTGAAAGAGAATTCCTTTCGAAGCGAGAAATAACAAGAACTTGTATTCGAAAATTTAAAAAGGAACTAAAATTTCGAACACTTAAGAATAAGCAGATACTTGTAAATAATACGGAATAATTTCTGATTTAATTTTTTTTAATTCCGAAATCCATGAAAAGGAAACCGCTATTTAATACATACGTACGAGGAGTAAAAAAATACTCAAATGAACCATTAATTTATATATATAAAAGAGGAAACACCGTTGGACTTAAGACGACCAAATTTGGCACAGTGATGGATTAGCACAAGAGGGAGCTAATCCCTTAAAATTATTTCAAAATTCGAATTAGATTTTTATTTATTTAATTAAATAACGAAAATTAAGCTATTTTTAAACGCTTTTCATCAATAACTTCTGAAATACTTATGGTACGAAAATTATTTTTACATCACCTTAAAGAGCAAAACATTATCTTTTTAATGATGCCAATTTAATTGTTGTACAATTTTTTGTCTAACTGCAATTAACGTTTCAAAATTCATTTTAAACTCAAATTGCAACAATGCTTTTATTGTTATAAAATAAAATTCAAACTAATTTATTTTTTCATCAAATCCTTTACATACTTCCGCTGTTATTTCGTAGCAAGCATTTAACTTCCGTTTTTATTTGGTATCTTTTAATATGCACTCAAGTATCCAATGGCGTTAGCTTACGCGTTGTTTCGTTTAAATTTCACAAATTTTTGAATATTAACGTTGATATGGCAGCGCTGTTTAAAAAGAGTAAAAAAATGCTATATCATATTTGAGTTTCAGTTTGACTTTATTTATAGTATTAATAGAGAGTATTTATATTTAGTTTTTATTCCCCTAACTGAGGTTAAAAGTATTCATTTTATTCAAGCATTCTTCTTCTGAGAAATTATTTCGAGTGAGAATTGTTCTCGAGTGATTTTGACTTTCTTTATCTGATTTATAAAACATTTCATTTAGAAGTTTCGCAGTAACCAAGTTATAGAGTATAAATATATTTCTACATTGTAAAGCTGTTTAGGTTTTTAACTATTTATTGTTTAAAATAAATGTTCTTTTTTGGATTCTAATTCAAAAAGAAACGATTCATAGAAGATTTGCCTTTTTTGGGGAAAGTTGGTGACAATATTTTTAGGGGAAAAAGACAGGAGGCTGGTACATGAAAAAATATGGATGCCGAGTTTGGTTTTCAGCTAGTCAAAGATAAATTAGAAGAAAACAAATTTAATATATAATATATTTAGTCAAAATACTTTAGATCTTCAGGTTATGAGGATTTTACCAGTTGTTTGCTTTGTAACACTGAAAATTTTGATCAAACGGTTTTTCTTTTTACACATTTTGGAACATTTTGAGACATTTGAATTTTCTTCTGTGATCCTTTATAGTATCGTGATCATTAATTTGAGATACTTTTATAAATAAAATATTCCTTAATTACTTTGACTTAATAAGCGACAAAATTAAATTTTAACACGTTAATCACGACGACTCACGTCTGAAATTCGAACCGTCTATCTAATTAGATTACTCTTTCTCCGCAATCTCTTAAGTAAGAAGAGGAGGAATCATCTGATTAGATAGCAGGCATGTATCGCATTTGTTCGCCGTGTGAATCGTATTTGAGTCACACGGCGATTAACGTGTTAAAAATTAATTTAATCGTACTCCATTCAAAGTGTGTGCAGGCGTAATTCTTTTGAAGTGAAAAAAGGAAGCAAAAGATTACTATCATTCAATGTTACATCTGTTATGATTTCGATACAAAATATTATGATTTCATTTCTTACTACACAAATCTTCAAAATCTTCAGCAAATATTTCATTTAAATTCGGAGTCTTTCAATGTTCCCTCCGATCGTAAAAGATTTTACTTTTTTCTGTCTACCTTCCTTTTTCTTCTGGGTTCCCGGAGACAACTTTTTTCCTCGAGAGCTTCTACCCAGAGAATTCGCAAGTGGCTTGTTTACTCACCCTTCAAGGCGTCTATTTTTAAACTCACACCCCTTCTGCTATATCTCGAGAGATGACAACGTAAACACTTTGAGCAAATACGCGGCCTTCAAGAATCGTCACAATATTACCATTGTTTGACAAAATCCAGATTCTCCAACTTATTCACGAAAGTTGAGAATATTTGTGTTAAACGAATAGCTAGAAAGTAACTTAATCATGTAAGGAGTAAAAAACGTGAAAACTGTGAAAAAACGGGCTTTAAAAGAGCAGTCACACAGTTTATGAATAGAACAAATAAAACGTTTTAAACCTTGCCTCCTAGCTATAACTTTGTTTTGTTCCTCGTGAATTTAACGTCATATGAATTAGGTTTTATCATATTTTTTTTGCGAGTGTATCGCGTCGTTGTGATGCGTTTTGACTTTCACGCCTAATAAGACATACTAGAAAATCACCCGTCATAGTATGACGGGTGCAAATTGCCTTTTCATTCGAGAGATTTCCCGTCTAATTTGACGTGTTTAAATAGATATATATGCGAGAGAAATGTTTAACATTGATTGAAAACAAATAAACTAAACATATGTTTTATGACAGGAAATATTTTTTTATTTACATATTTTTTATTCAAAAAACCTCTTGGTAAACAACATTCCGTGTGAAGTATTTTTCGTTGCTTAATATTTTTTCTTGTACTTCAGATGTCTTTGTGTAAATTTTAACGTGATTGGAAATCCTAGACCTTGAAAGTGCAACATAAAGCTGTCCATGTGAAAAGACGGGCTCATCGAGGTAAATTCCAACATGATCGAAAGTTTTCCCCTGCGATTTGTTGATAGCCATCGTGTATCCCGGCAAAGCCGGAATTAATTATTTTTTTCAATATCAATTTCTTTCTAGTATATTGTTGATAGGATGCTATTTATGTAGGAAAAGCTTTTTTTTGTTCTAAAATTTTAATAATATTGTCAAAAATGCATGGTACCGTATGGTACCACTAGGCTTTTAAGGGAGCAAAATTGTAACTAATGCAATTTCTTATTGATACTGACACAAGCGGTTTAAATGTATATTTATCAGTTTGTGATTTGAAATTAATACAAAATATAAATGTATAGCATATAAGAACTCATTTTAATAAATATATAATAGTATGATTCGTCGAGCATCATAATGAAGGGTGCTGTAACTTTTCCAAATTCTTCTTCATAGCGAGAATTGGAATTAGGATTTCGCCTTTGGTATATATCAAAATTCAGAAGATATCCATCTGGCGTATTGATGCACTAAACTTTGTATCCAAATCTAATTGGTTTACCTCTAATGAATTGTTTGCAACTGTGTCTTCCAAAGTAGGCTATCATGCACTCATCATAGTCTAGACATTGTTCTGCTTTCCAGTTCTCAATGAATTTCTTTAGTTTCTCCAAAAGAGGACGCAATTTGAACAACTTATCATTTGGATTTATTTTAGTGTTGTCGGCACAGTGCATATATTTCATGATTTGGACAAACTGGTCTCGACGCATCGCATTGTACACTAAATCATTCCTCAGATCTGAAGCATTTTCCCCAAAACGCTTCTTTTCAGGAACAGTATTGTAGCCACTAAGAATAAGAATTCCAATAAAAACTTTCATTTCCCCAAACTCTATTTGAGGATCAATATTGTTTGTAAAGAGAGCATAGCGTGAACATTCTGTTACAAAAAAAGACACGATATCGTCACTAAAAAAGAGCTCAAAAATTTCAAGAGGTGACTTGTCTCTCAATGAAGTATAATCTGCGGCAGGAAATATGGGGTTGCTTAATTTATTTCATCTTGAACCCAACTTCTTTTTAATTTCTTTGTACAAGTCTTCTTGATTCTTTTTGTTTCGTAGCAGAGTTTTCGAGACCTCATCTTCTGGATCTAAATCTGAATAATCTTTTCTGCGAGTTTTTTTTCGTGAAATTTTTACATTGACACGTAACTGATGACCAGATAAATTATCTGTTAGTCCTCCTTCATCTTCTTCTGCCGAGTCTTCATCTGATACTACTGCAGCATCAGGAGGTTCAATATAGATATCTTCTAAGTCTGAATCTGAGTTTAATTCATCAAATAGCAGAAGAGCTTCTTCTAGTGCTAATTTTCTGAAAAATGAAACTGTATTTCAAAATAATAAAATATAAACATGATTTAAATCTATACATAAAAACTGCCGTAAGAAAAAATATGTTAAAAAATATAATCATAGACACATTTTAACTCCATAATGGCATTTTAACCTCCAACTCCTTCCCAATTTTATACTTTTGGCTTTGTTATTTTTATGAAATAAGCAATAGAAATATAGTTTTTACAGTTTTTTTATGCAAAACTTTCGTATTATTATTTTACACACATTCATTTTATAACTATTCTATTATATATAATAAAAAAATTAAATATACACTTTTAAACTATTTTTGTATTTTCTAGAGCAAAACATCAGTAAAAGCCTAGTGGTACCAAACGGTACCAGTAACATTCCAAATTTTAAAAAATGTACATAATATTATTATATTTTTTGAAATACTGTGTACGTAATATCTAGTCATAAATGATAAATATTGTATCAAGCTTTCATTTCTATATATATCAGAAAAGACAGAAGGGTTGTACTTACTTTTTTCGATACGCCATTTTGTCATACCCAAAAATGTTCTTGTTTCTCCCGCTCAAAGTAAGACACTGACGTGTTGTTCACTTATATTATTATCTAGAAATTATTTTTCACTCTCTTATGTGGCGCCGTCTACTAACAAACAAGAAAAATATTTGCACTATAACGAAGGAAATCGTAATATTGTAAACCTTTATTTCTGGTACCATATGGTACCGCTAGTCTTTCCCAGAGTAAGCTGGAATCAACGGGAACTGGCGGCGGTTGAGAACGAATGGTAGATTCACGTCACTGGTGGCTAATTTAATTCTTGGCAAGAAAACAACATCGCCACGATTGCATTCAGATACAATTTGGCGTCCAAACTATTTCACGCGCATGATATACCACTGACGTAATTTACTACTTTCTATTAAACAAGTAGTATATAACAAAAATTTTAAGTCAATTCCTACTTAGGTCAGCGGTCTACACGCTTCGTCAGTGACAAAAATAAATGAAAAAATGACGCCTTCGTGAGCATACCAGAAAACAAAAAATATTAGGACTAGAAGCTGACAAACCTAGCTCCATCTGTTGAGAAAAATTCGAACCAAACGACTCAAGGCGACATATGCTTTCTCCCATATAAAACTAAAATTAATTAATTAAATTTAATTAATGAATTAATATTTGAAAAAACTGTATTAACATCAAGTGTCATCCACTACAAGTTTTAAAAAATGTATTTGAACTTGAGTGGATGAATAAAAATTATTTTATTAACGATTGAAAATTTGAACAAGATATGCAAATAAATATATATAGGAAGAGTGTGAACTAATAGTAGGAATTGAAAAACGGAAATTAATCTGAAATATGGGATTAATATAATTTAAAATTTCTCAGGAACTATTGATCATAGCGAGATAAATTTTATATCAATTGATAGAAAATTTTATTTCACTATTTTAGAGCTATTAAATTTGAAATTAGAACTACAATTACTCTCTTAAATTTAAAATGGTTGAAATTTAGTTTCTCTAACAATGAAATAATGCTGTTTAATGTCTCGCAGTGCTATGGCGCGAGTTTTATTGTTGGTGACGTCAGAGCGTTACCGGAGGATCTGGGCTATTATATTAGTAATAATTGCTGCTAAAAATATCAACTACATAGCACACAAAAAGTTTATGTCAATATCAGTTTGTTCTATTGTTGTCAGTCAATGTCAGCTTGTCAGTCTTTTTCCTCCACTGTACGTAAATACATAAAAAATGTCACCTCACTTTCGATTTTCGTTCTTATCTGTTCGCCTGACGAGTTCGCTGTTGCTTCTGGCAATTATTTGGTATAACATTTTCGTCTATTCCTTTCTGTAGCGCCGGAACCAACAGATAGCAGTGGAATGCAGTTCTACAAATCCTAATTGAACGTCACTCTTCTTGTATTTGTTTTTCGAGGTGTTCGCTATCCGAAAATGTGTTTCTAATCCGAATATAAAGGTATTTTGCAGAAGTGTTCATTATTCAGTTAGTTTGTAGTCCGAAATGTTCGTTGATCAATCAACAACTGTATAGTAAAATGCCTACCAAACCTTATGTTGACCCTTCGAGGAGTGCCGCACGCCCAACGTCACCAAGCAGCCTGCACAAAGGATTAATAAAGGTCACAATAATAAGATCTTATTTTACAATGAAAACAATTAGAATGAATTTTAACCTCAAGTAATTGACTCCATACCAATATGAATGGAAATAACCCCCACCAATGTGATTGCATGTGCCAATGCAGCAGTTCAACCTTGCAGTGATAAATAGTTGCAAAATAGACTAATTTAAGAAAAACCAAAAACATGCATCAAAAATATTAAGCACAAAGCGATGACACTTAGGGCGCTTCTTCAATAAGGAAACCCTAAAAGAACACAAAAACTCCGGTGTTTCCTTCTCAAACTTCAGCACGTGCCATCTCTTTGTGTTTATCATTTTTTTCATAAGTTTTCGATTTTTGTTGCAACAAATTGAAAGTTAATTACGGTGAAGCATCATTTATAATCTTTCAAGGGACTGACGTGAAACGAGGTATAAATGAAAATACGCATAATTGAAATTTTATTAAAGATCTGCGATTATTACAAATTTGTTTAAAAATTATAGTCTTTTCAACTATAGTACTAGTGTATTACTACATAGTATGGGAACTATAATGAAATTTTAAAATTAAACATTTATCATAAAAGTGAGAAAAATCATACCTTTACTGCATTTCTGGAGCGATTTATGTGCAAGCAGGTAGACTTTTAATTAAGAAAATTTTAATCTTAATTAAAAAAATCTTTAATTAAAAACCTTAAATTAACAGTAACGAAGAAATAATGACTCAGACAGAAAGTTTGTGAATTCTAGAAAGTGAAAAAACGACGTATTGTATAGCAACAGATTCGGAAACATTCCGCGCTTTTGCGCATGCGCCGGGCTGAGTTATTTTCATCAAAATAGGGGGAAGGTGAAGAATGGAAGGGTGATGTTTACATTTTACTGAGCGTGATCTAACAAAGAACTCCGGAAATGCGCTCATATGACTCAGTGCCTGACACCCCTTTCCGGTGTAAAATCGTCCAAAAGTGGTAGTCTCGGAATCCGTTGCTGAACTACTTCTACTTATGAAGTTCGAGCGAACCCTTTCTTTCCTCTAGCTCCAATTCGTTTCCGCTGTACTCTATTTCCAAAGTATAAAAACCCAGAGAGCGCATTTGTAACTCTTTTCTTTTTATTTCTATCTTTCATGTGAACCCCCAACTTTTCACGCTGCGTTTTTTTAAACCTAATTATGGATTGGAGTTACTTCAAATATCGTCAAAGATTGAATATCTTTCATCAAATTAAAAGATATATGCTTTATGATTAAAAAATAATCTTCTATATATTAAAGAAATATGTAAAGACAACAATAAACTTATACCTCAAAACTGCAACTCTTTCAAGCTGTTTCTATACATCAAACCAAATTATCTTACATATGATTTTCAGTAACCTATGTACGAATTATTCACTAATGTATGTACAAATTATTCACTAATGTGTGTATATATTCAGTAATGCGTATAGATATCACACTCAGTAATGTTTGGAAAGTAGTAATAATTATTAATGTTTTTTAACAATTATATTTATGTTTTTATTTTTTATACCTTATTATCAAGACATTTGTGACAGATTTCAAAATATCTTTTTAACCAATATACACTTAAGCATTATACACAAGCTAATATACACTTTTAATACCCACTAATATGCTTAAGGAATTAATAAATCAAGGAATATGGAGTAACCGTCGGTTTATTTAACATAATTTTTTTGTATCCCAAAGCAATCAGACTATTTTCAAAAAATTATTCATTATAAAAATTATTACAACTAAAAGATTATGGGACGCAAACATTCATCTGCCAAAACTGATTTAAGAAAACAGATAGAATTATATTAAGCAAAAGAAGAAAGATTTAAAAGTAAACAACAACAGCAAAAATCTTCGGCAGAATAGGATTAATATATCTAAAGGGAAACGTTGTAAAAACGACGTAAAACTAAAATCTCAAATTTTAAATAAGACTTAAAATTTGATGTAGAAAATGCCTTAAAATGAAAAATGTCTTAAAATGAAAACCAGAAAATTTAAAAAGTCCTGTACTACACGCCATAAAAAGGTATTTAAAAATCAACTTACTAATCTTTGTAACTAAATGTATTAACTTCAAATGCGTATTCTTATTCCATTCGTGTACTTAGCGGTAAATTTTCTTCTTAAACACGTATTATGGTGTCGGTTCTAATGCCTAATTTTCATTAAAAATTTTTTAAAATATTGAAATATTAAGATTTAAGAGTTCAATTGATATACATCAAAAGTAACCTACCTCTTCGGCTATCAGAGCCGTCTCTCCTCAGACCAAAGATGTTGACCCTGTCAGCAAATATATCTCAATATATCTACAACAAACCTATAGTTGTCTCGCATTTGACCTCACTCTATCTTTGATGTTTGCTTTTCTGCCTTATATATTTCTTGTGTGCGTAGCTTGCTTTCCTCCACCCATCCTTCTAACATCTACCAGGAAATCACGATCAAAAGAAGTACAATCCACACATGTCGCTAAGAAGTAAAAAAAAACTCTGTGAGTTGCCTATTATGTACTAATAGAGACATATCTTATCAGAGTTGCCTCGAGATAGTCGCTTGCCGCACCATGCGAAAATTGCTGTCTAACCCTAAAGAATGCAAGAAGCAGAACAATCGTGTAGGCAACGGTATTCTCGTTTGAGAAATCTGTTATGCGTCATAATACCGGACTAGCCATCTCTAGTATCAGCAACCAGAAGGCCCAAGCTGCACTTTTTGCTTAAATAAGTGAATCTGAGCTCACAATAACACGCATCAAATCCACTGCATCTTAATAATTTCGAAATACACTTTAATTGATTCCCCTAGATATGTAATAAGACTCTAAATAAAACATTTTGACCAATTGGGACTTTTATCATATACAGTGGGGAGAAGAAAAAGGGAGATGTGAAAAAGCTAAAGGATGTAGTCGAAGCTTACATATTATTTTTTCGCCAACTTACAATTCAATGCTTCTTTTTCACCGGGAGAAACAAAACCATGTCGCCATGAAATTAAGCTTCAGCATCATAATGAAAACTCCATGGAACGACTGAATTGCAATACAAGTAGAGCGATTGCTATTAATTGTCGAATATAATAATAGAAATAAAAATATTATTTAAATACAAATTTAAATAGATATTTAAAGTCCATTAAAGAAATTTCGTAACAACGTTAAATATTCTTAGGGTTTCTTTTTGAGTTTTGATTTGAATGAAAATAAGCATTGCTACGAATCTCCACAAAAACCGAATGCGATTTCTCTGTCGTTCAGATTAGAATGTTAATGCATAATATATACTGAATCTTTATGTTTCAGTTGTTTGCAGACAATTCAAGTTTTTCAATAAAAATTAGATACTATCATAGTTCTTTCAATGGGAATCTAACTTTTGCTTATCTTCTTGACGTAAAGAACCAACACATTCTGCGTTTACTACCGCTTATTATCTGCTTCAACAAGTTTCAAAAACGGACGTGGGTGCCGGCAGTGACCTTCAAGATGCGTACCTATTTTTAGATCATTGAAAGAAGCTTGTTAGTGGTACGAGAGAGTGAAAACACAAATTGAAGGAAAAAAAAAGAAAGTTTATGCAGGTTCCTTTAAAACGAAATTTCTAAAGTAAATGAGATCAAAGCGAGTTAAAAACGTATGAAATAAAAACCGTCTGGCAGGCTCAAAAGGGATCTGATATGGGGATATTAACCAAATATTGCAAAACTTTGCTCATAGGGAGACCAGAATAAGTTCAAACTATTCAACTCTGCACAGTTGTGGTAAAAAACTCTCGAGAGCTTGTATGATTCTTCCGGCAAAATTAAATTCGTAACAGTGACACAGAATTAACAATTCAACGATGAAAAATGATATTTTCCTTTTGTTTTGACAGTGTAATTTCAAAATTTTCTGCTTATATAATGTCCGCTTCGTCAATAATGTTTCACTTAAGAGGACAAATTTTTAAAAAATATTACTGAACAAGAATTTACTTATAAAAGTGTAGGTTAAATATCGTCGCTGAACAAGAAACGCCACCTATCTCAATTTTTGAAATTTCAAAGACGAAGGAAATACTCAATTTTTTGCAACCAATAACGGATATTTCTGAATATTTTTAACGTGTCATATAAACATAAGCCCGCGCGCTCCTACCAGATCTGAAAAAAATTCAAGAATATTCGTTATTGGTTGCCGAAAATTGAGTATTTCCTTCCTCTTTGAAATTTCAAAAAATTGATATAGGTGGTTTCGCTTGCTGAGCGACGATATGTATTTCTTTGGTATTATCAAATATCTTGAATTTCGCCTCATAGTGGTCTGGTAATAAAGAGGAAACGGTGCTGACCTCGATTCGATCATGTACCCAAGTCATGGACAGAATTCGGCGGATACGACGCTTAAAGAACCCCTGAATACTTGTTTCATATTTTTCTAAAAATAATATTCGCTGTGTTGCTTCAGAATCATGAAAGCTCAGCTCGCTCGTTTTGGTTTTCAACGCATATGCCAAGATTCGCATGGTAACAGCGAAGATTGATAGTACTGCTAACTAGTGAATGGTTTATCATGCTCCTGGGAAGGCCTCCCTAAGGCACCACTCTCTTGAAAAATTCATACAAATATAGGAATATCTTAGGCAGGGCAATATTTAGCATGCTAAGCATAAATCTACCGTTTTGGCAAAAAATAAATTGGGTCTCGAAGAGAAATCCTCATTTCATTAATTCAAGACTATCATATTTCATCAACAGAAAGTACTTTTAAAAAATTCTCTAATAAATATTAAAAAGGAATTATCTGGTTGCACACTTCCACTTAAGGTAGTAACTGTCTGAACTCATAGTGTGTGAAGGCTTCAAGAGTACCACAATATTTTTTAAAACCTAATTGTTAAAACTAAAATTATAAAACTTAGATTTTCGGAAAACAAAACAGATATTTTTTATTATTATTTATTCATTACTCACTAAGCTATGCGCTTGTTATTATACAATTTATGTATTCTAATACCTTTAATTGCATATTTCTAAAGCTTTGCAAAACGCAACGTAGTGACGCAGTTTCACGGTAAATTTAAACTTATAATAACCACAGTATAGTACTATTAGAATTATGTACAAATTCCAATTAGTTTATGGCCATTGGAGCTCCTATTAAAAAATGTAAATTAGGATAATTTACTTAGGTTTTTTTTATTTTTTATGATAAATAGTAGAGTAGTTTTAATATCTCCCTATTTGAACGTGCTTGTAATATTCTAAAAGAGTTGATTTAAAATGAAATTATTTGTGTTGTTCTATTGAAAAATAAGGACGGGGGCGGCTTTGTGACCGAAACTCGGCTTCATGCTCGGGGGTCGTGGGTACGAGACTGAATACAGAGAAGATCCACAGGGTGGACGGGAAGAGCACCCGGTAAATGTTTTGATGGTCAGACGTCTTCCTGCCACAGTGTGGAAAATGGAAATTTGGAGAGGGAGTTGCCGGCTCATATGCCATCCTCATCATCTGACCGCGGTGCAAAATTACGAGGTCCAGCCCAAAATAGTCCTCGCGTAGCTTCAAAACTGGATGTTAATATAATTAAAATTAAAGTTATTCAAAATACCACAGTTTAACTATTAGTATGCAATATTTAAAATGAATTTCGATTAATCTCCAAAAACATTTCCACATTTTTCAAGGTTTTACTCTCATGAAACAAAACAGCATTTCCAAACAGCAAATGCATTTAAAACCTGTTACAGTTTAAAATGTAGGGAATTAGATCTTATAATAATTATTTAAATACGTTGAAGCGGAGTTTTTTTAAAATAAATTTGTTAAAATATAAATTAATGGAAAGACTATGCAACTAAAAGAGTAAAAAAATGTAAAATTACGGTTTAAAAGAATGCTATCAAATTATACCATTTTGATTTTGTTACAGTTTGCAATATAGATTTCTGAAAAAAGAAGAAAAATATATTTTAAACTTAAAATGTTTTTTTTACGTAAACGATAAAATAGAAAACATTGTTTTCTTGTCCTATTAAGAAAAATACAAAAAATTAGATCATAAATAATGCATAGAATATTACAATTTCTGAAACAAATCGATTATTACAAATTTGAAATTTTATTCTTTATTTTCTTATTTTCAGTACTTATGCAAAATTTATTAAAATGGGAAACGAAACGACCTTATTCATATTCAGCGCAAACAAGCTGGCAATATAGGAGAGACAGAAACAAAGCGTTAGAATTCGGCTCGGCTTCAATAATTTGGCCTCTCCTGACTAGTCGCCAAAGGCGGATAGTGACATAATAAATTTAACAAATCATTTGACACATGAAACATACGAAATTTAAGCATTGAGTTGGATACAACATAAAAAGAGCCAAAGTAGGTTGGTAGTCGAGACCCCGTTTTAGGGTTGAAGGACTGCTGCTTCGAATCCGGATTCCACCGAAATCTAATTAGTTATCGTCAGTTAAACGTCTTCTGGTTCATAACACAAGGAAGCTTGAAGAGTATGTTGCCAACTCAGTGTCATTCTCGTCGTCCGGACTGCCCACTGTTGAGGTTCGTCTCAAAATAGTTCGCAAATAGTTCCAAAACGGGGTGAAAATACAGAAAACCCGCAAATATTTACTTCCAGGGGGCGCCACTCGCATGGAATCAAATTTAATTAAATTAACTTATAAACCGATAATGAAATTCTGAAAATATAAAGATAGTGAACTGTCATCGAGAACACGGAAGTGTGTAAAATTCCGGACTGTCGCACATCAGAAGGGAGTAAAACATCGATTACAAGATTCCATTGTTACAAAAATAAAATAAGTCAAGTAAAACGTGAAACAAATAAATGCAAAAAAACTCCCAGAAAATGATGCAAATCTATTATTAGATAATATTGATGATATTCCTGCTGTAACACAGCTTTAAAGCGAATATTATTTATCTTTCGATTTTTTTCATGATAAATGAGAAAGATTCTTTCACGAAAAAAAAAGAATTTGCATCTTCCTTCGTGTATTTTAATAACAGATTTCCGAGTTTGATACCAACAGCTTCGGTGCAAGTCCCTTTTTGTTTGTAGAACCACGATGCCGACATATTTACATATCCCATTGTACCCCTAGAGTGGATAGAGCCCCTCAAACATATCTCGAGAGATGTAGTAGCTCCTACAACTTCTCTGGATTATTAAATGCCGATCACGCCAGAATAAAGCAGAGAGAATAAAACTTCTTCTTCAGGAGTTTCGCCTTTGTCGATACTTTTCAATTTCTTCGGTTTACTTTGAGAGAGAAAAAAAACGCTCAGAAAACAAACCTTACTTTTATGTTCACAGCGAAAGTTCTTGCAGAGAAAGGTCAGGAGATAAGTTTTTAAAGCAAGAAGAAAAGATATTGGAATTCGGCCTTAAATATTTGAAAATATTTCGTAGACAGTGATGACATTTGATAGAAACGATATAAAAAGAAAATATCCTTCTAAAAATTGATCTCTGGATTTTTTTTATCTAACAATAGTTTTAATGTGATCAAACATATAGTTTTAAAATCTCTTTTACTGTCTGGATTTTCAAAAGATGGATTGTTTCTAAGGATACTTTCTGACAAATGTATATGTGTAACTGAATAATTCATCTTTTTCTCTTTTGGAAAATATTAACAGTATAGATTTAAATAATTTTAATCTCCGCACTTACGACCTCAAATTATAAACTTCAAATTTTGAAATGAAACGTAATTGCAAATTTCTGTTTACAATACTTACAATTATATACAGTGAAACCTGCCTATAACGATAAATCTGCCCATAACGATATTTTGTTTGGTCCCGGCAGAATTCCTATTCACTCAATGTATTTTCAACCTGTCTACGACGATAATCATTTTTTATCACTGTCATTTACATTTACTAGAAGCTTAATATTTTCACGACGCTTTGCAATCGGCAAGGATCATTCGGAAGTTTCACATTAATTAAGTCACAAAACCACTGTAATTTTAAACTAAAACATTATATATCGAAGTCTCGTGCCCGGCATGGCTCAAATGATGCTGTCTATTTATAATATAGCGTGAAGAAAATCATGCAGAGACGAATGTTGTCATTTTTACGAAAGGGTTTTGATAATGAACAAAATAAAACGCCGCTTGCAAAAAATTTCTCAATAATTAGCCGATGATTAAAATATAATGAACAATTAATGCGCTTCATGGTTCATGCTTAAAGTTATTCTTTTCTTAGAAACTCTATAGATAAAATTGGGGGTTTTTTGCTTCTCTTGGTTAAGTACAAGTTGCCATCTTTGCTTTGCTTTGATGGAGTTTACTGGCCCCAAAACCATTTTTGATTATGCTGAGCCAAACATATGGTCTAGAATAAAATCTTAGTTTAGGAGTTCAGTTAAAAGGAGTGTCATACGCTATGAGGTGTCAATTTATAAAGTCTACAAAAAGCTTGCAACAAGGAAAAAATGACCTAAAAACATGGTAAAAATTTCAGATCAAAGAGTGAAAAACAATCATTTTTTAAAAAGTAAAAACTTGTGAAAGAGGATCTTTGCGAAGGATGTAAGAGCGATACAGGTGAATGGAAACAGCGTTGATGATTAAACTGTCGATATGCAATAAGAAGAACAGTCATTTGGCATTGGCATGCTGTACAAAGAGGTGCGGGTTCCCCGATAACAGATGCCTATGCGTGAATCGAGTGTGTCCGATTCTTAATCTGGTAAGAACTGTGTCAAATTTTCTGGTAGGTAAACTGGGCCAACAATCAATTAGATGTTTTATTGAATCAAGTTTATTTGTGTCTTTATGACCCCATTGAGCTTGCCATTTTGAGTGGATGATGGATTTAACATATTTTTTGGCATCGTTGACAGGGACAGGGGAGTTTAAACTGTTGGTGGTAGACTTGGCAAGATTGTCAGCTAGCTCACTGCCAGATATACCGAGGAGAGAGGGCATCCAGCAGAAGAGAACAGTGAAACCTTTACTAGTAAGTCGATCGTGCAATTCAATAATGTTGAATGTCAATGGGTGACTGAACCGATGAAGTCATCATTATAAGCACCATACCATATTTCAAGTTTAATACTTAATTTTTTTACTACACAGAATTATATGCTTTGGGGTCAAAATTTTTGATTCTGAAAAAATTAAAATGTGTTCCTTCAAAACTATACTTTCATTAGTTAAAAAAATAATACTACTTTACTACTTTCTAAATATTAAAAAGAAACTAGTGTATGAACTAGAACTATGTTATCAGAACAGGATGCAGCAAAATATGCAAAAAAAAAAAGTGAATAATTACTTCAAACAGTAAAAGAGTTTTTCTCAGTGTTGCGAGCACAAATGCAAGATGCGCATTAGATTCCTAATTTATATGAGGTAAATTCATACCCACGCGATAAGCATAAAATGACGAGCTCCACTTTACACTTGGAATCTACTGCGCATCGTACAATTGACTTTCTTAAAAGTAAGAACAATTCGCTTATCGATCGAAATAAATGCTAATCTTTTTGCTTCATATTTTCTTCAGTAATGTAATTCTAGTTCGAATACTTCGACATTAGCTACTCGACTTTAATACTTCAAATTTAATTAGGTCTTATCTTATTTTTATTCGTATTTAAACTTTGTATAATTCATTTAATGTCGTTTTCTGCTTGCATTTATAATCATTCGTCTTCTTTAGCATTATTGGGGTGAATCCAATCTAAATTATATTAGTTTTTCAAATTTATAATGCATTTAGTTAAACCATGTATTGCATTACTTATAATTGTTACAAGTTATTAATAAATGTGTATGCCAGTGTGTTCATTGCCATTATCAAAGTTAGGCCTAAAAGCACGCAGTACTCAAACTGATAACGGCTTTAAAAATTCTCTTCAGATTTTAACACTCCAAGTTTTTAATAACTTAGAATTGTTAACAGGAAACTTGAAGAACGTTTTCGAATGAAATTGTTATTCTTTTTCGCACATTATAACAATACAAGCTGAAAGATAATTCTTAGCATTATTTCGACTCAAAAAATTTGCTCAAAATGCAAACAAAGCACAACATGTTAATGGCTAACATATGCACAATAAATGATGCATGTGTATGAGATAACGAAAAACCAATGTCGATGAAAGCGCCCTCTTATGGTGGGGGTGAAGAGGCGGTCTTAAAGTGTTAGATTGACAAGCCGTATTACAGCCTAGAAGTGAACTCGGGGACTACGGATTATTTTTTTGCGGTCGTGATTCCGGTCGCAAAACGGAGGGAGGGACAAGGTCGTACCTTGTCCCCCAAAGAAAGCCCCCTTTACTCGTCTGTAAAGGGTCTTCTCCGTTGTAATGGTAATCTTATAGCCTACACGCCAAATAGGGGTGGAGGACGGAGAATGAATTTCGAGACGGGTGTTTTCAAATCGTTTGACGAAAAGCTTACTCCAAAATCTGTGAAAACTGTTATTTTAGATTTAAATTTCTTGTTAAAAATATTGACTGATAATTGTTATTTTCTCAAAACCAGGAAAGCGGTTGTGGTTGTCCCAATTCAGAAACCAAAACTCAGATTTTTTTAGCATTTGAGAAAATTGTATGAAGATTTCATGGATATAATATTCTAATATCTGAACATTTCGAATTCGTCCCGAAAAATTTTGAGAACAGGTCACTGGCTTCTTAGTACTACGGAAACCTATATAATTCTGCATACAAGAAGCAGAGAATGAAAATGTATATTCTGATTAATCCTAACGCCTCGCGCGAGGGTCATTTCAAACAATATATCATTTACTTCGATTAAATCTGCGCATCTGAAAAAAGATACTAATTTAATACTATTTTATCTAATAAACGCACGCATGTTTCTCGTAGGATTACCAAGATTGTGAAGAGTTGAGGGTGTGATATTTAATTCTCTCACTTTTATTATAAACAAAGTATTTACAAGAAAAACTCCAAATATACTCTCTGGTTTTAATTATTTTTCGGAGGGGGGGGGGTGTCTACAATTGATTCAGGATTTTTTTATGAAAATAAAAAGTGGTACTACGTAACAATAATAAATAAATAAACATATCCATTAAGAATTCTTTGAATAGTTGAAACATTCACAAATAATTATGTTTGATTGAGCCCAGCACTAAATACAGTAAAAGAAATAAACCATAAACTTGTAATGCTGGAATTAACAGCAAGACAGTATTTGGGTCATTCTCATGAAAAAGATACAAAGATCTAAAAAAATTTATCTTACAAAGTATGTAAAAAATCTTAAAAATTGCATGGACGTTTCCATTTAAGCTTAATAAATAACCTTATATTAGTGGTCACTTTTTCTATTTTATTTTTCACTTTTTTTTTCTTTTAAAATTTTAACCTGTCTAAGAAGGAGGCATTGATAGTCAAAGAAATTTTGCATTTTAAACGAAAGCATAATTGACTAATTATTGGGCAGTTTTTGTACAGGTTTATTTCTTATAATTAAACAATAAAATTAGTTATTAAAAACCAATGCAAGAAAACTTAACATTTTAAAATAAATAACACTTTTTAAATAATAGTTATTACAATTATAAAAATAATTTTTAAATAATATTTACAAACAATTTCAAATAAATAAAAGTTAACATTTTGCAGGAAGGTAATCAATTATATACTAGATTAAAGAATATCATATATTTATTTATTAATAAAGAATCTAGTAAGTCTTGTATTAAATTGTTTCGACTCTCTTCTCTTCTGAATTTGAGCATCTGACTGCTTTGTCTTTTTATTTTTTGATATTCCCATTTTTTCTTTTTAAAAATTTAGCTATTAAAATATTTTTATACATTATTACAGCTTTAATATTATAAATATTCTATTTGAATTGTTTACCTTAATCCATTTCGAGAACATAAATTCAATTTATTTTTTTTTTAATTCAAATGAAAATCACTAAATTTCATAAAAAATATCGACCAAGGAGATTTTAATTGATATTATTTTAATTTATTATTTTAATTATTATTTATTTTATCTAACTGTATCATGATTTTTGATATTTTGTCTCTTTCATTGACAATGCCATCCTCTCTGTGGAGATACGGTGTCCACGAAGGGGAATTCCACGAAAGAGACAAAAACTAAATTTTGAATTTTTAAGTGCTTTGGTTTTTACTTGGCTAAACTGTTACACTTATTTTTATTAAATTTGATACTAAACATATCAAAATTTTGTATTTTAATTATAAATTAGATTGATAAAATGAATTATCATTTATTATTATTAATTTGTATTTTAATTATGAATTAGATTGATAAAATGAATTATCATTTATTATTATTAATTTGTATTTTAACTATAAATTAGATCGATAAAATAAATTACTGGTATGAAGATCTAATTATTGTATTTCTTGTTTCTGACATACTTAATCATATACCAATATTTAAAGTGAAATAAATCATCATTTTGATATTTATAACTTGCTTAATGATTTGTAGAATACATTGGATTAGATATGCCCAAAATAATTTTGCTAAGAAAAAGCGAGTCACTTCTTTTATGAAATGAATCCTAAAGTTATTTCTAAAATACTTAACGTAAATATTTGTATACGCGATTTGCATATGTAAATTTTAAATGACTAAATTCAAAGCTATTAATTATCAGCTAAGTGTAATTAAATTAATTAATTAGCTAATTAAAATTAAATAGAGCAATTATAAAATGCGATTAATACTACTAAACATCTAGTAACTATGACTATAATTATGCGACAATTGAGTGTCACATCACTGTGGAAGCAATATTTCCATTAAAGTAATTAATCACCTACTTCAATGAGATCTACAAATTTGATTATATTTCATCTATTATCTTATATTCATTTAATATTCAATTAGCTCCATTTCATCTCAAAAAGTTCTTCCAATCAAACTATGTAAAAATAATCCGATAGAATTTTCTCGCCAAAACAATATGTCCTCAAAAGAATATACTTCTTAACTAATGAAAACGAACTGATTTCTATTTTTAATAGAAAAGTAGTATTCATTTATTGAGCGATATATTTATTGAGTATAGAATCATGAATTTTTCATATAATAAAAAGTATAATCATTGCATACAATAAGCAATAACAATATTTTAAAGAATCTCTCAAATAAGTGAAATTTTTGCAGGTAATTAAGTTTGATAAGTAGAAAAAAACAACCATTCTATTATATATTGTTGATACGCAGCTTCAGCAATTTTTTTATATACATCTGTTGAACCGGAAAAAAGGCAACTGGCTTTCATACTGAAATTCAACAGAAAACGATTTTTGGTGTTTTTATAGAGAGTTTTTAACCCTCTGATTCCTAAGACAATTGGAATAGAGGGACCTCACAATACGGGAACGCCCGAGTTCCTCTTTCAAAGATAAGGGAAATTCACTTCCCCCCCCCTCAAAAACCACGAAGTCTGAATTCTTAGAACCCCCCTCCCTTTCCCTAACCCTTCTGGGAGAGCAGCTCTAATGAACAAAGCACTCGAAGCGGGGTTGAAATCAATCACACTTAACGAAAGGGGGTGGAAATTTCGCAGTGATATTTGAACGTTTCGGACGGCCGCCGTCTTGTGCTTGAAGGGAGGTTGGGACGTTCCCGTATCGAAAGAGTTAAAAGTCTTTTGCTTCATATTTGTATGAAATGACCTAATATCTTGAATTAGCTGGGACGCTTCTGATTTTCGGCTCATTGCTTTCACTGAAAAGTGTTCGGTATATGAATGAAATATTCCATTCTTTTCACAGATCATGTAAATCAGATTCATGTTTTAAAAAAATATTAACTGGATTTCTTTTTTTAAAGGTTAGCTTCTGAATTCGGCTTCTTAACAAACTTTATTTTAAAAGAACATAGCAACTCTTTTCTCACAAATGTGTATTAGGGGGGAACGAAAAAACTTTTTTTTTCCTTTTTTTTATTTGTAATAGTGCGAAAAAGTTGTTTCTCGATACAAATATAAAATTTGATGGCAGTCGGAACATGTCTGGAGATGCTATAAGTGCTATTAAATTTCATAAATTTAAAAAAATTTTCTCTATTTCAAACTTTTTCTCTAATTTCTTATTTGCAGCATAAAAGCCCAAATAAAATATTTTGTACTTTTTACTAATAGAACAGTACGTTTCCAGGGGTTAAAACATATGGTGAGGATATAAAATATTAATTATCAGCCAAAAGTACGTACTTGCGGCACCTCAAGACATCATCCGATTATCATCAAATTTTATTTTTGTCCTTTTTTTATTCAAAAGGCAACTTTTCCGCACTACTACAAATTAAGAAAAAGGAAAAAAAAAAATTTTTTTTTTCGTTCCACTCTAATGTGCATGAATCAGGAAAAATAGCAAAGTACAATTCCTTTCCTTTTTAATATCTTCCCGCTTTCTAAAACTTTTTTAAATAGTTGACTATTTTTATTGTTTAGATTTTTTCTATTTTAGTTAGCCCACTCAGCTCCTTGGCTAGTGTTCTGGTTTGAAGCTCAGAAGCTACTGATTACACAAAAACTTTCCCTACTGCCATAAAATAAAAAAAAAATAAAAAGATACTACTGTAAGGCTGGAAGTATCCTCACCGACTCAGTCCGCGATAAGGGGAGGGGGAAGGAAGAGGTTTAACCCCTCCGTCCGTCCTCCAGAAAGGGGAAGATCGGAGCGTGGTGGAAAATCAAAGAGTAAAAGGAAAGCTTGTATCCTTCCGCAGGAAGGCGGAGCTTCGCGAAGTGGGGGGGAAATTGCAGACTTTTTTCCAAATTTTTGCTCAAAACACAGCTTTTATATATTTTTTGAAAAGTTTTAAAATGTGCATTTGAAAGATGATAACAAAATGAAGTTTTCCATCATGTCACTTTTATTTTAGTACGCTTGAAAATTTTCTAAAATCGTTTAAATGTCTAAATTCAAATGTTTCGACTTTTCAGACATATTTAAAAAAATACTTTAAGCAGTCGGGAAAAAAGTCCTTTGGTAGGAACCCGTATTTTTATTTCTTCTATCGAATGCACTTGATTGCATCCAGAAAAACGCAATAGCAAAAAAGAAAAGATGTAAATATAAATCTCCATAGGATAACATGACGTTCTGAAATTGTAGGTGGCGTGTGCACTGCAGCCTTAAGTTTGTAATGTGACTGTGACACAAATAAATTAGAACAAACAAAAGTAAAAAAGAAAGTATAAATATGAAGCAAAAGATTTAGACAATAACGATAACAATACACCTTTCTGCGTGTTCAACGCAACAGCATCAAGGGATTGCATCAACAGAAAATTACAACAATTAATATTAAAAAACACATAAAATATAATTTAAAATGTAAAAGAAAAATATTCAAAGTGGAAGGAATGAATGAGAACTTGAATGACGAACTTTCTCGAAGACCACTCGCCATTGAAGTTCTAAAATGGACAAAATTTTCTGTTAATGGTAAGATTATAAATCAAAAATATACTCTTTGTGGCCTGAATTTTGTCCGACCTCAATACAAGAAACATTTTGAAAAAATCAAGAGGCAAAAAATCCTTACTAAAATCCAAAAGATACTAGAGTGTGTAAAATAACTTACCCTCTGTGCCGAAATTATGATGAAGACAAGAGACGCCAAAACGTACGATGACAAAGGGAGTAAAAAAGTTCTGGAAACTAGCAAACCTAGCTCCATCTCCGTCTTTCTATGTAATACAAAAAGAATTTTAATTAATTTATGAATAATTAATTTAATTAATTTATAGTTAATATCTTTGTTAAATTTTGTTAATTATGACACATAAATTAGCACGAGTGGCGTTACACACAATGAGGAAATGATGAAAGCATAAAGCAATTCCATCATCAATCGTAATTTGATGACGTTCGGGCTCACAAGCGCAAAAATCTTAGGTGTATTCATAAAAATTAATTTAAAAGAAAGCGTTTCTTCTTAAGATTATAACGCCTGATGTAATTCGATGACGTCCGGGCTCAAACGCAGAAATTTTAGGTGTATTCATAAAAATTAATTTAAAAGAAAGCGTTTCTTTCTAAGATCTTAAAGGCTGATGTTCCTTTCTCATAATGTGTTGCGTTCTCCTTATTTCCGATTGATTCTTAATTTTTTTTCTCTTCTTCGCGAATCGTAAGCGCTGTTTCAGAATGAAAATTCGAATCCCGTCTAAGGCCGAAAGAGTTATATGGGAGTAAAATCGGTGTAATGACCGCTGGGAGTTAAGATTGCGTACTGGCCGGTCTCTCGACAGGCAGTTAAAAACCTGAGCACCCTCGATTACTACCGTAAAAGACATGAGAAATGGAGGGCATTGAACCTAAGCGACTTTTTCTCCCCTTGCCATTAAACTTGGCTATAAAGTTTCGAGTAAATAACTGCGTTTAAGAAACGCATCTTAGACATCAGACTCGATTTGCTTATGTTAGAATAAATAAGTGAATCCATTTCTTTGATTGTTCTCAAAGAATGAATGGTGTTTTTTATTCCCTAAACGCGAATGCTGATAAGGAGTTTCTGTTATTCATCATGAAGCTTTTTTGTTAGCGGTGGGATTTTCACTTATTTTCGGAAAACAAACTGAACGCTCGTTGAAAATAAATAACAGCCGAAAAAAAACGCATTTTGCTAGTTATTTTAATTCGTTTAGGCAATGATGTGTGTGTTAACTCTGTTCTGTTTTTATTACATTTTGTATTACTAATCAGCACTTCAGGATCATTTCTAAACCACATGAGAGCTATTTTGTGTCGGGCCTCGTAATTTTGAACTGTTGACGGAGGCAGCAACTCAGCTGGCACTCCACTCTAAAAGTTTCCACGTCACATCAACATGTGGGCGTTGCCAGCAAGACGGCAAATTAAATGTGCGCTAGAATTCAATAACCTTTGGTGGAACCGAGGGTTGAACCTTCGATTCTCCGAAGATAATATTTGTGGAAAGGTAAATCCCCGCCTGACGCAACTACCACCATCCAGCATTACACGTAAGCTGATGTCACTCTCCGCCAATGAAAATGAGCAGAAGTGATGTCATCACAGACGACGTTTACAGATTTCAGGCTGTCTGCGCACTTCCCTCTTGCCGCGCGATGGATTAACACGGGCATCAGGAGATGCCCCACGATTCTATGTTATCCTTTTCCCCCTTGTAAATTACCCCTTTATATATTAATTAAATGTTATTAGCAATTAACGATCTCTGTGTGCCCATATATTTTAATATTAAATTTAGTTAATTTTCCTCTTTTTCTATTTTCTTAAAATCTGAGCTTTTCGCTAATAGGGATAATCCACGACATTTTGGCAGAAAAAAAATCAAAACCAGTGTTAATCGGGATGTCTGGACGCTTTGGTTAATCTAACCGTCCAAACACTTTAATTAAAAAAGGACATCCTGGGTTTTGTCTTCTTTTTCTTCCAGATTGAAAAGAAATGAGTAGCATTTTCTCGATTTTGAGCAAAATGTCTCGGGCAGTGACCTTTTACTGTTTACCAGTAATTATTTCCAATTAAAAATATTAGCTTAATATAATTCGAAAATGTTTTTGAATAATTCAGTTTTTCAAATTCGACAGTAAATCGAATGTGTATTTTAAAAGCTATGATCTTCTTATGCCAATAACTGCTTTCCAATATCAAAACTCCTCTGAATATTATGAATATACGTTAAGTTTTTGTCAGTCATTGCTGTGAATGGTACCAAACTTCCCGCGTTAGTTTGAAAAGCGTCCCAGTCGGATGTCATTCCTAGTACCTAGAGCGTCCCATACTGAAGTTCAGAAAATCGAATCATTTCAGTTAAATGGTAATTATATTTTATTGCATGACTTGTTACACAGCTGCAGTGCGATTTCTTAACTTAAATCGGCTTTAAATTTCAGATACTATAGTTAATTAAACGGCTCTTTCATTGAAAAACATAAAGTAATCAAAACAAAGTATTATAAAAACAAAAGTATATCAGTTAGGCGTATAAAGAAAATTAATTTTAGTAGATAAACCTCAGAAATTTCAAAGTGAGTTACAGTCTATGAATATACTCTAGACTAGATACTATTCAATAAGAATAAGATGAATTTTTAATCATGCATGTTTGCTGGGAATTTCATTCTAATAAAAAAAAAGAAAAAGAGGGAAAAGAGAAAACATACATCCATAAACATTTTGTTTTCAAATACTTTGATTTAATTTGAATTGTTTCGTGCTTGTAATTGTCTGAAATTTTGCACACTTGTATTTTCTAGATGACAATATGCTATTTTAATATTTTCAGAGTTTAATTTTGAGTTAATGGATTAATTAAATAAAATTTTGATTCCGTACCAGTGGCACCACCTGGTAGTCAATTTGAGAAAAAAATATTGTTTTCAAGATTAAGAAGTAGAAAATATTCAAAACAAAATTAATTCTACAGTTTAGTGCATTAATAAAAAGGTGAGGCGCTTTAAAAAATCTTTTTAATTAAATTTATAATACGTTTAGTAAGTTTTGATAACGTTGAAATACGTTCTAAGACTCTTTAACTTTTTGGCTATTAAATTTCGAATGTAATTGTAGCTGCGTGCTATTGTATCGCACACAAATAGATAATTAAATTCATATAGTTGGTGTTGAACATTTTAATTAATTGTCTCCATGTCAAATCCACAAAATTTTGGAAATTCACTCACCATTAGTTGATAGTTCAAAGCTTTTATTCTTTATTTCAGGTAAGAAATATTCTCTGAAATTGTGCATTTATTTTTAATCATAAACAAAGGCCCATAGGCAGATTAATTCTTTTCCGAATCACATATTCAAAATCGATACATATTTTTTTTTCTGGTTATTCGAAAGTATTTTTAGGGCTCTGAAATAGAATAAGAAATGCAATACATATTGGGCAATGTTGAGAAAGAGTTTAGAATTTCTGTTTTACTTCCACGAATAAGTGCTACATCAGAAACCAATCTGAATCAGTTCTCCATCTGCTGCTCTTTCACTGATGGCGAAAAGAATTTTGAAACCTTTTCCGAAACTTTCTCGGGTGAATTCATCTTCGAATCGTCATTTCACACCCCATCACTCTCCTATTCATTTCAAATCGCACACAAAACATCCTCGTTTCAGATGGAATATTTTCTATCACCTTCGAAGCAAGAATATTCGTTAACTGAAACTATCTTCTACAAAAAATATGTAGAAATCTTTTCACAATAAATTCTTTCCTTTTGAAATATCAGAAAACTCTTCTTACGTGAAACAGCTTAGAATTCAATGTACCTAAAAGGCCGCCACCCACTCGTACAGAAATCTCCATAATGGACCAATTTTATATCGTATGTTTTAAAAATCGTTTGCGTTCGTTTTCAGCTGGAATCTTTCGTTTCTTTCGAAGGTTTATATTCATTTTGGCTCATTATATATATAAAAAAGTTGAATAAAATTAAATAAGTATAATCTTTTGCATTCCTTCTACTCTTTAAATTTTATTTTAAAACATTAAAGCCTTTAAATTTCAGAGGATTTTTCAGTTTGGCTAAATAAATGGTTCATATGTTAGTAGAGTTATGCGTAGCGATAAGGGCATGTTTTTCAGTCTTGTCTTGAGATATTTTTAATGCTAGTTCAATCTTCCATAAAAGACAAAAAGAGCATTGTTCAAGTAATCGGAAACCAACCGCCATTGTATGGAAATATAATATACTATAGTTAACTATGCATAAATATCCGTGTGTTATTTGCAGGGATAGTTTGTGTATAGGCACCTGGTGGATAGATATCACAACAGACCTGTCGTTAGATCTAATACAATAACTCAATCACGTTTTTATCTTGGCAATCCCTATCTCGGCTTCGGGCCGGAGGGTTCCTGGTTCGAAACCCGATTCCACTGAAAGTCCGTCGAGTATTTGGCCTGTTAAATCATACGTAAGGGGTCACTGCTGTGGTGGGGAAGTTAGGAGATGGAGTGCCAGCTCAAGTGTCGTCTTCGTCATCTGACCGCGGTTAAAACTGACGAGGTCTGTCCCGAAATAACCCTCGTTTTGCTTCGAAACAGGACGGTAATATAACTAAAAAAAAACCAAACTTGGCAATCGCTATGAATGTATCAAAGCCTTAATGCTGATTTTCAGCATTAAAATGAAGAACTTACTTCCTGGGATGTAGTTGCAAGTACTTCGATGAATAATTTTTTTTAAAGTCCCACTAAGGAGGAAAAGATTATTTATTATTACTATCGAAACAAAACAAGAGAGGTGGATTTGAATTTTAAGCTATTAATAATAACCTAATTACTAAAATTCAATTCTATTTTTTTTTATTTCAGCTATATCATAAATAGCTTGTAAATAAAATAAATGCAAAAATAATTTCCTTATATACGCATTTATTTAACCATAAGAGAAAGAATAAAAAAATGGAAAAAAACATATCGCTGAAATCAAAATGAGAAAGAAACATTATGAGAATACCAGAATAAAGCGCCATCCTTGAAACCAGCGGGAGTGGTCTCCCCTAAACTTTCTCGTATACTCCTAACACATGTAGGGAAAAAATAAGCTAAAACCCCTAACGCAGTGGAGATTTAAAAAAAATAAGCGAAATTAAGTCAGTTCCCCGCAAACTCGCTCGGATAAAAATTTCGAATATGTTTTATTCCCAGAACGCAAAAAGTGTCTCCAGCACACGTTGAAACGACGAAACAAGTGGAAATAAAATAATCCGAGCAGGATCAGAATTCGCCAAAAGGGAGAAAAAGGAGCCAAAAGGGGATGAAAAAAGCGCCAAGCAGGAGACGCTGAATATCATGCACAGAAGATTGCGTCCAGTACGCATGCGCGTGGAGATATCGGATTTGTTTCAAAAGTAAAATTATACAGACCGACAGACAGTCAACCCTTTGAACGGATTTGGCCCAAAATTTTATACAGACCTACATTCATGACGATAAAACTATGTACCAAATTTTATCCATCTAGCTACTCAAGTTTTTGAGTTATAGCGTTCACATGACCGCGGACATACAGACAGACAGACTTCCCTTTGACGGATTTTGTCTAAAATTTGATAGAAGCCTACAAATGATGTGTCAAGATCACATACCAAATGTCATCCCCGTAACTCTAATAGTTTTCGAGTTATCGTGTTCACAGACAGACAGACATACTTCCAAACTTGTGTTTTTCGTACTCAAGGAGGTCTTAAATGCGGAGATTCATCAAAATCTCGAGTTCGAATTTGTTGACGATTACAATAATTTCTCTTTGTATACTTCGTATACGAGAAAGTAAAAAGGTAAATACGTGTAAGTAGCGCAAAAGGTGAACTAAAATCTATTACTATAACAAGGTCATTAAGTAGATTACAAACCGATATGCGAGTTCGGGAATCAGTAATAGATTGCTTCCTCATATGTCAACAGGTGGCAGCTCAATCCAACTGTATGATTTTCATTTCGAATTTGAGATAACAGCACATGCGCAGCTGCATTTGAAAATGGCGAATGTGCTCCGGGAATGTACGCTAGAAGATGAGTGCTGAAAGAGTTTTGGGATTCTCAAGGATTTTTTTCTCACGCATTTCCTGAAACGGAGTAATACTGTGACTGCTACCTCCTACTGTAACATTCTGTCCAAGCTTCGGGATGCAATTTGAAGGAAACGTCAGGGCTTATTGACTCGAGGAATGTTATTCCATTACAATAATGTCGGGCCTCATACAGCTCGATTAACCCAAGAGAAAATTGAAGAGTTTCGGTAGCAACTCTTAAACATCCGCCTTACAGCCCAGACTTAGCACAAAGCGATTATCTCCCGTTTGGTCGTTTGAAATTGTACCTGGCGGTAAGGATTTCGTGACTGCTGTAGAGGCTGAACGTGAGGTACATAACTGGCTGAGACAGCAGTCTAAAGACTTTCACGCAGTAAGTACTGGAAAACTCATTAAGAGATGGGATAAATATACCAATGTAAATAGCAATTATGTAGTGAAATAAACATGCTTTTCAACTAAATATTTTGGTTTTCCTTTTCTTATTGGTTTTTGTAACCTACTTACTGACTTGCCCTCGTATTTCTAAATCTAAAATTCGTTGTGGGATGTCATTAAAACTGATATGATTCGAAATGCTAACAGATTGAAATTCGCTGAAATGAGCTTTTAATATTTTGCGAAGCCTAAACACAAAATCCTGTTTTCATCTGAAAACGCATCCGATCTCGGAAGATAAGCCTCATCAAAATTTCCATGAATATATTGACACGCATAACATGAATAAAATCTTATTACCATAAAATTATAACCATGTAAATCGCTAGAACGCCTCCCAATGATTAACTATTTCTGTTGAAAAATAATACAAAGAAAATTAACAAGAGTAGTGAGTATATATACTCTTTAAGAATCATTTAAATTCATTGAGGTTCCAAAATGAGTTTCAGCTCGTTTCCCAATCCATTAATCTGTAATTTTACTTTTGTAAAAATATTTTATTTTTTCTACACGAGCCACACGTGGCCCTGCTTTCACGGAGCCTTTTCTTTTCTTATTTTAAGGATAGCACATACTTTTTTTCCTTCTAAGAGATGCAATTAACCAGGAAATTAATCTTGCTTTTGTTTCTCTACCACCATTAAATTCATTCGGCTGACTGGAGGTATCGATTAATGATTTCCAAATGAGTCCCCGCAGCTTTAAAACTTAAACCAAAAAGTAAAAGAATTGTGTATTTGTACCTAGGGGAGAGCTTCTCCTTCGACTTTTTCATATATTTAAACAATATGACATGATTCGCCTTTAGTATAATGAACAATGTTGAGCACTTACTTTGAACTTTTTCTTTTGATTTCCAAATGAGTCCCCTCATAAAACCAAAAGTGTTAAATCTTCCAAAAAGTAAAAGAATTACGCATTTGTAGCAAGGGGACAGCTCTCCCCTCCACTTATTCATAAAGTCGTATTTTTTCAGTAATATTTTATATATTAATATTGCGTTGTGAAATCAACTGGAAAATTGTTTAAAAAAATACCCGCCTGAAAATTTTATGTCTTATACTCCTTCTAAGTCTGGCGTCTCTATTTAGGAACACTATCCACGTACCTATTTAGAACCTTTTTAGGAACGCGAAAAAACTATCAAAATTTAAAATTATATGAAATTCCAAACAGAAAACATATTCTTACAATTGTATTTACTGATATATTTGCTAGACGCGAGTAAATTAATTGATAAGTGATTAAACAAACTTTTCTTCTTGACGTTGCAAAAGACTACTCTCGAATCTGACTTTAAGATAAAAGGCTTCATCATCAACCAAACACTTTGTTCAAAACAGACTGAACTACCCTCTACCACGTGACTTTCTGACTTTCCATCAAGTCTGCACTTGCTCTTCCAGAGGGCGTTTCGGCTTACCTCGAAACTGAAACTAAAACTCTTGATGTGAAACTGAAACTTACGTTATTACTGCTCTTCTAATCTTTTGCTTCTAACTTCATGTGCCTGTGTTTGTTCTGTGTTGTGATTTTGTGTAATTCAGTCAATAGAATGCTTTTTAAATTTGAAAGCATGGGCTCGACTTAAGAACAGTGTGCGGTCCGCCAAGTTGAATTCTTTTCCCGCGCCAAATTAATTTATCGCCAAATGTAGTAACCTTCTTCATTTTGTAGGCAACCCTAAAACTTTGCCAGAATTTCTAATTTGTGCCAGAATGTCAGAAAATTCATGTTAAATTTCATACAATTTTATGCAGTATTTGCAATTTTCTGTGCTATTTCCAATTTTATTTACTATTTACATTTTTTTGTTACGGCTGTCAGTAGAATCGCCGCCATCTTGACACCATTCAAGATGGCGGATATTTGGCGACTTTTTGGATGATTGGCGCAATTTCCCAGTTTGGCGAGAAACCGCACATTGTTCTTAAGTCTTACCAAAGCATGATTCAGCGTGTATTATTCCGTCGTGAGTGATTTAATCTAATGGATTAACAAAGTTTATTGCAGATTCGTCGCAAGCTCTCCCCGGGTCGACAGAAAAGGTAGGATCTTTTTGATATTCAATTTGATTTGAATAAATTCCTACCAATTCTGAATAAAAATAAGATTAATTTCGTGACACACTTGATACGTGCTGCCATCGATTGAATATAAAGTAAACGAACCCTTAAAACTACTTTTTTGTAGAATTTGTGTTGAAAAATAATTCTCGCGAGTTTTAAGCTGCATTTTTAGACGCATCCCTCAAACTGGATGCTTGCCATTAATGGGTGAAACACGATTTGTATTCACTTTAGTAGTATAATGAACAAAATCGAGCACTAACTTTGAACCTTTTTCCCTTTTAATGACTCGATTCAAAATTCCATACAAATTGACAGTTTTGACGTTAATATAGTATACCAAATTTCATTTATCTACTTATGGTGTTTTTGAGTTAGTTGTTGCTCTCACTTACACACAGATATATAGTCTAAGTTGCACTAGATAGTAACAGTTTCATTAAAATTATTTGCCACAACATTCATGAGAACGTAACCAGACATACGCAACTTTCCGACATAATATCGAGATAATTATTTTGTTTCGCGATTGGGAGTCTGTAAGAGGAATCACCGATGATAAATGATTTACAGCTAACTCAGTTTCGAACAATATTCGCCATTGTGTTTTATCCCTTAATATTCCGTATAATTCAAGAGACAATGTTCTAAATGGATAATACCCGTCTCCTATTATATCTCTTAGATTCCATTCAGATGTTGGTCTTACAAAGGCGGTTTATTATTCCGAGAACAGTTTTTGTCTTAGGAATAATAAATCGCATCTGCAATATGTATTTTACAGCAGAAATAAGAAAAAAAAAATGATAACGTATAAGTCGAAAACATTGTTCGATATTACAACGATTTGAAAAACCCAAAATTGCCATCAGAAGAATCGGAAATAAAATAATATATTGATAAGCCTAATACTTATTTTTGTTTATTCGTACAAGAGTTATTCAAATTTCTTCACTGATTGTACAATTTTTTTCTTGCAAGTGACAATTTTGTTTGAATGAATGTAAGATTAGATGACTGAGGTCCTTCCTAAATACGCATACACAGAATTTATGTCAGTGCATACTTTCTTCATTCAGAATCTCAATTATTTACAAATAATAATAACGAATTCCACACCAAAAAGCCCAACAAAATGTCTTGAAAATCAGAGATAGAGTGATGAATTTTCCTTGATTGAATTTTGTTCCCTTTTTAAATTTCAGTTTGTTTACTTTGGTTTGGCTATCGTGTGCAATATAAGCACCGAATAGAGCGGACAGTTTTATTTACTTGAAGTTGCTGTCGATAACAAAGGTATAAATTTTAACAGATTACCAATAGCGGCTCGCGCATAGATACCGAGGGACTACATCACACCCCAATTTTTTTCAGTGTTTAAGTGTAACCATTATTTTATTTAGTTTTTCCCGTAATTTTTAAATTCATCCACAATCTAACGCATTCTTCCTTTCAGAGCTTTCAATCTTCAGGGGAAACTTAGGAAAAACGGTATGCGTCTCTTCATAGAGGGAGTTAAATCTTCTCTAATTACTGCCTTTTCATTAAGAAACGATTTTCTCTCGCTACGCACGCGCAGTGACAAACCGAATTCGTTTCTACTACACGGGTTGTAAAGGGAACAACAAACAAATACGAAAATAACATCTGTGCATGTGAATGTATTTTAACTTTACACCTTATTTTTATTGTCCAACCGCAGTTACGCATATTTTTATAAACAAGAGTAAGACTTGAGGAAATACAATTAAGAAAATCTATTTTGAAGACCAATTTTTAATTAAACTTAATAAAATGTTGTAATTGCTTACTTACATTTTCCTTGTTAAAACTTACCTAAATCAAATCGAAAAGCTAATCATTACGCTTTATTAATTATAACTAAGTTATTCACTTTAATTTAAAAAGGCAAGACTTAAGTTATGCCGAAATACATCACTGCGCAAGGTAGTATAAGTTATAGTAACCTACACAGCTGCAATATACGAACCGTCACTGCAGATTACCAATACAGTGAAAAAGTATGTATTGTTATTTTCTCGAAGTATAGTAAAAAATACCCTATATTGATGAAGAGTATATGAATTGTTTACTATGAGAACGAACCTGTTTGTGTGATTTAAGCGAGCAAGTACGTGTCTTTTGAGAACTTTCCTCGGAAATATGAGTCTGCAAACAAAAGTAATTGCTTCGAATAAATCCACATGAAATGTTTATTCACGCAATATAAAACCTTCTGGATAAGAGGTCAAATCAGTAAATCTCTACAGGGTTGAGAGATTCTGGATTTCAACAAAATTACACATTGTCGGAGATAATAGATATTTCTGATGAAGTTTTTATTTTGCATCCGCAATATAAATTGTTTCTAGGTAAAATGTTCTATGTCTCTCTCTGAAAGTGAACACTGTTCAACCAGTATCGATGGTGATGAAGATGACTCCTCCCCTTCCCCTCCAATTCTGTACGTCCTGTTTCGTGTTTGAATTGCACCTAAACGTATTTAGCTAAGGGAGACTGCCGAATGTAAGACTTTTATGTTTCTTTTCTACTTTCTCGTATACGAAGTATACAAAGAGAAAGTATTGTAATCGTCAAATAATTCGAACTCGAGATTTTGACGAATCTCCACGTTTTAGACCTCCCTGAGTCCGAAAAACACTATTTTGGAATCATGTCTGTCTGTGTGTCTGTGAACACGATAACTCGAAAGCTATTAGAGCAACGGAGATGAAATTTGGAATGTGGTCTTTAAACATAATTTGTAGGTTTCTATCAAATTTTGGACAAAATCCGTCAACGGGAAGTCTGTCTGTATGTCCGGGGTCATGTGAACACTATAACTCAGACACTTGAATAGCTAGATGGATAAATTTGGTACACAGCTTTATCGTCATGAATGTATGTCCGTATAAAATTTTAGGCCAAATCCGTCAAAGGGTAGACTGTCTGTCGGTTTGTATAATTTACTTTTGAAACGATTCCTTATCTCCACGCGCATTCGTACTAGAAGCATTCTTCTCTGCACGCGAAAGCTATGGAGCGAATTACGTCAATTTGTCCTTGAGCCGGCAAGAGCAGAAAATCGGTACGCATCTCCTTGAATTTGATTCTTTACCTAGATATTTTTCAATCACTATAATGAAAAACCTTCTGATAGTCATTAGATTCTGGATAACAGTAGGTTTCAATTTTTTAAGACACGCGGGGGGAGGGTAAACAGCACCTTTTTGGGGAAGTATACGAGAAAGTTCAGGGGAGAACACTCCCGCTGGTTTAAAAATGCTATTTTCTATTACTATTACTTTTTGTGACTACTCTGTTGTTATCGTATATTAAAATGTCAAATTAAATCAGTTCGAATTAAAATCAGGTGCCCTGTTATTTACCGAATCGCCCTCGTTGCAGTCATTCTCTTGAGCCGCGAGTCTTGGAAAGTTTACAGATCTCTAATTGTAGCCCACGCATTCCTGTAGAGGCCTCCCACTCTCTACCCATCACGAAATAAATAAAATAACCACCCACGTAAATCGAGCATCACCATTCAGTTTATTTATTTGTTTTTAATCGTTTTTGTTTTTTAATTTTGCTTCCAAAGGAATTACAGCTGATTTAAACCCCCCTTTTCTTTAGATTGTTAATATCAGTTTTCGTCTGATCATTCAGTTAATGCACGTTCATTTGCGTCGAAATTTTCTTTTTCCACCACAGACATGGTTCTTATATTTTAGTTTAATTTCCATCAATAACAAATATCAGTATCTAAGAACGAGGTTAAATAAAAAATATGCAGTGGTTTGTATGGTTTCAATTTCGGTAAATTCTAAAATTGGAGAACCAACTATGAGGCTGAGTTCAGTTTCAGTTATTTTCTTAAGCGCAAACGAATTGTTTTTTCAAAGTAAGCAACAGTTGAAACCAACGGGGGTGTTCCCTCGTGCACTTTCCCATTACTTACACAATTTAGAGAGTTTTGTATTTATCTTCGTGGTATAATGAAAAGAATCGAGTATGTATTTTGTTCCTCTCTCTGTTGACTGACTAGGTTTAAAGCGGGAGATTCGCCAGCGTTCCACTCCACTTTTTTTGGAACACAGGATGCCAAACCTAATCGTCAACCTTAAAGTCTAGATGATAATTGGAGTAGACTGAGGGAGAGTTTGGAATTTTAATGTGGTTGGATTTCCATTCATCCCATTAGGCCATAAAAGTGAAATATGATCCTTCGAGGCGGGCGATAAGCATAAAAACCAATCCCACTATAGACGCCTATGGGAATGTCTTTTACCTCGCCAAGTTGATCGTTGCGCCCGCTAGGGTTTCCGTGTTTATTTTGATTGGCGCGAAACTGAGTTTTTTCTTCGTCGTGTTTTGAAAACCTTCCATCTTTATTTACAATTAACAAATAATAACAAATTATTTTCAACTTTAAGACACTCAAGAAGGAATTCATTCTACTGTAAGTCAAACACATACACACAGAAAAACCCTACAAAGTAGAAATATTTACATCCTTATAACAGATTGCATCTCTCGGTCGTCGTCGGAATAGAAAAAAATTTATAAAGCATTTCTCGCCAAAAAAGCGAAATATCGCCAAATATTGGCATCGAAAACACTCCTCATAGGCGTCTATAGTGGGATTGGTGTTTATGCGGGCGATAAATCACCCGTGTGTGGGGAAGAGCGTTAGGGAGGGGAAATATCAGACTGAGGAAATCAGGGTGGGGAGAGGACGGTGCTCTCACCAAAAAGCGAAAATGCCTCGTGCGGAGGAGGGGGAGTGTGGGTCGAAGTCAGTCTGGCAGGAGGAGGAGTGGGGGGTAGAAGCAGTCGAAGCACGATTTGGAGCACCCGTGAATGACCTGCCTAAATCTATCCACTTGAATGGGTAGAAAACAAACTGGCCGTTGGTCCAAATGGAATAGAACAGTGTTGTGGTGAATGTCCAGCTTAAAATTTTATACGTTCTACAATTTTGTTGTCAGATTTCCTGTATCTAGCTTGTTTTTCTTTTCATTTATCGTATTCAGATATATTCGGACAGACATAAAAACTATTCGTCAACGGATTTGGTCGAAAGTTTAGCAAAGATATGCAATTTTAGAGTGAAAATCACAGACTGAAATTCACCTATCTAGCTTGTTGCATTTTTAAGTCATCTCGTTCACATACAAGCAAACAGACAGATTTGTGGAGTACAAATGTTATTTTAAATTTGTTAGAAATCTACAACTTTGGTGTAAAAACCGCTTATTGAGTTTCATCCTTCTACCTATATCTGGAGTCGAGTTATCGTGTTCGCAGACAGACAGAATTCCAAGAATGGTTTTTCAGAGATAAAGGAAAGCTAAAACGTGGAGACTTATCAAAATCTCGAGGTAGGAGTTTTTGACGATTACATTGCTTCTTTTTGTATATGACAGAGTGAAAAACGTTAAAAATAAGGAAGAGTTCAACGACTCTCCGTCGTCTTAAAATCGTATCCGCAGTAATAATTGTTTTTTACAATGTTCTGTTCTATAATTACAAATTTGAAGGTTCCTTATAAAAAGATATAGAAGAAATATTAACGGTTCATAAAAACACTTGTCGCCGGAAGATACAAAAAGTCAAAATACGTATGATGTTTTTTCCATTGCATTCGGAATAAAAGTCAAATCTAGAAGCTATCAATATTTAATGGCATCGATAAAAACCCTTTATATATTTTCGAAACCCGAAACAGCTGCTAATTATTTGCATTTTAATGATAAATTTACATTTGTTTTCCTTTATTCATTTTTTCATCTTTTTTTTCTTCTTCTTCTTTTAAAACTTTTTATTTCATCAGCTAATTGTTGTTTACCCGACTCTAAATGAACGTGAGTTACCGCCAATGACTCCATAGAAGTGGCTGAAAAAAGATTTAGAAAAATATATTGAAAAGAGAGACATCAGCCTGTTGTAGAGATATATAATCATAACTGCATTTTTGTTTGTTCGCAGTTGTTTTCATTTATTCATTTCTATTTCATTCAATGCACATGAAATTAATTGAATTCAAATAAAATTCATTTGCATTCGTTATTTCATTCTTTATTAACTTTTCATTTTAATTTGTTTCCTTTATTCATTTTTCATCCCTTTTTCGCTTTTAAAAACTTCTAATTTTATCAACTAATTGTTGTTAACCCACCTCTTAATGAGCATGAGCTGCCGCCAATAACTGGATGGACGTGGCTGAAATAAGATTTAGATGAATATATTGAAAATAGAGACATCTGCCTGTCGCTCAGAATCCTCACTTTGTAGAGATATATAATTATAATTAAATTTGTAAAGCATTATTTGGCGTAGAATATCGTATAACGAGACAGCTGACAAGGGATAGTGCAGCAGGGAGAAGTGTTGTATTATATTCAGTGGCGCTACTCTGTGTGGAATTCGAATAGCGGGTGATTAAATCCATTTGAACCCCAAAGCATGCTGAAGTGCTCGTAAAACTGATACACACACAAAGTAACAGTAATGAACTTCAGATCCATCGTACAACTGCACTGAAAGTATTCATTTCATGCTCATTAATTTAAATAGGAATATTACCCATGCGGGGAAAGCAAAAAAACCCAGATCCACTGGTTAGTTTTGGAGGAAATTGCGGTCGTGTCTGGCTGCATTGAGAATGGAATCAAAAATCGTTTTCTGGAAAAAGTCATTTCTCTAAAATTCAAATTTACATAAAAGATTTTTAACTAACACTGGTTTCCTATGTAATTCGATGCCCCGCATGCGGGCAAAGCAAAAACACCAGATCCTATGTGTAGTTTTTTCGGAAATTGCGACCATGTCTGGTTGCACTGAGAATGGAATCAGAAATCGTTTTCTGGAGAAGGTCATTTCTCTCAAATTCAAATTTACATAAAAGATTTTTAACTAACACTGGTTTCCTATGTAATTCGATGCCCCGCATGCGGGCAAAGCAAAAAAACCCAGATCCTATGTGTAGTTTTGGCGGAAATTGCGACCATGTCTGGTTGCACTGAGAATGGAATCAGAAATCGTTTTCTGGGAAAGTTCATTTCTCTCAAATTCAAATTTACATAAAAGATTTTTAACTAATTGGTTTCCCATGTAATTGATGCCCGCATGGAAGCAAAAAAAACCCAGATCCTATTGTAGTTTTATTGAAATTGCGACATGTCTGGTCACTGAGAATGGAATCAGAAATCGTTTTCTGGAAAAGGTCATTTCTCTCAAATTCAAATTTACATAAAATATTTTTAACTAACACTGGTTTCCTATGTAATTCGATGTCTGGTTGCACTGAGAATGAAATCAGAAATCGTTTTCTGGAAAAGTTCATTTCTCTCAAATTCAAATTTACATAAAAGATTTTTAACTAACACTGGTTTCCTATGTAATTCGATGCCCCGCATTCGGGCAAAGTAAATAAACCCAGATCCTATGTGTAGTTTTGGCGGAAATTGCGACCATGTCTGGTTGCAATCAGAATTGAATCAGAAATCGTTTTCTGGAAAAGGTCATTTCTCTCAAATTCAAATTTACATAAAAGATTTTTATTAACTAACACTGGTTTCCTATGTAATTCGATGCCCGCATGCGGGGCATGCGGGCAAAGCAAAAAAACCCAGATCCTATGTGTAGTTTTGGAGGAAATTGCGACCATGTCTGGTTGCAATCAGAATTCAATCAGAAATCGTTTTCATGAAAAGTTCATTTCTCTCAAATTCAAATTTACATAAAAGATTTTTAACTAACACTGGTTTCCTATGTAATTCGATGCTCCGCATGCGGGCAATGCAAAAAAACCCAGATCCTATGTGTAGTTTTGGCGTAAATTGCGACCATGTCTGGTTGCACTGAGAATGAAATCAGAAATCGTTTTCTGGAAAAGTTCATTTCTCTCAAATTCAAATTTACATAAAATATTTTTAACTAACACTGGTTTCCTATGTAATTCGATGCCCCGCATGCGGGCAAAGCAAAAAAACCCAGATCCTATGTGTAGTTTTGGCGGAAATTGCGACCATGTCTGGTTGCAATCAGAATTGAATCAGAAATCGCTTTCTGGAAAAGGACATTTCTCTCAAATTCAAAT
>BGPR01000683.1:0-82718 GCA_013235015.1 Araneus ventricosus
TTTTAATTTCTGTTGTTACCCTTTATCTCTAAAATAAGACATTAGTTTTTTTTTTAAATAATGTAGTTACCGAGATATAGAGTATCTCCCATTCACAACACAACGTTTTTTGTGGCGTTCTGGCGTGTGAATCAAATTCCTTCCCGAGACCCCAATGGGAGGAACGTATTCCTAATTTTAAAAAATATATATATAACATTTTTAAGAGCTAACTTTTTTCACATTTCCTATGTATTTCGACGCTGTACTTGTATACCTGATTTCTGATAAGGAATAGAAAACTATCACTGCCTAACTATAAGTAATAGAAAATTCGTAGAAATTGTAATCATTTGCATATCAAGTTATATTTGATTAAATATAAAATAATTTCATATTCTTTGCTTCAGCAAAACATTTCTTTTATGAGATTATAACTCTTAAAAGCCCAATTTTTTAAAAAATGATTTTAAAATGTTTTTTTACTTTCATTTCTTGCATAAAACATGGGAAAAATACTTTTAAAAATCCTATTTTGTTTTAACTATGGTTTATGGCTAAAAAATAGTTTGAACCCATCGACAAGACTGGGATTAATTAAAAAAAATTCTCCTTTATAAAACTCTATAATATCAAAAACAAATGAATTTTAAGAACTAATTATATAGACAAGGAATTTTCTTCAAAATTATAGAATAAAATATGGTATTTTCAAGCATACAAACAAAACAATAAAGATACAGCCTCAAGTGAAAATCATCAATTTATTTTTATCAGAACTTAGATTGATTGATTAAATGATTTACTAACATTTTCAGCATTATTCTATTGGCATCAACAGGCATTAAAGCTTCAGTATTATTCTCAAAAATTTTACAGGCCAAAATTGGGTATGTTGCCTAAAGGCAAAGGCCTTTATGGGCTAAAAGGAAGCTTAATTTCATTATTCATTTCTGTGCAATTTTTTGAACTTAAAAAGAGTGAAAATACACGCTACGAGGTGTAAATTAAGTACGTATTTGATTCAGAAAATATCCAAAATATTCCTTCGGTTTACACTTGATTTGAGTTACGGTATTTTTTCTCGTGTTATATCGCATTAAAATACATTTAACTTTACATGCTCGGAAAACAATTTATAAAAGTCGATACATTTTGGCTTTATTTTTTTATTCGCTATCTTACTATCTTACTTCTGCAATTAATATGGGTTTTTTTGAAATTTTGGCCATTTCCTTAGATTTAGAGATTTAAGTATTTTTGGGAATCGATAAAATATCTGATGATTTTTTTGGTTTCCATTTTAAAGAAAGATAACAAAAGGCTAAATTAACCGGTCATTTTTGTTTTAATTTTCTTGGAATAATTACAAAAGAATTTTATGTATTTTATAAAATGAAAATCAGCTTCGAAATAATTTCGGAAGTATGTGGTAAACTGATGAAAACTCTAGTTCGGTTTCAAGAACAATTATATAACTTACACATTTGTTTGAAGCACCGTCTCTCAAATAAATTTATTTTGTAAATTTTATAGATACAGCAGTCGAATTATGATATGCCTCAATCCCTAAATTATCGTTAGCTATCCCCCTTAACTGATTTATTATCAATTAAGATCTTTTGATAGCAATATTTAATTTTACAAATCATGAATAGACTCTTTTTGCCTGAAAAATTATACGAAAGCTTCTTTTCTTTCGTTGTAGGCTGTCAGGGAATTTACATATATTAGTAAAAAATTTAAACTTTGTAAAAATATCTGAATTAATCTATAAAAGTTCTCTCAGAATTAAATTCCAATCAACGTTTTAATGCGCTTATAGCTGTTTCAGCTAACAAAATTTTTCCACGAAAGGATGTTAGCAAATTCAATAACTTAACTTGTGCATTTTATTTTCTATAAGAGTTATACATTTTCTCTGCATTGATATTATAAGACTTCAGATAATTTAACAGTTGATCAACATTTTGAATTTATAATTGCTGATGGTAAAAATATTTCGTTCTGATTAACTTATGACACAAATTTTATGTAAATAATTTATTAGAATTCATCTTAAACGTGAATTAAGATCTTTAATAATTTTATAGAATTTTTTTATATTTATAACGAATTATTTAGTCAATTTTCACTTATATTAACAGCAGATGACTGATATTTTTCATGTTAAAACATGAATTATTTCTTGATACACTTTCGTATATTTTTAAACACTAAATACTTAGGTGCTTCCTTCCACCGTTGAAGCGTCGACTACCGTTGCGGAACGTACAGGATATAATGAACACAATTTTGAGCCCATCTAATTTCAAAAACTTGTAATTTATTTATTTATTTAGTTAGTTTTTTATTTATTTACTTATTCATTTTTTTATTTTTTAACTGCGTACGAAAATCTTGGTAGTTACAAAATCAAAATGAACGATCGAACTGCAATTATTTTCACATAAAAGTCATCCGAATGAATCTCTTTTAAGATTTCTGAATTACCGGGAAAACGTATCCAAGACTTTAGTTCATTTATGAATTAATTAACAGGACAAAGAAAAATACCTCATTGTTCCTGGTTGCGACTATTTTTACAATTTTCTCATTTTAATCTACCAGAGATATTTAATTTCATTTTCAAATGATTGAGATTTTTCATGCTTAAAATGACTAGATACACCTAATTATTAAAGAAAGATGTAGATTTCTTAAGAAAAATGTCATTTTAAGATTAAAACCTGCTGTGTGTCGTTATTGAAGAATATAGTTATAGCAGAAAAAAATCTAACTGGTATCCACGGTTATTTTAATTAAAAATTTGATGGAAACTATTTTTCCTGTCTATAATTAATTTTCACTCCTAGATATGGCTCACTATCTGATTTTCTTTGTTTCTAGAAATAACCATTTTTCCCCCATGTATGAGGAATGTCCATACGTTGCCAACAGAAAATAGATTCCTTTGAAGATCGTAAGTGCAAAATTTGATATTATGATTTATTTCGAACAAATAATTCCAACTATTTCATCTGCATTTAAATCATATTAATCTAATTACTGCAATTTAAATTCAACTTAAATGTGACGAAGAGTAGCTAGATTTTTAGATAAAGCAAGATCCGAAGTCTAAACATTTGTTTAGATTTCGGGTAATACACACGTTGTAATTATTTCATATTAACAAGAACGATCATATTACCTTCTAATACACATAGAATATGGTCACTCTATTTTGGTACATAACAGTAGCTTAGTATTTTTAATCCTTTCGATATTCCATTTGTGTAGGCTCGTTCTATGATTAAGGGCAATGGTGAAGTAACAGGCATCCGACGGAAATAGAGATTTTCTCGTTTTTTACTCGTTCTGTCATTAGAGTCAATGACAAAGTGATCAGGCATCTCGAGGTTAAAAACGCATTCCCAGGTTTGGATTCTTCGACAGTCTTGAACCCTTGCATCAAAATTCAGAGTCTTTGACTTGGAGTGTAGAAAATTCTTTGTCCGAATTTGTCCCAATTTTCATTATAAAAATAGATTAACTGAATTGAATTTTTGACAAATGCTTCTGATGAAATACTAGTTCCAACTTCTACTGCACATAAAATATATCAACTCTATTTTGGTGAATAACGGCAGCTTAATATATCTAATCCTTTACACATTCTGTTTGGGTAGGCTCGTTCTTTTATTAGTATCAATGGTAAAGTAACCAGATATACCAAGAAAGACGAGACATTCTCTTTTTTCATTCGTTCTATGATTAGTATCAATAACAATGTGATCAAACAACCCGAGGTACCTGAGACATTGTCAAGTTTCAAGTATTTGTCCGACTTGATTCCAATATTAATTATTTTTATATTAATTTTATTATTATTTTTAATATAATTATTAATATTTTTATTAAATATTATTATATTATTAATTTTATTAACATTTTTATTATTTTAAATATATTATTTTCCCCTCTGATTTCTAAGACATTTGGAGCTCAGGCACCTCAGAATACTCGAACAGAAGACTTCAAGATAAGAGAAATTCCCCTCCTCCCTCAAAAAACGCAAAGACAGCTTGCATTCTTAATGGGGTAATATACAAAAGAGGAATTTGCTTTGGAGTCCAGTAAACTAAGTGTTTGGAAAAAACAAAAGATAATATAGTTTTAGAAATTGGTACACATGTTCGTGAGGAGCTTATGATGAACAATAAAAGTCCCCGGTACTGGGGAGGTGAGCTCGTGACGCCATCTTGGGTTTCATCCCCCCTTTTTTGGTTTTTCCTGAATATCTCGAACAATATTCAGTTTACAAATTACAAATGATTCAACAAATTAAAGAGGGTAAAATTCCCTACAAATACATACTTTTATTTTTCTTCCAGCTTTAATAGTCTTGGAGATAATGGGTCTCAAAGGTTGCCGCCATCTTGGATTTCCTCCCCCTTTTCAGTTTTTCTTGAATATCTCGAAAACTTTTCAAAATTGAAATTACATGTGAATTACCAAATTGAAGACCGTGCGATTCCCTACAGATAGGTACTTTAATTTTTCTGCGTGCTTTAATAGTTTTTGAGATAATTGGTCTCAAAATGGATGAATTTGTAAAAGATCTTAATTGATAGTACAATAAACGAAGGTTTGAAGAAAAACAAAAATTCATATAGTTTTTAAAATTTGCACAAATGTTCTTGAGGGTCTCTCTTGTTGAATATAGTAAAAGTCCCCGATCCTGGGGGGGGGGGGGAGCTCACGCCGCCATCTTGAATTTCATCCCTCCATTTTTAGTTTTTCCCGAATATCTCGAAAAATGTTCAATTTTCAAATTACAATTGATTTAATAAATTAAAGAGCGTAATATTCCCTACAAATAAAAACTTTTTTCTTCCAGCTTTAATAGTTTCCGAGATAATGGGTCTCAAACTTTATCGCCATCTTGGATTTCATCCCCCCTTTTTAGTTTCTCTTGAATATCTCAAAATCTATTTAATTTTTATATTACATGTAATTAGAAAATTAAAGAGCGTAAAATTCCCAACAAATTATTGCTTTTATTTTTATTTTAATTTTAATAGATTCGGAGATAACGGGCCTCAAAATTTGACGCCATCTTGGATTTTATCTCCCTTTTCTTAGTTTTTCTTGAATACCTCGAAAACTATTAGATTTTCAAATTACATGTAATACAGAAAACTGATGATTGTGAAATTTCCAACAAATTCATGCTTTTATTTTTTTTCTAGTTCTAATAATTTCTGAGGTATGCAAGAAAAACTGAGACAAGGGGATAAAATCCAAGATGTTGGCAAATGTTCAAACCCATTATCTCCGAAACTATTGAAGCTAAAACAAAAATAAAAGCAATCATTTGTAGGGAATTTTACGCTCTTTAATTTGCTGATTACATGCAATTTAAAAATTGAATAGATTTTGAGATATTCAAGAGAAACTAAAAAAGGGGGATAAAATCCCAGATGGCGATAAACTTTGAGGCCCATGATCTTGAAAACTATTAAAGCTGGAAGAAAAACAAAAGTTTTTATTTGTAGGGAATATTTCGCTCTTTAATTTGTTAAATCAATTATAAGTTGTTAAACCAATTAATTTGTTAAATCAATTGAAAATTGAATATTTTTCGAGATATTTAGGAAAAACTAGAAAAGGGGGATGAAATCCAATATGGCGCCACGAGCTCAACCCCCAGTACCGGAGACTGCTAGTACATTTATCATAAGCCCCTCACAAAGACGTGTACCAATTTTCAAAACTATATGATTTAATGTTTTCATCAACCCCATTTTAGGCCTTCGTTAACTGCATTATTGATGATGACTTTTAGGTGGGTTTATTACAATGGGTTCGGCTGAAAATAGAATTTAAGGAAATCTCTCTGTCTATCAAACCCATCTGGCTGAGCCACTAACGAACAAGGCACGCGCCTCGGGTATTCAATTACACTTAAAGGGGAGTGGAAATCTCGCAGTGATGTTTGGGCGCCTCGGGCGTCCGTCGTTCTTTGGTTAAACGGGAGTTTGAAGCTTTTCTTTAACGAAAGAGTCAAATTGTCCCTGGTTGTAGTGCAACAAATTTAGACACTTTACTTACCCTGAGAGAAAGCTCGCATTTGGAGAGGACTTCGATGTCTGCTTGTGCGGTGATTTGGATTTGTGTCTTCTCCTGTCCTCCCTGGACGGTGGTTACGGTGGTGGTTTCATAGTCGTAAGTGTACGTGCTGCCTGGCCTCAGCGTGAAGTCGCTAGCGTCTGTGAAGTCAAAAATTCAAATAGGATTAATTAACGGTATGTCTTCTGCAAGTAAGCAATTTCTCGTGCAATTTGAATTGCACATTGAACACATTCGTCGCATTTCTGAACCAACGCAAATATTTTTTCTTTTAAAGTTTTCTCAAAATTTTGGATGTTTCAAGACTTTCAGTTTAAAGGAAGATTTTTAAAATTTCTTATCTTAACAATTTATAAATACAAACTTTTATGTGTGCTGAAATAGCGTATTTTACTAGTTTATAATTCTAACATAGAGAAGGAATTTTTATCATTATAATAAAACTACTCAAGTATAATGCATAAGATATATTGTATTAATTCTATGCTTATGAATTGCAAATGATTGTGTATGAAAACTGCGGCGCAAAATTTTTACATGCGTAATAATGATATAAAAAAAATCGAAATTTCTGGTTTTTGAGTTCTTGTATATTAAAACAGCTTTTACCTAGGAAAAAATCTGTTAAATTGACTGAATCACGGCTTTTTCTGTTCAGCAAAAACTTGCCTAATAACAAACTTTCAAAACCAGCAAAACAAGCCTTCGTAACTTGTCACATTCTTAGGAAAATCTTCCATTTAATATACAATTTTTTTCTTCCGCTTAACATTATTGCACAGATGTTCGATTTGCATTCATTTGAATTCTGTATTGCGGAACATGCGTGACTCGCACACTTTATGTTGCTTTTTTCATCTTTTTTATTAACCAAAAATTTTATTTCTATACGAAAATTCAGTAAAATATTACTTTAATTTAGTTTATAACATTGTTTCTGTTTTTTCATACCCCTACAAATTTTTGTATGTTCCTAACAGAAACAGCTACTCTGAAAAACTATCAATTTAATTCTATAGAATGCTTTTTGCAATATGTCTCTTAGAATAGCGCTATTAGTCGAAAATGTAGTCCAAATTTTAAGTGAATATATTTTCTTTAAGAATGCTTAAAATTATTTTAACTTACCCGTGCAGTACCTTGCACATTGTCCAGCGTTCTGTTGGACGGGAACTGAAAAAATTAGAGAGATTGAGTGAAACAGTTTTCAATATTTTTCTATTAATTTAAATCATATTTGTTCCTAAAGAACTAAATTTCACATAATCACAAAATATATTTATAAGAAATTAAAACGCACGAATTTCTTAAAAATTTCTGAGAGATAAATATTCTTTAATTCTAGACACTGTAAAGAAATTGAGATTGGCGTGAAAGAACTATACCTCAACATTCTGACCTAAAGGTGGTTTTAATAATTATTTTAAGATGTTTTGAGCTCGAGATTAAGACTGCCGCCCGAGATGTGAAGTGATTGAAAACGATATTAATATTTTGATCTCACGAAGAACGTTCTACAGAAGGTTGATGTCCAACTATACGACGTTTCTTTGCAAATCTGATGTAAATAGCCTAAATAAATTATTTTTATATAAAAAAGGGCTAATTTCTTGAATCTGATGCGACAACACTTATAGTTAAATTTTATTTGAAGAATATTAACTAAAATATTATGTTTAAATGTTAAGAAGTATTAGAAGTTCATCAGAAGAAAACGATAATTTTGTACTATAGATGCTTTGAAAAAATTGAATTTGAAGATATGATTTTGTGGGTTTTTCAAAGTAAAAATAATATCGTTTGCATTCAGAAAGGTTCTTTGATTTTAAAATCATGGCAAAATTCATAAATGCGGATTTTTTTTGCTTAGAAAAATTATAAGGAAAAAATTTGTTTGGTTAAGCCGTTAATTAATAGAAAAAAGTACAAATAATTCAAAGATTAGAAATGTTAATTTGAAAATAAAATAATTCAGTAAAATGAATTACTTTTCTTCGAAAGAAGAACAAAAAACATCTATTAAAATATTGACTGCATTAAAGTTAAATAGAGTAATTCTTCGTTTTTCACAGACTATGAATCAACGGTTTTCGTATTTAACGGATAAAACTTGATTTAATATAGAGAATGTATTCGTGAGAAAGAAACTGTCGATTGAAAATTTTCAGTTATGCTTTTAAAAAACAGTTCGACAAATGCGATTGAAAACAGCAGTGGTTCGTATGCAAAACATCAGTATCAACACCATTTTTTGTTGTTAAGTTCATTAACCACTGATAGTAAGTACTTGAAATATTTTACATTTACATGACTTCAAGTGCAATATCGTAATTTAAATATGTTTATAACGCATTTCATTTTTTAATGAATTCCCGATTTTACAGATACTCTTTCGCCCTAATAATTCCGTTAAACAGGAAATGGGAAATGTACATAGTTTTCTACAAAAAGCTTGCATAATTTTGAATGATATGGTTATTAAAAACAAATTCTAAAAGCTTTAAATCATTACAATATGATCATTTTCATTAAAACCGCAAAGTAAAAAAATTCCAGTCTACGTTAACAATTTTCCCTTTGCAATTTAATATTTTTTATTGATGTTCTAAGTTTAATAAATTGAATGGAATCAAAAAGGTTTAAATATAAACTACATATATTATATTTTTTTAGTTTTTACTGCTTTAATAATTTTTCATAAATAGACGTAGTAAAAAAAGAGTCTATTATTTTTGCTATTTAATATTTATAAATTTTTCCAAGTTTTTAATAATCGGGCTATCTTTTTTGTGAAATAAAATTAATAATCGAAAATAGAATATAAAAATCCTTCCCAATTTTTTGTAATTGGAGATATAGTATAAAAATCATTAACAATTATCTATAGCGAAGAAATCACACCTATTATTTTAATTAATATTGTCTACTGTTTCATTAATGAGGTATGTTACATTTTATTTCAATACAACGCACAGTATTTTGAAAATAAAACTAATACTACTGAAATAAAACTACTACATTATAGTTAATTTTTATTCTATCCTATTTTCATTATAAACCATGTGAAAAATACATTACTCTTATTGTATTATAATAATAATTATTATTTTGAAAGAATTAAAGATAGAAGAAAACCTTATAAAAAGGAAAAAATGGTTTGAAATGTTTCAGTTTCTCGCTTTACTAATTGAATGCCTTCTAATTATTTTAAGATGAGTTAAGCTCTTAGCAGCAAAACTTCTTTGAATTCAAGGCAAAGGAAACTGAGCAACTCTGTACATAAAAATATATTTTGGAATCGAATATTCATCAAAGCTAGTTGTAGTTGTAAGGCTAGAATCAGGGATAAATTTATCCAACCACCATTGGAAATAGAATATACTCATTTCGAACCACGTAACTATTAAGAGGTACATACTCTAGAATACTCTAGAAGAACATACTCTATTGAATTTTTAATACATAATTGTGCTGTAAATAATAAGCCAATTCTAAATGAAACTATTAGATTCCCATAATTAATTCATTACAACTTACAAGTAATATAAGCAATTTGAAAGGAAACATATTAAAAAATAATACTAGATGTTAACATGTAAATTCATGTTTCCAAGTTACAAAATGAATTGAATGAAATAAAAAATGCGAAAATAAAATCATTGTTTTAAATATCAGCTTCTTTTTAAATTAGTATCTGCTTTCTGGACCGCAGAAAATTGTACTGATGTATTTGCATTTAGTAAAAATGTTCGTGAAATCAATGCATGAGTTAATAGAAATTGAATATTCAAACACCATGTCTACACTTCATTATTGTTGTTATTTCTTTTTCAATGCTATTATCTTTTTATATCTTATATAGGACCGCATTTTATATTTGATATATTTTATCCACTCGATAATCCAATAGATGCAGTAAGCAGTAAATATATTAGATACTTCCAATACTTGTTACATACTACATATATAAGAGATATTTCCAATGAGACTCAATTAATAAAATAATAACTTTGCACGAAAATCTTTGTAGTTCAGTTTTAGCGCGTATACTTAGTAAAAGTAGACAATGAAACACCTGAAACTAAATTTCAAATCTTCGAAAGCCCAAAATTTCTTGAAGATCTTAGAATTCAGTTTCAAACTAATATCTTACCTTAAGTTATTATACCATGTATTTTATTTTATAGTGGAATTATAAACAAAAACAGATACACTTTTAAGCAATGAAAGTAAAAATTTCCATTACCTGCAACTGTACTGGCGACGAAAGCGCTTAATAGTAGTAGCTTCCTAAGCGTAGCCATAGAAAAATTATTAAGTTTCACTGCAATCGCATTCCTCTGTAAAAGCTGCTCACAATTGATCCTTGCTAGCAGCTAACCAAGAATGCTTGTGACGATCGCGTACTCGGAATGTGATTTTATGGGTGACCCTTAAGAGTCCAAAAGTCCATCCGCTATCCAAGGTGATTTTGCGCAGCGCTGACCTCTGTAGCTGAAGGTCTACGCACATCAACGGCGATAAGATATGGACTCTCCCTAAAATTTCTGGTTCGATTTCGATGGGTTACTCAACAACCACCATCTATGCTATGCCAGTACAGGACCCGACAGATTTTAGAGGACATATTTGCAAAAACAGATCTATGAATGGCAAGGATTCGGGATTTAGGGTATCTTCATAGGGGAATGAGTATCAAACTGTTGACAGGGTTGAATGCCAGTATATCACTCTGTGTTTTTTTAATCGATGATACATTGCCCTAAACGCTTTTGAATTATCAGGGTTTAAATCGAAAAGGATTTTGAGATCATGCGTGAATGAATTGACGAAGTAGTGTTGCTTCAAGTGAGTAGAATACGAACAAAAATCTTAATGTTTGGAAACAGGAAATTGAATTTTTCAAACATATATTATTACTTCCATTATTTATAACGTGTCCATTTATTTATTTCCTCAAAATTGGATATCTGCTAATTTTTAAGTAATAGTGTGTATTTAAGAAAACTCATACCTTTTCAGTTTTTATTTATCAATGAAAAGACCAGGAATGAACGCGTGAAAATAAATAATGTGTGTGGTATTATATTTTTCTGAAGGATAAATTTTCTCACATATATTTGGTGTCATTTTTAAATAAGAAGGAAATTCTTGGCATGATTTCTTAAAATGTTCCTAGGTAATTAACATTGCTTTAAGAATTTCGACTTGTAAAAGTGTCTTTTCGCACGTCTACAACTTATTCATAAGAGTAAATACCATTTCTTTCCGTACGTCTACAATTTATTCATAAAAGTAAAGACCATTTCTTTTCGCATGTCTACATCTTATTCATAAGAGTAAAGACCATTTCTTTTAGCACGTCTACAATTTATTCATAAGAGTAAAGGCCATTTCTTTTCGTACGTCTACAATTTATTCATAAGAGTAAAGGCCATTTCTTTTAGCACGTCTACAACTTATTCATAAGAGTAAATACCATTTCTTTTCGCACATCTATAACTTATTCATAAAAGTAAAGACCATTTCTTTTCGCGCGTCTACATCTTATTCATAAGAGTAAAGACCATTTCTTTTCGCACATCTACAACTTATTCATAAGAGTAAGGACCATTTCTTTTAGCACGTCTACAACTTATTCGTAAGAGTAAGGACCATTTTTACGGGTGCACAAGTTTCGGAGAAACATTAAATATATTCAATAATTACATGAAAGTTCTCATGATATAAATTATTGGTGTGGAAGTGTTTGAACCATTCCGTCTACGATTTTCAGTTGAAAAATTCCATGTACCAGCAAGCAGGCTTCTGACCGACTTGCATATGTGCGAGATGTATTGAGCGAACCTTTGGGTTTTTTTTTTTTATTTTTCGCGCCTCTTTTTCGTATACGAAGTATACAAAGAGAAAGTATTGCAATCGTGAAAAAATTCGAACTCTAGATTTTGATGAATGTCCACGTTTTAGACCACCCTGAATTCGAAAAACACAATTTTGGAATTATGTCTGTCTGTGTGTCTGTGAACACGTTAACTCAAAGCCGGTTAGAGCTAGAAGGATGAAATCTGGTATGTCATCTTTCCACATAATTTGTAGGTTTCTGTCAAATTTTGGACAACACCCATGCAAGGGAAGTCTGTCTGTCAGTGCCCATGTGAACACGATATCTCAGAAACTTAAGTAGCTGGATGGAAAAATTTTGGTACACAGTTTTATCATTAGGAATGTAAGTCTATGTCAAAGTTTGGACCAAATCCATCAAAGGGTTGACTGTCTGTCGGTCTGCATAATCGCATATTTGTGAACACGGTAACTCCCAAAGGCAATGACTTAGATGAATAAAAATTGGTATGAGGTCGTCTTAAAATAAATGTAGATCTATGCTCAGTTTTCGTTCCAATCGGTTAGAAAAAAGGTGTTCAAATTGCATATTCGGTTTCTTCGCCATTCTACGACGCAAAAAATGGTGCGACCGATTCGCTTTTTTCCCTATCTGTGTTAGGGAATGGCGCATATTGCTGGCTCTTTTTGTATTTTTCCCCACCCGTGTTAGGGCGTATGCTAGAAAGTTTAGGGGAGGCCACTTCTGATGGTTGACATTGTTACCGTGGGTTGATTTGTTTCTGAAAATAGGACATTTGGCTTCCGTATACTGTGTCTGGGAACAAAGCGACAGACTACTTAAAAATGGGGTGGTCCCGTTCAAAACGAAACGTATGGTCAAATTAGTTATATTTCATTTACTTTTAGAAAACTATTGGAACTATCTACTTGACCATTCACAAAACTTACCTCCACAATCGCATTACTAAGTGTTTACTCGTCTTGATCACAAATCCTACTACGGAACTGGTGAATTTTGACATTTCTAGAAATATGCTTGAACAAATTACTTTTGAGAATAAAATTTGCTCACAGATTTAAGTAGTTACACATCTTAACTAAAATAGAAAGTTATAATAGGAAATTTATCTTTTCGCACTGTATGTAATTCGTTGCCAGTTAAATCTTATGTTACAGGTAGATGGCTACATTTGTGTTCCATTTTCAGTCTGAGGGTACAATTTTATCTTTCAACTGAGGCGCGAGCATTTTCATTTTTGTAGTTTTTAGAATTTGTGTCATTAACTAAGTTCGTGATAAAATTTCGTGAATCCTTCATGATCTCAACTCTGTACTGCCTAATTTTTAATGAAACAGACTGATATATATTTATGCTTTGTAATGACCAGAAAGCATGGATAATTAACATTAACCATGAAAACTGTAGCTAAAATGAATACCTTTCAAACTTTATTGTGTTTGAGACTTTTGATAAATTTATATTCGATGACAACGTACGTTGACAGCACAGAATGGCGATTGTCATTTTCATTCAGATAATTAATCATGAGTTGATATTAACGCTTCAATGCTCAAATTAATTTAAAGCATAAATTTCTATTAAATGCGTTTAAAAAACCAGGATTAAGACAACTGTGAATCAAATTTAAATTCCGAAAAAATTGTGGTGGGGGTATCTTCTGCAATTTTTTTGTGCTTTTTAGGAAAAATATTTAAAAAAATCAGTAAAAATTCATTTAAAAAAATTTTTTTACAATATACATTAAAATTTTTGAAGTATAGTAAAATATAAAAAATAAAGATTACTTTCTTATTCCTTGCATTACCTCAAAAATAAATCAAAGGAAAAATTTTAAAAAATTTCAAAATGATGACATTTTGACTTCAAAATCTAGCTAACTGGTGGTATATATATAAAGAAAATTATTTAGGAGGTCAGGAATACCTATGACTTGCTAGACAAAACAAAAAATAAACATTGTATTCGGTTCAATCACAGAAGTGAAATGTAATTATCTTTTAAATGGGATAAAGGGGTAGTGCTACGTTTATGTGTCAAGATAGAATTTATTTTTATATATCAGTATTAGATTTTCTGTAAGATCAAACTTCCTATTTGAAAGAAAGTTGTTTAATTTGGCAGAGATATTTATATAGTTGTAAGTTGCGTAGAAACATATATTATGTTATTTACAAGGGATACGGCCGCTCGTAGATTCAACTTGAGTTACCTTTAGCTGTGACAAAGTATACTCAGAAACGAAGAATCCACCAAATTCTAATCAAATTCTGAGTTAACCATTTAATTGGCTTGCTATTTCCTTTACCCCGAAGACATTTTGCGATTACCACTTCGGGTAATCGAAAACCATTATCACGGAGTTTCGAAAAATTTTTTGCTAAGTCACTGGCTCAGTATGATCAATATCTAGCTTCTGTGCCATTATATATTCCAAGATAATTCACTTTTTTAAAATAAAAGAGACATGACGAGACAATAGATAGTTCGTGGTATACACCAGTTAGTCTGAATGCAAAATGGTGAAATGTATCCTGTCTACGTAGAGAAGTCTCTCCTCAATAATAAAAGTCAAACTTATGAAATATGATTCTTTTTTAATATTTAACTAATCAGTTTGCGTCGTAAAACTAATAACCAAAATATTTCATTAGCTTCAAAGCGTTTCAGTTGAAAAGAAATTGTTTTTTACATTAACGAGCAATAATTTCAGAGGTTAAATTAAAATAATAGTAGTTTTATTAATTAATATGCTTATTTCGTTATGATTAAGGACTCGTAATTGCTTACAACGATTTCTGTCCCTTATTTTAATACGTTATTTCAATAAGCAACGTTTAAAATTAGACGAAAATAATAAACAAAATGTTCGTTCTAACAGTGTCTTCAAAAACATTAAATGAGACTGAAATAAATCTTCACAATTGCTGGAAAATTTTCTGCCTAATTAATAATATTATTTAAGAACTACAACAACCGAACTAAATGAAAGCTAAAGAAAAATTGAATATTTGATTTTGATTTCTGAAGTTCTAATGCATGTTTCAATGAAAAGATATATAAAAGAAACTTTATATTACAAAAAAAGATGGTGCATATTCATGGTGCATTCGATAAGGCTCATCAGCAAAAGAATTTCTGAAACCCACGTAGTAATGTCAATAAAAAATGCGACTCTAATACGGTGTCGATTCCTCTCACAGCACCATGTCCTAATAGAAACGAAGACTTTGATGAACCACTGTTGCAATCGGCCCCATTCATACAAAAGCAAAGTTTTCAGCTGCTTAATAATTTTTGGGCTTTCCCACCCTCGTTTTTCAAAAAAAGGTAACTGTTTGGAAGCAACTCGTCTGCTATTTTAGGACAATAGTGCAGTTTTGAGCGATGATCAGATTACGGGGATTACAGTTGAGCTCCACTACCCTCTCCAAACTGCCACGCCACACAAGCAAGAAGACACATTTAATATTCCCTAGGCCCACGTGCAAAGTGGATCAGATGATTCTTGGACAGAGATGGCAGATATCCATTCCTTTCCAAAAATTTTCCATTATATTCCGAGCTTGCTCAATTGCGTTTACATTTGGAGATACATACTTCAAATATCCTCATATTCAAAATAATAATAGATCAAATGTATGGATGAACGTAGACTTCTGTAAAATTTGATCAGATGCCAACTATGTCCATGAAAAGTCAAACATAAGTTTGTGAGATCTGAGCAGCCAAAAAGCTTTGAGAGGATTACAGTTGAGACCCACTACCCTCTCCAAACTGCCACGCCACACAAGAAAGAAGGCATATTTAATATGCACTAGCTGATAATTCTTGGACAGAGATGGCAGATATCCATTCCTTTCCAAAATTTTCCCATTATCTTCCGAGCTTGCTCAATTGCGTTTACATTTGGAGATCTAGTTGGTCAAACCATCCTTCAAATATCCTCCTATTCAAAATAATCATAGATCAAATGTATGGATGAACGTAGCCTTCTGTAAAATTTGATCAGATGCCAACTATGCCAATGAAAAGTCAAACATAAGTTTGTGAGCTCTGAGCAGCCAGAAAGCTTTGAGAGTATTACAGTTGAGACCCACTACCCTCTCCAAACTGCCACGCCACACAAGCAAGAAGACACATTTAATATTCCCTAGGCCCACGTGCAAAGTGGATCAGATGATTCTTGGACAGAGATGGCAGATTATTAATTAATGGACATTTTTGTACAGAATAAGCCTTACTGACGATCATGAGTGCATATCATGATTAGTGTATGGCATAAATGCTTCACTTATGAAGCCATCTATTCCAAATTTCGTTAAAACATACCCATACGATTTTTAAGAATTGTGACAAATTATGAAAATTATCTTAACACTGCATACTCGAGTATTTATCGTTAGAAGGATTAAAACATTTAATTTCTTGGTCTAGGATTACTGAAAAAGTTTTTAAGTAAGGAAGGAAATTTTGTGATTTAATTCATCTACGTGACGAAAACAACAGTTCATGTGATAAGTCAGCTAGATACGTAGGTAGTACAGATTAGTAAATTATCCGCATTCTAATCAGAAGTAAATCTCGTGCTCGTAGAAACTTCTGGACGACGAGAATAGTGATAATTCTATTTATTAAATGTTCATTATGCTATTTACGATCATATGACTTGTTGTTCAGAAAAAAACAAATTTGGTCTAATAAATGAAGAGGATCCATATTAATATTATCGAAATTTTTAATGTTAAAATTACTAAGATATGCTGTTCAAGCATTGCCGCGAAAATAAATATTGAAATTTGAATCTAATTTTTACTTTTTTTAAAAATTTTGCTTCTATTGTTTAAAATGCAATATTTCTTAGTTCATCTTTTCCATAATTTGATGAAATTTTATAACAGTCACCTATGTGAATTTTTTATGGATACAGATATTTTTTAATTATTATGCATTCGAAAATTCGAGATCATCGAAAATTTGAGAATAATATTTCTTTATTTGATAACTTGGATCTTTATATTTCATAGATGATTAGTTACAAGAATTTGGAAATATTCCCCCACAATCACAGCAATTTGCATGTGTTCAATGTTTTCTAATTAGATGATAGATTTCAACAGCAGCAGCTTTTTTTTATAATACAATTTCACACCACAACAGCTTGAGAACATAGATACCGAAGGATTAATATACGTTAAACCGATGAATCCAGCCTCAAAATCGGCACCCTGGGAACCTGAAAACTAATATAATCTTTGTCCACATTATCATAACATTACTATTCGGTAGGGTGTCACAGAACTTTAACTGTTGCATGTTATTGGCTCTATAGTGTTAGCTTACATTTGGTTTTTCTGATTTTCCATTAAATATATTTTTCAAGGCTGCCTGTTCTAACTTTAATGGACATTTCAAATTTTCGATTGCTCAGAATAATATATCGCCACTCAAAGCTCAAAAGGTCGTATATAAAAATTCCATTTGATTGAAATTCACTAATGGGTACACCTTCATATCACCAACGGATTCTTAGTCGCCATTGCCAAAAAGCAAGATGGCCGCTAAAGCAAACAATGCAGTGAAGCGGTCATAGTTACAAATTAACTGCGTAAAATTTGAATGAATTTTCATTTTTACCAGAGAAATCATTGACTTTTTTTTAAATTTTCAGATCTTTATAGGTTGTATTTGCTCTATTTACTGTATCATATATCTTAGAAGACATCTGTCTTTGGGACATTGGCAATATGAAGCTATACGAACTAATGTATTTCAACCAAATGGAATTTTTAATATAGGACCTAAGTGGCGATATCTTAGATAATAGTATTTAATAGTTTCTTTTATTCGAGCACTCTCTAACGATACACTTATATACAATCTAATCTTGAAGGTTTCACTTCCACCTCATAAACCCCGATATCATGAAAGGGAAATGAAAAATAATCTGGTTAGAATTTCGAAAATGTAACTCCGAGACTTTGGCTTCAGTGAGGCAAATTTCGGCATGACACATGATTGCACATTGATAGAATCACGTAATGAATCTCTCTTTCAAGATAAGTAGAAAATGGATTGAATCAGAAATGAAAATTCACTGATTCTTTTTCGAGTAGAAATAGTTTATTAAATGTATGTGCATGTGTATAGATCAGACTTTAGAGGTGAAATATAATCTATTTTGGTCATGTAAGAGACAATATTTGGCTTAATCTTCTTTATTACATCATTGAGAATAATTTAGGTTAATTTTCAGTACGTAAAAGAATCATAATTTGCTATTATCCATGACCAGAATTAAAGAGGTAACGACCGACAGACGCGATGTTGTTGTCAGCTTACATGCTTGGATCAAAAAGGGCAGATAGGAATGAGCAGAAGTTAGAGTACCCAGAGAAGGGAATTTCCCCGGAAAGACTCCTGACTCGAAATGAAAGTCTTAGTGCGCTTATTACTATGGAAGTAGAAGTAATTAAAAAGGAGGTGTCGTTAAAAATGATTTAAGAAAGTTAAAATATTACATATATGTATAATGTATGCCCAGTTTTGAGAAGGAAATTGTTTCCTTAGTGAACTTATAAAATCAAATTTATTTAAAGCTACACTTCTATATTTGGGAACGGACGCCATAATCACGGACAGCTGTGAGATGAGAAAAACGGTACCAAAGCATTCCTTCTCCAAACTCCACGTCATCATACCAACGGGAGGGGGTTTGAACACCCTAAGGGATTTAATGTATATCATGTCGGCGTACACAGCGGTTCTTTGATAGAATCTGGTTTCTCAGTTTGGTTTCCTGAGAATCCAGAAATCCAAATCCAGCCACCATGTTTTTAGCGAAGTAGTTTAAATTTCCTCTTAGCGATTGTTGTGTACTTGCAGAATTTCAATATTTTACGTGACTACAACCCTACGGAAATACATTAAAATTATAAGTTTATTTGGTAGAATGGGAAAAGATTTGCAAAAGTGCAATTGCGTACACCAAGTGAATGAACATTGATATTTTTTGTCGATCTCTCTTTGCACTAGCTATCGTTCCTTTTGTATATTTCACATGCGAGAAAATAGAAAAAATTATAGTAGTTATTTAAAATTTCCAAATTCGTTGGGAAATCGGAGGAGAATGTCCAATGGCGGAAAGAGTTGGTGACTAAATATTTTAAGGAAAACAATGTTAAATGGTTGAAAACCTCTGTCATTACGGCAAGCTTAGACTTGAAGCGCACTGAGTTCTAAAGAGCTATCCTGTATATAGAATTGATATTTGAGTAGTTGAATTGTTGTAGAATAACTAAAAAAGTGTTTTTATTAAAAAAAATACGTAGCTGACAGAAAGAAAACAATTACTGTAAACTTTTAAATCATTTTTGAAGAGTATAATTTTTGATGCATATTTTGAATGAAATATTAACATTTTACAAAAAACAGAAGTTTCTTATAGAGAGCTTATTTAAAAGACTCACAAAATTACCAGATTTGTGTAATTAATTTAATTATTTAACTATAGCTGAAGTGAAAAAAACGAAAACAAATTTTGAAATAACATAATCTCCATAAAGTAAATAAATAAATATTTGTTTTATCAGCTAAAATTTTTGTTACTACCCGAAACCTCACACTCTGAAATACTTCTATTTGCCTTCCCTTTTGTCACGAGGGAATTATCAGAAGTCAGAAATTTGATATCGAATTCTCTCTCCCAAAATTATTTCCATGTTATCTAGCATTTTAAACTTTTCTTCAAAGTGAAAACAGTTTGTTTCTGCGAATAATATACTTAAGAACTTCTTAAGATTTATAATACATTAGTGAAATCAAATAAATTGAAAGGTTTAAAATATTTGGATTTATCTGTATTCGGGTCGAAATTGTTTTATATGCCCAATTAGAAACAAAATTCATTTACCTTCGCATCATAAAAATATAGAAGGATCTAGATTCAATAAACAAGGTATTTTTTAAAAGAGATAAGCTTTAAATTACTCAATATTTTACTTTGAGTTTCAGTACTATTTACCAGATATTTCATCACCACTCCAGCAAATTATGCAGTTGCTATACAAGTGAAATACTAGATTCGCTACACACTATTTTTCGATGCTCTCCTCTGCAAAAATGCAAGAAAAGTCTTGCGGGAGGTTGCGTGGGGTTTCTCTTATTTTTCATATCTGCAAATTAAATGTGTGTCTTTTCCAATTTGTAATTTTCTGGCATGGATATTTGCTTAAGCGATTAGATTTTTTAGATTTCAATTCAGAATACTCTTAGAACAAAGAGCAGAACCTCCACCTTTGCCTAGGAAAGAGGTTATGAGGCATTTAACACATATAAAAACTATGTAACTAAATAGAAATAAATAAACATATCTAGAAGTAATCAAATAATTAATCGTTAAAAAACCTTCAGGAAAAACCGGGAAGATATGAGGAACCATAAAAAGATATTTTTATTTTTTGCTGCTCTTTCAATATTTTTTTCCTTCGAGCCGGTTCTTCCACATTGGATATATTAGGATGACCCTATTTTGTATTTATTAAAAGTTGGGAAGAAGAATTTTTTGGAAATTGGCTTTTTGAAATTAAATCTAGTTAATCATTATATATTTTCAGTATGAACTGTTATACTCGTATATAAACAACAGTACTGTTATATAAATGGCAGTATAAGAGTAACTGTTATGTAAATAACTGAACTATTCGGTTCACTTCATTCACAGTTGGGACACTTTTATATTATTGGAAAAAGAATTAAAAAATTAGAACTATCCTGAGAATCTGAGGATTATCTCAGATAACCTGGTTAGTTCTTATTTGGTCTCTTAATACGTATAAAAAATCTTTGAAGGAAAATTTATTTTCACTTTACTTTTATTAAAATTATTATTCTCGTCTAATCTTTCTAAAATAAAGTCTAGTTCATCTTTTTTTTATAAGCTATTTACTTATGACTAAAATTAAAGACTATCCGTGACATTTGATAGAAATTCGGAACAAATCCGAGATACTTTTTCAAAATTCTATCGTAGTCAAAATAGGAACTTTCCCAGCTAATTCGTGGAATCTGGTCACAAATTAGCCGAAAGTACATAAAATGCGACATGAATAGCAATGAGTACAACGCTAGTTAAGGCCGTTGAATATTTTTGTCATCTGGAACGGAAGAACATTTGCTCTCAAAACGTGACAATTTGAATCAAATATTGAATTTCAAAATTAATATTTTATTTATATTTGAATTATTTATATTTGATAAATTCTTGGAATTCTATCTTGTTTATTGATGAGTAGGTTAGGAGGCAACTGTTTTTGAAAACTTTCGTCGCAAGATTAATTTCAAGAAATCGATAATAAATTCAAACGTCACGTTGTAGCTTTAAAGGTCAAATTAAGAAGGTCACAATTACAGCCGAATCAAAGTGGTCGAATTGTAAACAGATAAGAAGAAAAGATTAATTTTATTTCAAAAGTTCACAGGAAAACACAGGAAATGATATTGGTTTTATTTTCAAAAATGTTATTTATATTAAAATATAACAGAAGCGCTACAAATGGAATCTTGCATTCTAAATCTCTACATTAATCTTCAATAAAAGATATCAAAGATGCGAAAATAAGACGATATTATAAATTGTCTTGAATTATTCTTTATTGATTGCATTTATATCATCGATATATATAAAACGTTAACGTACGTGACGCAGAAAAGAGGTTTATTTCTCTTTTGCCGATGGTAACGATCGGTTTGTTTATAAAACAAAACTGGCAACCATGTTAGGCGTAACTTCATTGTCATTGCCTGTTACTATATTCCTTCTGGTGTAAAATAACTTTTTCTCGAAAAAATGAGTTTAAGATGAAGAATTCACAATATTTTTTACAATATAAGGATATTTTTTACAATATAAGGAAACTTTGAAGGAAATTATTCAAAAGAGATCAGTTAGAAATGAAGCAGATAAGCTTATATCAGGGAACCAGAGAATGATTAGATGGGCCAGAATGATGGATGGAATAATAAGACAAGGTTTAGATCAATTTCAAAATAGTTTAAGTCAACGGAGATAAAATCGTGTCAATTCACAAATTGAGGTGAACATAATGGAATTTACTATTGTGAACATTGGCTACTTTTCTGTTATGCGCACACTACTTGGCGCCTTTCTTTTTCTTGACGAATTTTCTTGGAGTGCTGAATCGCCACTTTGGCTCTAGAAACGCAGAAAAATCATAGTATGCGTATAATCGACCGCTGATGCTCTGCGCGGGATTATCTAGTTACATATATAAGTGTGTACAGTTCAAAGAGATAATAATTACGACAAAAGTTCTTCAACTCTCTAGCAGTTGTTAATTACAAACTTTTTTTAATATAAATTCATTGAAACACATTGTCAAGTCTTCTAGTTGACTAGAAACTTTTGAAACTATCTTTCAAATAAATTATTTATTTATATGGCTTATGTTGCTAACAATATTTTTCTGCATTAATTTTGATTTAAGCGATAATAAATAGGCATTTGAATTTGAGCCTAATTAATGAACGGAAAAATAATTGTATCTTTTTATATATCTCATATACTAATCTGAGCAAAAGCTGCTTAACTGCAATTACGGTAAATGTTCTCTTCTAACCCACCGCAGAAAACCTACGTACTTAATGCTGGATGCCCCCGTCAAAGATAGTGTAAAATGTTTTCCCCTTTACTTTCGACAGTTTATAAATCTGATTTAAACGCTTATAGCATTCTTGGGGAAGAAAATGTTCATATGAAATGTTATGTTTTTTTAAGGCGAATAACCCTAGTAGTACATTACAAACATACAACATGAAGCTTACTGATCTAAGCATAGAGGATACTTCGACATGGGTGAATAATTTTTTTTGGGGGGAAACGAACAAAATCATTTAAAAATATCTCAGGAAAAATATAATAAGGAAGAGAATAAAATAAATAAGGAAGAAAGTAAATCAATAAAATGAAGTTAATTCAGGAAAATAAACTGCATGCTTCAGTAAAAATTGTCATTTTCTGGAAACTTTTCATAATGAAGTAAAATAAATATGCATACATAAAAACTATAAAAAGAAGTTTTAAAATATATATGAATGAATGAAGAGACAGAGAGGGAATGAACGGTAACCATATATTAAATATGTACATTTTGAATGCTAGTTTTATTTCGAAATATCTTCCCATCTATTTAAAGTTTCAAGAACGGTGCACATATGAAAATGCAAATAGTGAGAGCAGTGTTTTAGTGTTTGAAGAAATGAAATCACCGAAGATGGAAGTGATCTTCAAAGTAGATCAGAGGTGATAGATTTTATAACGTATTATTTGAAAGCTATCTGCTGCTAGATTAGTTAGCAGCAACAGTTGTGTATTGTTTCATTGGAGAATACAGGTCTAGTTATAAATGAGAGCTATGAACTCTCTGTCAGGAAACGGAGAATGAAGATGGCAACAGAATTAAACATGTAATTCGCTGCTGAAGTGGGAGAAGGAGTTGTACTTCTCTTCTGGCACTAATATGCGCATAAGATGAGCATGTTCTTTCCACAAGTTAGGCTTTCATGAAAGGAGTTAAATATTTTTATTTAACACCGAGTTCTTGGTACTCTTTTTTCTTGGAAAGACAAAATTCTGTAAATTTTTTTTCATTTTAATTCCTTTCGTTCTGTGTTTTCATCTATTACCCAGATTCAGATTACTTTCGTGTACCCTTGACTGGTCCACCCAGGGATACACGTACCACAGGTTGGGAACTTGTGCAATGTTATGTTGTATTAATTATTATGTTGCAATAATTTGTTATCGTCTTTTGGCTTTGATATTCACAGTAAAAAATCTATATTGTAGAACACTGATATTTTCTATCGATCGAGCTGTCAAGATAAATAAATCTATAAAATATTTGCCATGGACGTGTGTGGCAACACACGCGTTAAAAACGTCTTTGTAAACAGGGCATAATTTTGTTTATCTATGTTAAAATAAAGTGAGTATGTACTTAGGAAAAGAACATTCTCCATTGAAGGACTTCGTTTAATATTTGATACCGATCGCCAATTTTGGTTTAAGATCACAGGTCAAGAAGTAATTCCAAAGATGATTTCCTCGAACCAGGGCTTATAAGACAACGAAATTCATCAATTTCTTGATAACAACTTTTTATACGATTAGAATTCTTTATGTATCCTTCATATTATAAGAGAATGCATGAACATCAGCAACGAGACAAAGATCAATAAAATATGTTTATTTTTCCTTATTCGATTTTTCAAACTATAATAGTATTACATTTCTTTTGAAATATCCCGCTTTCAAAAGTTCTCAAGTAAAGGTTAATGACATTCAGGAGTTCCGGCTAGAAAGAGAAATTTGCTAACGAATAGAATTTTCCAGAAGTAAACTGGAATCCGATTACTAGTTGCTGACAGCTTCATGGCTTATATTATCAAACGCTGTAAAATCAATATTTGTTCTGCCATACAGTTAAGATTATATTTCACTGTGTTTTAATTCTGAAATTAAATATTTTGGAAAGCTACAATGAAATAAAAAGGAATTTTTGTAATTTTCTCATATTAGCACCAAGTTTTTTCAATTCATTTTCATTTTTGAAGAATATCGAGGACGGTTTAATAAAAGCAGCAGTTCTGCAAATTTATCAAAATTTTCTTAATTTATTGAAAGATAAAAAATAAGTTATTTTTGTCGGTTCTTAGATCAGAAATCTTTTTAACGTCTAAACTTCCCGACCTTGTATTAGATAATTTAGGAAAAACTATCTGGGATTATTTTTGTCTTTTTGCGGTCTAGATTAGTTTAGTTTAGTCAGATTAAGGCCCCATTTTGAAACTACACAAGGACTTTGTGATGCCCCTCGAAATTTTGAAAGGGTGGTCATTTGAAGAAGTCATAGGAAGGCGCCAAAGCCGAACAGGCCTTCCATTTAACGCCACATAACACAACACTGGAAGACCATGATTTAGCTCGATAGATTTAGTGCACGCCAGAGTTCCATGCACAGCGGTGAAGTCGGATGTCGAATTAATTCGTGACCTTTCGGTTCCGAAGTTGAGACTCTACCACCTAGCAGTCACCTAACATTTTAATAAACAGAATGTTGAAATTTATATCGAACCTGTTGAAAATATGTTGACATAGAATCAAGCCATAGGCTGTAAGATATATCTGCAAATATATAACCTTTAAGTATTTTTCAGACAGTTGAGGAGTAATAAACCGTCGTTTAACAAGCAAAACCCCGTATCTCAATTTTTTGAAATTTCAAAAAGAAAAAGCTCACAAAGACATAAAATAAAGTTTTAGATACCTCTTTAAAACATTGCGATGTTTGTCTAGTCCTTACTCTCAAAAATATTATAAAAGTAATAAGGCATTGGCAATTGGTGGCGTGAAGGGGAAAAAAGCATTAAGGTTGCACACATTTAAATGTATTTGATGTTTTGATTCTGAAAACTCATGTTATTTTTATATTATTTATCATTGTCAAGATTTTACTTTGACATTACTTAATTTTAATATAACGAAATGAACTTAAATTTTAAAAAAATCATACTTTCACATCTTCATTACATACATGCTTTGAGGAACAGTACGCATAATGTTCATGTTTGATAAAGATAAAATGATATCTATAAATTATGATTTGTTTCAGTATTGGTATTTCTTTATTTCAAGGTTTCAATGCCTAGATAAAATAATTACACATTTTAAATGTAAAAAAATTATTGTGAAGTGAATCCGTAACTATATCCTCTCCAAACTATACCACCCAGGTCAGAACGTTCCGGTACTGCTTAATTTACAAATAAACCACTGCATCCAACGAAGTTATTTCTAATTATTCCTAGCGGAACATACTAAAAAGTAAACAGGGAATAAATCACTGCTGACGTCATTAATCATTTTCCTCCTGTCACTATAATTTTATTTCCGAAAGATAGCGCAGACATAGTCGGAGAGAAACTATCCGTTTCTGAATGGTTCTTCATTCTAAGAAAAAAAACTCTGACCCCATCAAGAAAAAAATCTTAAAAATGAACGAACAAAGGTATTTTAACCATTCTTGTTTTAAATCAGGGAGAAATGTTCCATTTATTATCTCAAAGCAGTTCAAAAAGATAACACGAAATTAGAACGTTGAATGCAGTGAATTGAAATTCAATTCATAAAATTTTTCACAAAAACTGACTATTTTTTTAAAAATTTCTCAAAATTCAGATTACTTTAGACTTTCAAAAAAAGTCATGAAAACGATAATTGTTTGCTCTATCCGATGGTTCATCGATTGTTTTCCTACAATCATTATTTATCATGGATCGGCCAAAAACGTGCGAAAAATCATCCAAAACAACATAAAAAATAAATAAAAAATTTTCTGTATTAAATTTTAAAATTCAGGCTTCAAGGTGCATTGAATCCCCCTTACGACTACCTGTGTGCCACATTTCAGGGCTGTAAGTGTGATAGATTCGTCTGGACATCGCACGCACACACATACAAATATTGCCTTTTATAAGTATAGATTAGTTGCGAAAAACTGAGTATTTTCTTCCTCTTTGAAATTTCAAAGCATTGAGCTAGGTGGTGTTGCTTGTTAAGCGACGAGATGATGAATATCAAGAGTGCTTCTATTAAGACATCACTAACTAGAAATCTCTCAATTATAATACTTCGGACCTGAATCAATAATTTTTTTGTATTTTAAATATTTGAATATGCAGATATTATAAATAGGTTTCATAAGAAAGACAAAATAGGTCACTTTCGAAGTTCAATTTTTATACTTCCAACCCAATGAAGCCAAATACTACATATTTGCCGGGAATTATCTTCATTCTGGAAACTCTTACATAAACTAATCAAACTTACGGCATCTTTGAAAGGTTATTGGATCTATCTATGAAAGTCGACTTTGCTTCTGGTTGATTATCATCATTTCGAAATAATTATTGATTAATTACACTCAAGTGTGGCCCATTTGTAAATGGAAAAGAAAGTTGTTACCTTTTTTTGCAGTTTTTCAAAATCAGATTCTTTTAAAGAGTAAGTCACATGAATTATTATTAGAAAATTATTTTCAGGAGATCTAACAATGAATTTTTTTCATAGGTTGAATTTTAAAATAAATAAATTTTTCTGCAGACTACATTATTAACAAACGATAAAGAAAAGTTTCAATTGATATTTGTCTCTAATTTACAAACAGGAAGGGACAAACTACCTCCCTAATTTTTGTTAAAGTTTTAATAATTCTAAATATTGAGATGGAATATTAACATAATATTATTATATAGTATTAAGTAATTAGCAATATATTTTTAATATTGCATATAAAACATTTAGATGGAATATTCCTAGCTTTCCTAAAAAACAGAAATTGAATAAAGAATGTTAATTATTAATTATATCATTTTCCAGTAAAAGTCAATAGCTTTTAATTTGCAAATTTAATAAACATTTGATAAATATTGTAGTGGTAAGAAAGTTACTATATGGAAAAGATTCAAACTACTAATATTATATATTTTCTTAATAGCATTAAACATAATATGTTAACTGAATTATATGAAAATCATCTTCAAATAATTATTAAGAAGAATGTATTAGATTACATCTTCTGTTTATACTTGAAAAGGCGTAAATATTCTTAGAAATATTTTTTTTCTTGCTTTTTTTCGAAAAAATACAATGTTTACTCGCACAGAAACCTTTTGTTTATTCTGGAGAACAACATTTCGAGAATTTTTTGTATACAATTTTAAAAAAACTTTCTTGAACATTGTGGAAATAATGGACATCGAAGCCGGCATTTCAAGCGATAATAAAGCTGTCATCAATTCATCAGTAGGAGGTTATCATCCGAAGTTTGTTGAAAGTAAGTTTTCTTTCTGGAGAAAGAAGTGATGCACCTGCAGTTTATAAGTTAAATAAACAAAAAAAACTGCTGAATAACCTTAATCACTTGATAAATTGCTTTAACCGAAGTATCTACCAGAGAATCTGCTGACTTTGACTGCTTGATAATAATGCGGAAAGTAAAGACACTTAATTTTCGGAAAGTTTCAAAAGTATCTGTCACAAGATGAAAGATCACAGAACTTGTTAGTTTATGGCAGTTCAACTAGACAGATATAAAGCAAGTTGCACAATTTTTTTACTTAATTTAAGGTTAATCAGACAGAAATTTCAACTATTGATTATATAAGAGAGCAACAAGACAAAACAGACTGTCTGATGATGGGAAATAATCAGCTCCAAAAGTAAATATTTTCAGTTGAAGAAAGAAACGTCAATTTCTTCAGGAATTTTTCAATCGCTTAAAAAATTGTTAGACTATGAGTTATTTCTTTTCATTAAAATTTTAGTTGATCATAGACAATCTGCCGTTTGTAATGAAGGAAAAAAGAGAAGGTGACTTTCAGAAAATTCTGAGTTTAAAAAATAATTTTCTCTGATGGAAATTCCCAAACAAGCAATACGAATGAACTCAAAATGCTTGTTAACTACATTATGAAGACAAATGCTCCTGTTTGGTTTACCATTAAAAGATTTCCGTAATAAAAATAAATTACCGAAACAGAGAAAAATTGCATTTTATAATTTAAAATACCACAATGGATTTATCTGCACGACTGTGAAAACCTCCATTTTTTCACCCAAACTCTAAAATTTGGGCCTTTTGCGCGAACTGAAAATGTAGTGCATGGTTTTTAAATATTATTTTTCTGTCATCAGGCAACTAAAGTAAAGTACTTAAACGCTATTAGAAACAAAAATCTTTAGCCTTTAAAATTTTAGCATAGAGTTAAATATTGTTGGGTGTTTTTTTGTTTTTTTTTATCTTTTTATCCAAGCTGCAGGCTCTTTTCGCGAACTGAACATTAAAATTATAATTTATTTTCCATATTTTTCCTTTGATTAGCATGGTAATACACAACATTTGCGTCCCATTAGAATTCAATACTCGTAAAATCTTAAAATCGTAACTTTTTCGACGATTTTCTGAATATTGTTGTTTTTTGACATTTTGTCCCAAATGTAATCCATTTGAGCGATTTTAAGATTAAAAGTATAATTTTTTAAATATTTTTCAGTTGATTAGCATGGTAATACACAACTTTTGCGTCTATCGGAATTCGATATTCGAAAAATCGATTTTTTTTTATCCGATCCACCTTACTATAAACCCCGATCCCCCCTCCACACACTCATACACGTACTTCTTCCTGATGGTATTGATTAGTTCAAATGGAGCTATGGATATCGGGAAGGATTGGATATCCTACCTTCCATACCACACCGCTTCCATTCTGACCGGTTTTTTCACATTGACGACAGGTCTGACTCCTAATGTCCATCTTTAGGACCTAGGAATGTCCTCTTTACCTAAAGCTGGACATTCACGGTTGGACCGTTTCACACCATTTGGAGCGCGTCCTACCATCCGGTCTAGTTTTCAGCCCATCCATCTGAGGTGTGTTATTCACGGTGGCTCCCTGCAAGCAACACAAACGATCACTTCAATCCATTAGGGCTACTCCTCCAACCGCTTTCCCTAAAGAGTTTCACTCCCCTCCCCAATTTTGTGGCATTCGCTTTTGTGAGAGAGGCTCGTTCCCTCTTTCCCCATGATTGTATTTCTGTTTAATGGCCCAGCGTTCCGAGTGGAAAACAGGACCGGATGAAAATCCAAGCATTTCGACCACACAGCGCCGGTTCTCATCATATTTTGGCATTTACGACGGTTTTTGGAGCGACGCACTCCAAATGGTGTGAAGTGGAGCTCTCGTGAATATTTATCTTAAAAGTCACATGAAAGGTCGCACCGGATATGTCACAACCAGGTCCTGCAAATGTAGTTAGCTTTTCAATCTTGGTGGATCTCCCAAATCCGGTAGAACCTCCCGAATAGTAACTGATTATCCATAACCTGCATTTGTAATGAAAAATACAGAACCGAAATACAATTTTGTTAACCTAGATTAATATCTACTTTTGCATAAACACCTTAATTTGATCCGCGATCAAATACCGAAGACGATACCGAAGTCAACACTCCATCTCCAAAATTCTACAGAAAATGACAGAAAGAATGTTTGGCACCTGCAGCTTTAACGTTCATTAGATTCATGTACACTTGGGTGGACCGAAAGAAATATAAAAGTTTATTTCCAAGTCGCTATACAGCAGAAGAGTTGCGAATTGATGAAAAAACAAGAGAAAAGTAATAAAATTTATTGATATCAACAGGTCCCACTTGGGCCTTAAATGTCACGAAAATCGATTGTTACTCGTTAATTGTTATTAATTTAAAATTTCGCTCTATAATCTGTTTACAATATCTTTAATTGTTAAGTACTCAACTTCCTATCAGAACTAAAAAAATATCAAAATCTGTCTTTATCTTCCGATTGAGCTTTCCTTCCAAAAAATATGAGACATTACTTTAATATATATTTTTAATGCCTAATAATCACCGTAATTTTCGCACATCGTCATGCAAACGAGTGGCACAGCAGAACAATGTTTATGCATAGCAAAATGTTATTTAAGTCTAAAAATTAATAACTCTCTTCATCTCTGTTCATTTTCTTTGTTTATACTTATAAAAGGCAATGTTTGTATGTGTGTGTGCAATGTTCAAACGAATCTATCGCACTTACAGCCTTGAAATAATTTGGCACACAGGTAGTGGTAATGGTGACTCAATGCACCTCGAGGCAGTAACTTTAAAATTTAATCTAGAAAAAATTTTATTTAATATTTTGTGCTGTTTTGGGCAGTTTATTGCGCTTATTTCTCAATAAAATCGGTTTTGATAATCGTAGAAAGAATAATAGATACACCATCTGAAAGAACAAACATTTTTTTTTTTCTAATGAAGTCAGTTTTGAATTTCTAACGTAATTTACTGAATTTTGAAAAAAATTGAAAAATAATCACTTTTATGTTAATTTTTCAATTGTATTTCTTAGAATTCATGCATCAGACGTTCTAATAACGCTATTAATTTCAATCGTTTTCAGCTTATAGCTGGAACGTTTCTGTCGGATTTGAAACAAGAACCGTTAAAATACATTTTTCCAATTTTTAAATTAATTTTTCCCAGATGAGTTCAAACAGTTTTTTTGCTAGCGAACTTCTCAGCGAGACATTCACCGGAGCGAAATTCTCCGTTCCCAGAATGCATTGTTGCAATTTCATTAGCTGGCGGCGAAGAACGCAGGGGACATCATAACCTTTAACTGAATGACTCAATAATTATTTTCGGCAGTGTCTTAACATGTTTCTTTGTCTCGTATATTTCGCTTGCTGTCTAATAATGTTTTTCAGGTTGCAATTTTTTAATATTGTTTTGGATTAACGTATTCGGTACTGTTTTCCTAAAAATCAATAATATGTATCTTTTGTTTTTATTTTGCTTTCAAAACTTTTTCATGTCATTGTGGGTGTTCATTTTTGTTTTGTTTTTTCATTTTGTTGAAGTCATGATGGCACAGGCAACGCCGAGCACGTACTACTGGTGATAACATATTCCAAAGTTAAGTTTCAAAATTTTAATATTATTAGTTAATTAAGGACGAATGACAAGAATATAAAAAGCAGCAGACCTTTAAGAAAACACATCAGCGGTTAAAACATCTTCATGTTTCTTAAATTTTTTCCAAGTATTTCTTATAGAAATTTCATTGTTATCTCCGTCTAATTTTATTCATTTCACGATTTCATTTTTCAAATATATAGTTTGTTTAACAAAATAAGTTAACCCAGAAAATGCTTTAAAAATTGTGTTATAATTTTTTTCATTAATATTCTGAATACAACGGAGATTAAACATTAATTTGTTCTTCAGACTTATATAAAGTTTTTGTTTCAAGTGTTTTGTTTTAAAATATTCAAAAAAATCTTAGATTTTTACTTCTTTTCATTTTTTTAAGGTGAAAGAAATCCAAAATTTTAAGTGAGTGAAATGAGTATTTTTAGATTTAAAAAAGATGAGTAAACCACCTTATAATATTGTAAAATAATTTTCCCCTATTATTTTTTTTAATATTATTATTAAAAAAATTGCATGAGCATCATCTTATTATATTATTTATACCTAAAAATTAATTTCACCATGGGACATTTATTTTCAAGAAAAAAAATTAAAATTAAATATCTGAGTCATTTTTTAAAACAGAATACAAAATTCTTTATAAGAAAATTCAACTGAATTTTTTATCAAGAAATTTGTCTCTAATGTGAGAAAAAGGGGGAAAACCCTTTAAGCTTAACCCCCGTAACTTTAGAAAAAAATAATGTTCATTTTTTTAATTCCTTCTAGTGACAACAAATTCTCATAACTCTGAAAGTGAATTTTTTTATGACGTAAGTTCAGAAAACTTTTCTGTTTCTCTACCCGATGTATCTTAAAATAACTCATATTCTCAGAAATCGTAACGTATCATTTCTTTCAATGTCTTCCGACTTCAATATCTTAATACTTAAGCCGAAGATTGTGAAATTAGAAATCTCATGAATGAACGATAAAAACATCCATTAAGTATAGCAACTTCATCAGTCATCGGATCAATTTTATCAGCAACTGCGTTAAAAGCTGTGTGCTCAGACTGGTGATTTATGTACTTAATTAAGAGTAATACAAGATCTAAAGTTATATAACGCATTCAAGAATCTTACGTAAATTTCATTATAATCAGCTTTAAGATTTGCTGTTCAGCAAAAGTTATTCTATTATGATTTAAACTTGAAAAATCTCTGCTAAAAAATTAGAACAATGACGGAAAATATGGGAAGCTTAATTCTTGTTCGTTGAGAAGATTATTGGTTATTATCTAAAATCACTTTATTAATGTTTTTTAATTAATATAACATTTCACTTGTATTTTAAGTTTGAATGACTTACGAATAGAAATTTTCATTTGATCATGGAAATGCTAATTTAAATTCAAAATTCTCACATAAGGCTCATTTTCTAGAAATAGTTGATAAGTTATGATTGTTTTCGATGTAATGCAGTGTTTCTCAACCACTCAGTGTTTGTGACCTAATTTTCGTCTAGCCCCCCCCCCATCACACATTAAAAATTTATACAATAATAGCAATGCATTTTTAATTACTAACAATGCGCTTTTTATTGAGTATTGATAAGTTAATTATTAAATAAATTGTGCAGTACTGATACAATCCTATTTATAAGTGTATTATATCAATGTAAATGTACATTTTGTTTTTTATTACGGCAGAATGTATTTTGTTTTACTTTCCTTTCATTAAATTAATCAATTTTTTAAATAATATTTTCTCTTCGATATGCTAGCGCCCCCCCCCCCATTTAGTGTTATCACGCCCCCCGGGCGCGCCCCAGCCTCACAGTTTGAGAATCGCTGTTGTAATGGTTGAGGGAAATCGGCTTAAAAAATGCATCTCATAATTTTTAAATTATTAATTAGTTTTTTAATATGTTTAGAATTTTATTAGTATCATGCGAAGAGTAAGAGCCTATTTAAAGTAAAATAAGACTTGTTTTGATTCACTCTTTGTATCTTTTTCGGCTTCAAATTTCAGAACACGTCTCTTTCTGGGAAACTGTGATATTAGTCTATTCTGCATAATTCAACTACTAATGCTTAGCAATATTCTGGTTGATGAAGAGAAAGCACTGGAAAATGCGAATAATGCAATAATGTAAGAAAATGTTTTTTCGTACGTCTAAGAAAGCATTTAAAAGTGTAAAAAAAATTAAAAAAGCTTATAATATCCAGATAAGAGTCCATGAATATATTTTGATGAATCATTAAGAAGTGTTTAAACCTGAGAGAATTTATCCTTAATCTCAGAGAAGAATTCTTCCACATGCCTTGAAGTTTTATTGATGAGTACATACCTGATTAATTTCTCATATCAGGGTGTCTTACACTTCTTCCATTAGCAACACCTTTTTGAGCGAAAGAGATACTCCAGACGCCATCTTTGTTCTGAGCATCCAAAAGTATAAAACAAATGCGAAATTGGAGCACCAGCTATTCTTTAGTTAGAAGAGAAAGTTTTTATATGCGGTGTCCAGAAGATTCTATCGCACTAACAGCTATGAAATTTGGCATAACGAGCCAATGTACTCCAAAGCCCGAATTTTAAAATTTAATGAAGAAAATTTTATTTAATATTTTTTGTATTATTTTTGTTGATTTTTTGCACGTAATGCCCGTAATATTGATTCTGATGATCGTTGAAAAAAAAATGATGCAACATCGATCGGATCAAACAAACTATTGTTCGTTCTAACGAAATTCATTCTGAACATCTAACGCAATTCACTGAATTTCGAAAATTTTTTAAAACATACTCCATTTCCTCGAAAGGCTTTACTAACAAAACTAAAATGTCTGTTTCCGATATTCTACTTTCTTTATCTAAGTAATAACTGGAATATTTATTCCTAATTTAAATCAAGAACGGTCGAAATACCTTTTATTGAATTTTAAATGATAGATTTCTTGATGAGTTTAAAAATTGTCTTCGAAAATCTGCTGTAGAAAACGAGAGTAAATATTATTTCTTCTCTAGACTATTATCGGCTTATCGTGTCACAGGTTTTCCCAATCCTGATTTTACAAGAATCGAAACGTGATTAATGTTCCAAGAATGATGTCACAGGCAACGCCATGAAGGTACTGCTTGTGATAAATAAAAGGAAATCCAATTAAAAGACACTTATTGGGCAAGTGTGGTGAATACAGAACACCATCCCATACCCCTGCAGCTGGAATCAGCCATTCTGATTCTTTAAGGTATCCGACTGTGTTCGGAGACATTTTTTTGAAAAATAACATATATATTTTTTAATGTTATTTTTCAACTGCATATGTTTTAAAACTCTGAAAATATTGTAAAATTAAGCTTTCAAAATAATATTTTTTAAAAAAACTGAGAAATTTGAAGAAAAATGAGTAAAATATTTGCCTTACGCTAACAGCCATAGACAAAATCATATTCTAAATATACATAAATCCTTGTAGGAGTGCATTTTTATGACAGTTATCTGTGTTATGCCCTAAAATCTTTCTGGTACTTCAAAATAGTTTTGAGATATAGCTGAACATAGTTACTAAACTGGTAATTTTTCATAAAAAATGCTTTTCGTTTATATTTGAACACTTAAAAATAATACTTGATTTTAAAATTGACCTTAGTTTTTAGAGGAAAACATCAAGCATATTACAGAAAACAATCTCAGAAAATTTCATGTCAATACTTGATTAACGTTTTGAGAAATCATTGTTACGGTCGACAGTTTTCCTCAAAAACATCATTTCTCAGAAAACGCATTTAAAGTTTTCATGCAACATAAAATATTGCTTACAGATTGGTAATAAAACAGCTGTAACTTCATTTGTAATTCACGTAGAGTAAAAAGTGAGACAGTTTTAAAAAGTTTATTCAACAGGCTACAAAATTAAGTCATAAAATGTTTTTGATAATTTCATCAAAAACGACGATTTTAAACCAGTCGGATACCTTAAGCAGTTTGATAGGTATGGAGTGTCTTTTTATTTTTCAAAAAAGTCATTACATATCTTGTAAAAAACATAGAAGGACAAAAATGAAATTAATTTTTAAAAAAGTACAAACATAAAAATTAACGCTTAAACGCTTACTTACACATATTTGATCACCGCAAATCCCTATATACACAAATATACAAAACAGGTGGAAAGGCATGGAAATTAATTTCAAGATGCCCATAAACAATTTTCTTTCATTTCCTTTTTAGTTTGCTGAAATACAAAGGAATTTAGACCAAGATGATTTTCTTAACAATTTGTATAACTAATATTGAAGAACTCCAGGATGGAGTTATAAAATTTTCCCCATGCCCGATACTGGTCGCCATTCTTAACTGAGTTCTACATGACACAGTTTGGAATGGAGACCTTCAGTGTTATGAGACCTGTTTTAGATTAATGTCCAGTTTTTGAAACTACGCAAAACTCAATGGCGGTTGAGGGTTATATAAAATAAGTCATATGAAACGTAATCCTGCTTGCTTAGGATTCTTTTCCAGTTACACAACGACATCCGAATTTTCAGTGATTATTTCCTTTCGTAGAGTACAGTACATGAAAGCCTTAAAAATACGGGTTAAATGCAGAGACAGACTATCATTCACCTTTTTTATCTTCTTGAAGATAAACTTTTTTCATTGCCACTTAAATTTTAGTTACAAACGAATCGCTTCTACTTCACTCTTAGATAAACGCACTTCTACTTTAATTCATAAAGTCACGAGATCTTCGAGGATTCCCCGTTTCCTCAGCAGTATAAAAAGGCATGGCTACCACCATCTTTCTCTTTTTATGATGTAAGATACTTAATGGAAATACGCGTTGTCTTTGCGCTCACATTCTGAATAACTAGAAAATCACCCATCATGGTTTGACGGGTGCAAATTGCCTTTTCATTCGAGAGATTTCCCTTCAAATTTGGCGTGTTCAAATAGATATATATGCGAGAGAAATGTTTAACATTGATTGAAAACAAATAAAATAAACATATGTTTAATGACAGGAAATATTTTTATATTTACATATTATTTAAATATTTCTTTATTCAAAAAACCTCTTGATAAACAACATTCCGTATGAAGTATTTTTCGCTGTTTAATAATTTTCCTTGTACTTCAGATGTCTTTGTGTAAATTTTAACGTGATTGGGAATCCTAGATCTTGAAAGTGTAACATAGAGCTGTCCATGTGAAAAGACAAGCTCATCGAGGTAAATTCCAATATGATCGAAAGTTTGCTCCTGCGATTTGTTGATAGTTGTCGTGTAAGCTGGAATTAACGGGAACTGGCGGCGGTTGAGAACGAATGGTAGATTCACGTCACTGGTGGCTAATTTAATCTTGGCAAGAAAACAACATCGCCACGATTGCATTCAGATACAATTTGGCATACAAACTATATCACGCGCATGATATACTACTGACGTAATTTACTACTTTCTATTAGAAAACGGAAATTAATTTGAAATATAGGATTAATATAATTTAAAATTTCTCGCTATTGATCACAGCGAGATAAATTTTATCTCGCTATGATCAATAAGATAAATCATTGCGGGATAAATTTTATATCAACAGATAGAAAATTTTATTTTACTATTTTAGAGCTATTAAATTTGAAATTAGAACTACAATTACTCTTTTCAATTTGAAATTACTGAAATTTAGGTTCTCTAACAATGAAATAATGCTGTTTAACGTCTCGCAGTGCTATGGCCCGAGTTTTATTGTTGGTGACGTCAGAGCGTTACCGGAGGATCTGTGCTATTATATTATTAATGGTCATGGCGTCGATCTGCCTAAAATATCATCTGAAGATTTTAAAATCATCTTTCATAAAGGTAATATTTGAAGAGGTTAAATAACGTATTTTTGAAACGACTGCCACCTTCTTCCGTGTACCCCTGATCTTCATCTAAAGGAATAATGTTACATATATGCATACATGAGCAGAATTAACAGTAACGTGACCAACTTTTTTACAATGAAAGGGAGGACACAAATGAATTAAAGTATTAAAAATATCGTAAATAAAAAAACATTTTACTCATGGCAACAATAATACAGAATACTCTATAATATGATAAATGCATAATAAAAACATTTGTAACCATTTGCATCGTAATTATGATTACATGTATATTAATTATTACTTAAATGAGTTCTTTTCCATTGAAGGAATATTTTTGTCAATGTATCGTTTTCCAACAATGTATTCGAATTTTCTTAACAAGAAATATCCTTCCAATTGCATTTTACAGTAAGAGCTGTAGTTAGAGTATCATGTGATGTTTCCTCCCCGAGAGCACCGTTCCCACGGGAAAGAGAGTCCAGTTTCTTTCATGTCAGCCGCAAACCACAGGACAGCTGCACCTGGTGGTCGTTAACGAGACGCGCGCAAAAGTAATGGCTTCACACAGAGAACCGCTACAAAGCAGAGGAATCAGTATCTGTCAGAGAGCGCATTAGCGGTACCCTTTCGTGTCACCCCTGTATAGCCGGTGGTGGCAAAACCCAAGAACTTTCCCCGTGGTTGGAGTTTGACCACTGGGAACAGGGGAAATTAGTCGTTGGTCACCCGGGAGTACGATTAGCCAGTGGAGTAGAAGGAAGGCGGAGCTCCACCCCTTGAAGTAGGGGATAAAGACAGAATGCTGGATGGAGAAGGAGGGCGGTGAAGAACTGTTTAGGAGGCTCGAACTTGGATTCAGATTCCGGAAGTGCCGACAGAGAGCTGTGTGATCAGCTCGGAATTAAAGTCCCGAATTAATTCGGACTTTGGTAAGCAACCCCGAGGAATCGGCAATTTCCCGAACTCTCGGCTCATCAACTTGCGAGCACTCCTGGTAGTCTCGTGTTTCGGTATCATGTTGATAGGTGGAAGCTATCCATCCTGTGATTATTATTATTCTTCTTTGTGGACTAGTTTTCCATTGAACTTTGACGTCTTAGAACTATGATCTTATTGACTGAACTTTGTAAATAATCATATTTAATCCAGACTTCTCTGAGAGAAGTGTTCTCTTAATTATTGCTGTATAAATAAAGTACTTAGGTCAACCTAAGCTTGCATTTATTTCGTCACACCTAGGCCAAGACACCACAATCAGCATGCAATCTCGATTTCTCACTTGTCCAATGCCTATTAGTTATTATTTAAATGAGTTCTTTTCTATTGAAGGAATATTTTTTGTCAATGTATCATTTTCTAACTATGCATTCGAATTTTCTTAACGAGAAATATCCTTCAAATTGCTTTTTACCGTAAGTGCTGTAATTAGAGTATACGCATGAATCTCGATTTCTCACTTGTCCAAAAATCATTAGCAATTGAAAGAGCTCGATTATCATCGATCGAATATGGAGATTTAAAGATTAGTCTCCAAATAGCTAAAAGGAGGACATTTAGGAGGACACTTTTCGCGGAAGGACAGAACTTACAATAGAAGGACTGTCCTCCTTAAAGGAGGACGGTTGGTCATCTTATTAACAGTAAACATACAAGTGCCTCAAAACATTTATATATAAGAGTAAATTCTCACTAATAAAAAATAGCTAAACAAGAATTATATTATATGATAAAAAACTGAGAACTGACTACAAATGCGAATTATTTTACTTGGTAAATTGTAATGCGTTCTCCTCTAATGCAAGTTTAAAAGCAGTAATAATGGGTGTTGAACATAATTTTTGTGTCTAAACAAACAAATTAAAACGGTCTTGGTACGAATCGTCATAATTTATTTCGGATATTCTTATCACGGATTCTTATTTGGGATATTCTTATCGAGGATTAGAATCCCAGTCTACCCGACAATGCAAAGCAATCGCTGATGCAAATCAGTTAAAAATAATCTGCATTATAAATACAGGCTTCTAAAGGCTTATCAGCAAGTCACATACCGGATTTCCACGAAGCTCAGAAAACATGCCATGGCATGATCTTACAGAATTCTCTATGATAATTTTGAATAATTCCCGTAAAAATAGACTTAAGAAATAGGAAGTGCTTCTAGAGATATTGCGCATAAATTCCGGCACCGTTTTTCGGTTAGTGCATTTGTGAGATATATTATACAGTTTAAATAACTAGTGCTTAATTTACGTATTATAACATATTAGAAACTTTTCAAAACTCGATGCTTTGTTGTTCTAAATCAAAATAATGCTAACAATAGCATATCTATGATAGAAAATTTGAATGCAGGGTACTATATCCGAAATATGAGAAAACTGGTCTCTATTCTTAAGAGTCAAGTAATTTTTTAACAATCGGCCTGTATGCATCTTCTCAAATATCTCGAGGATACGTAGCATATTATTAGAAATTCCTTTAATCCAAATTAGAATCGAAAATATAGATAGATTACAATTTTATTATATTTTTATTGTATTAAATAAGTACACTCCTGCTCAAAAAATAAGCAAAAAACACGAAAAGACGCTGTACACATGCAAAACGGTGCATTAAAACACACATTTTACAAATGAGGTAGAGGTTGCATCGCCGAATGCAAATAGGGAACCAAAATTAGCATGAAACGCAATCCCGTGGTCACACCGCAACGCCTTAAAAAGGGGCTTGCCGGACTATGCTTCAATTCGCAAGCAGCGATAGTTCCGCGGAATACGAGATAGCCAAAGCGGAAAGCATGAGTAGAAGAAACCATTTGCACGATGAGATGCGTTGGAGGGCTGTCGGTATGTTGCAAGCTGGTGCAAGACAATCTGCTGTTGTCAGAGAGCTGAAAACCATTACCAAAGGGATCAAAACGCCAGTAGAAGACGTGGATCTGGACGCCGGAGAATCACGAAAACGGCAGACGATCGCTACCTGTTGCAATGTGCCAGACGCCGGAGGACACTAACAGCGCGACAGCTGGCGTCGCAGCTCTCTGCTGCAGCAGAAAGGCCCATACCCCGCCAAATTGTGTCGTGTAGAATGCATGAAGGGGGACTGTTCGCAAGACGACCTGTTGTTTGTGTGCCTTTGTCCGCAGCGCACGTCAGAGCGCGGTTACATTGGACCCGTGAACATCGCAGTTGGACCACGTACTCTTTACCGATGAGTCTCGGTTTAACATCCAGAACGATTCCCGAAGGGCAATGATATGGCGAGAGCCAGGGACACGCTATCGGGCGCCAAACATCGTCGAAAGAGACCATTACAGAGGTGGCGGGTTACTTGTCTGGGCAGGGATAGCACCAAACGGCCGAACCGACCTCTACGTGTTCGTTGGGAGTTCCGTCGCAGCTGTCCGATATCGCGACAAAATCCTGCACCCTCTTGTGGGGCCTTTTATTGCTGCAATGGGTACATAAGCGATATTTATGGACGATAACGTCCGCCCGCATAGAGCACGATTAGTGCTGTATGCGGGCAGGAGAGTGAAACCATTTTATAGTTGGTGTGGCCTGCTAGATCACCGGACCTGAATCCCATAGAGCATGTGTGGGACATGTTGGGAAGACGGATTACAGGTCGCAGTGTGTCGCCAGGTACCCTCCACGAGCTCCAACAAGCCTTACTACAGGTACAGGAACGGGCATTACTGCCACAACAAGCGATCAACGACACTATTGCCAGCATGCCTCGCCATTGTCAAGCATTAATTTCAGCTAGAGAGTATCATACTCGTTATTAGCGTGTGGTGTGGTTCCAATTGCACATTCTGCCTACCAATTTGGAATGAAGCGCCGCGACGGCCGTAATATATGTGTTTTTGTTTGTATTTGCTTTATTGTTTGATATATGGTCTAATAATGCCACACCTACCTCTTGTACAACTTTCACGCATATCCATTATATAGTTTTTGTCTTATTCCGAGTTTTGCCTTTGCTGCTTATTTTTTGAGCAGGAGTGCCTTAAAAAGGGGATTTTTAGATTCACAAATCATGTAAATTTTAAATATGGAAAAATTAAGTGAATTTCATCTGAAAACTTAATATTTTTAAATTATTAATATTTTTTCGTTAACTCAATTTTGCAAAAAAATTTTTAAAATAAAGATACTGATTGCCTTGAATGCATAAAATGAAAATAATAAAAATCATTCTTCTTAAGCGTTTGTACAGCAATTGCTTAACAAATACTTCCTGTTTATTTGAAATTTTTTTCTAATCCATTTAATTATCCTGATATCACAAAGCAAATTTATGTTTGAAGTTATTTCTTAAGGTATGCAAATCAATTTACTAATCAGTTTACTTTATCCACACATTCTTCCTTTCACTGAGGCACACGCTGTTTAATTCTGATATAACCAGTGTAGTTCAGTGAACCTCAAAGAGGAGCGTTAACCCGAATGCCAGGACCGATGTTGGAATGAGGTATTTATCAGGCAAAAGCCTCCACGGGTCTAATCGAAATTTTGTCTTTTGTCACCAACTGAACACAAACATGCGATAAGATATCCCAGTCTTAAGGTCAGTGAACAACAAAATCCATGCCCGTTTTTTTCATCACGATTCATATCTCTGCCTCTAGTATATTGACCTGACATGTTTCACCATCAAAAGCATGTAGGTATCATGTATGTACAAGATGGAGCAGAGAGGCCAAACTCTGAGGTTTTGATAAATATTGAGAAAGTTGAGGGAAAGTTAAACGTGGGAATACAGATATGCTGTAGATAGATGTTATGGTGTAGATTATGAAACAAACACGTGCTGCCCGAATGCTTAGTGTATAAAATGAGTAATGCTTATCGTAAAAAGTAAATCATATATCATAACGGCAGAGGATGTGTCATAACAATTTATTAAAACAATTCTGATTATCACACTTTCTTATAGATTAGTGCTGAGTCACTAGATGCATTAGCCTCTCTTTATATGGCATCTTTGTATATCTTGATAATCTGTTTTATTTTTTGTTGTGTTTTTTTAGATAAATGAGGATCTTACTATATCTTCATTGATGAGGTACATAATGTTTTTCATTGCAAAAACTTTATTTGCTCTATAAGATCTTCCTTGGTTGCTGGGTTGCTTCCTTATTTCTGGATCCTTTCTTTTTCTCACAAAAATACCATCTGAATATTTACCATATAGTTTTTTCGATGCTTGTCGAAAGGAATATTACGTAAAGATGGTAAAGTTTATTTATTATTACCATCACATAAAGCTCCGCTAAAAATCTCTCAGTTGCTGATAACTTAAATTTTTGATCTTCTCAGATTTTCAAAATTATTTTATCTATCATACTCATCCTTCGTAAAAATTTATAAAATTACTTAAATTATTCCTTGACTGTTCCTTCATGAAAAATAATTTAACCATAAGATTCACTTGCTTTTTTTCCCATTCATTCTAGTTCCAAAAACAACAAATAGTTATTAAGATTATTAAATATGATAAAGTTTTGCCTTTTTCTTCTTTAGTCTAAAACAGAGGTCAACCTATGGTACGCGTACTCCTGGGGGTACTAGGGGTACAGGTTTCTGGTACGTGAAAGTGATCTTCGTAATGGCGGTCATAAGAAAATTCGAGAATTTCGTTTACTCAAGTTCGTACGAAAAATAAAAGTCCGAAAGCCTATTCAGGAAATAAGAAAAAGGAAGAAGTGTCTAAATAACTAGCAATTGAGTAATTGTTAGCTCTCATCATAAGTTGATGTGAAATTACTTCAATGTTGTTTTCATTTGTTTTGACGTTGCGCTAATGTTATTTTAAAAAATGGAATAAAGCGTAAAGTTAAATATCAGTCTTACAAATTTTACTAAGTTCATTAGAATTGTTTAACTCTTAAGCTAACCTAAGCCTTTGGCGTTATTAATAAAAACTTTTTTTGCGATGAGAGGTGGTGGAGGTTCTCAGAAATAAGAACAATATTCAAGGGGTACGCGAGGGAAAAAAGGTTGGAAACGACTGGTCTAAACTGTATTAGGATTCCAAATTACTTCAAGAGCTGAAAGTGTAATGAAAGTTCAATAAATCATGTTCGCAGTTGGCAGATCTCAAGGCTTAATAAATAAATTGTTGAGTGACAATCGAAAATTAAGACAGGAAACCAAAATTTTCATTTTATTTAATAATTTTTAATACTTTTTATTTATATTGATTCAAAAAGCTCCTATCAATAATAATAGACTCATCACGTTCATGCGCATTCAAGAATTCATCTTCAGTTGTTTTCTATAAAAATAGCATAATATATTATTTTTATTATATTTTATTTTATTTATTTGTTATTTTTTAGTAAAAAGTTGAAATTTCAGAATCGCTTTTTGCATCCTAAATAGGAGAGGTCATAGTGTATAATTATGAAGTCCTCATGGGTTTCAAAATAGATTAGAATTTTCATCATTTCTTTTGGTTGAACATCCATTAATTCCTGTTTATTTTATTTAAGGTTTCCCTTCCAGAAATGATCTCAGTAGAAACAATGATTTTATAAACTTATGCTGAGTTTCTAATTTCATTAAGACTTCTTTTGACGGTTTGAGGAAAGTTGTTCGCTACTCTGAGTACAGAGAAGCTTTACTAACAACACAAAGAGGCATACGCCTAATGTTACCTCTCCTCCTGTTTTCAGGTAGGATATCCCGTTGCCCCAATCACAGTTTCGGGACTTTGAGATGTCGCGTCCCATCCAACGGTTACAATTTCAAAGAGAAAAAGGCGCCAAAAATCATTAATTACGACGGTAGTGCCTAATAACATGCGGATGGTGGGGCATGCGTCAAGTGACCATTTACTTCCTCAAAACGGGACACTTTTTTAATGTTTAGGTAATATTATGTGAATTCAAGGAAACACATATTTCTTCAATTTTTATTTATTAATGAAAAGAACATGAATAAACACGTGAAAATAAACAATTCATGTGCTCTTGCATTCTTGTGAACAACACATTTTTGCTTCAGTACTTGGTGTTGATTTAAAAAAAAGAATAAAATTTTTGGCAAAATTTCTTAAAATTTATTTTGGTAATTAACTTTACTTTATAAACTGTGACTTACAACTGTGTTTTCTAGCTCGTCCACAACTTATTCATAAGAAAATAAGACCCATTCTACGGGTGCATTACTGCAGGGCAGACATAGAATATATTCAATCATTCCTATTAAAATTCGAACATCAACAGACATATGTGTGTATGTCCTTCTATCTTCTCACGAACCACTGAATCCTGAAACAAGCAAAAAGTACCAAAAGACAGGAAATAATCCAAGGAATCCATTTCAACCATTGAAATTCTGAAATTACAATTAGTTAAAAAGATATTAATTAAAAACGCGTAAATGAATGAAATTTTGTGCCGTCACCCATCGACAGCTCCTATAACTATGTGACAATGTGTATAAGAATGAAATATTGTGCCGCTATCTATCGGCAGCTACTATAACTATCTGTCACATCGCTTGTTCTTACATCTGGGTTTGTATAAAAGGTTTTATTTTTTTCTCTTTTAGGGAGCTTCCGAATTTTGGAGTTTTTATTTATAAACATCGGGGAAAAAATCGTTTTCCTGCATTTTTTTTTCTCTCTTTTTTTTCTCGTACGGTGTTTCGCAACATTTACGTTTGTTGGGGAAAATGTTTATGAATTTTTATCCGGTTTTTGTTTTTCTTTTTCATTATTATTCAAATACGGGCAAGACGAAAATATATGATTCTGGTGTTTAATTTATTAGTTTGGTGTACTATTAAATTGTTTATCGTTTATGTTTTTTTATTTCGTTGTATTTTTTCTTTTGCAAAACAAATAGTATGTTAATCTGTTTTAATTTATAAACATGGGAATTCTCGCGTTTTCATTCAAACCATTCTGTTTTTAGGTAGCAAAAAGGCTAGAATTGAAAGTTTTAATCCAACAAGAGACGATTGAAAACAGATTTACGTTTGTTGGGGAAGCTTAGTGACAATATTTGTAGGGAAAAAAAGCGAGTCGGGTATTGAAAAAATGTGTATCCCGAGAAACGTTGGGTTATTAGCTATAAGGTAATTAAAAGGCTGAATTTAAAAATTTTAATTAAACAATATAGAATTCAAAGGAGATTTACGATTTTGGGAAAGTTAGTGACAATGTTTGTAGAAAAAATAAACCAGAGGCATATGAAAATAAAGTAATAAAAAGACTAGATTTGAAAGAATATTTGCGTTTGTTGGGGAAAGTAAGTGACAATATTTGTTGAAAAAAACGGAGGCGGGCATACGAAAAAGCATGGATCCCGAGGCGACGCGTGACCACATTTCTTCTCTCCACCAGGGAATGACGCATTATTTGAGACAGCCCGTGCAACGCCGGGCCACACAGCTAGTAATTATACGAAAGTTCATTTGATTTAAATTTTTGGCTTGAAAATGTTTGAATAGTTCACCCAACGACTTTCAGTTTAAATATTCCTAGTGTTTCATTCTGTCACTTCATGCACATAGACCTAATCAAGTTAGGTCTATGTGCAAGATAGGAGGCTTCTGACCAACTTACATATGTGTGACACTTATAAAGCATGCTCCGTCATCGCCGGACTACTGGACATTACCGTGGCATTTTTTTATTATTTTTGCGCTTTCTAGTTGAAATTGTATCGTGATTGCTCTCTTTCTCAAAACAGGATATTTGGGAGTCCTGGAGCTGTTCCTGGGGACAACGGGACAGGCTACCAAAAAAAGGAATTGTCCCGTTTTCAACGGAACGTATGGTCACATTAGGCATGCGCGATACGTCTCACACATATGCAAGTCGGTCAAAAGCGTACTAGCTCGCACACATTTCTAACTACATGACACCGAAAAAAGTGTACGCAGTGCAATTGCACTATGTCAATCCTCCACATACTTTCTGAATGCCCCAATTTTAACTCTCTACGGTTACGTTACTGTCAATCCAGTGCTATTTCCTTAACCGATTTACTTGGAAAGACTCCTCATGTTCACCTTTTACCTTTTTTAAAATCATTTGGCTTTTATCCTCTCATTTAAGCACTTTTCCCATTTTTTATTATTTACACAATTTTTATATACATTAGTTACACATTTTTATGTTGTCCTAATTTTTACATAGTTTGGCACAAATGTTTGGCGCAGCTTGGCCAATTCTGGCCCTTGTGCCATAAAACCCCAATCACTCACTCACCCGAAAAAAGTGACAGAACAAAACACTGGGAATGTTTCAACTAAAAGTCGTTGGGTGGAATTGTTCAAACATTGTCACATTAATAATTTGAATAGTGCGAACTCTAGTGTGATTAGTGAATATATTTTATGTTTACTAGGCTCCAATGCACTAGTAGAAAGGGTCTTCTTAATAATGAAGAAGTCGTGCCCGAGCGAAAAAATACTTTTGTAAGTCGCAGTTCATGAAGCAATGCTGATTATCAAAGTAAATTTTAAGAAATCCAGAAAAAAATTTCATTCTTACCAGAAATCAACACAAAATATATTGAAGCAATTATTTGTTCTTGAGAAAAATACAAGATTACATAAATTATTTATTTTCTCGTACTCATTGGTGTTCTTTCCATTAATAAATAAAAACCAAAGAATTATGCGTTTTCTAATGCGCATACTATCATCCAAAAGTTAGAAGATGCCCCGTTTGGAGTGGGAAATAAATGGTGACGTTCAATATGCCTCGATTTGCCACAGTTCGTATAAACTGACAGTCAGGATGTGGTTGTGAGTGATTAGAGATAACTGACTTCTGACCTCCAGTACTCTGATATGAAAATAGCTGAACTGATAGCATTGATAAATCCAAACATTCTTTTTAAATTTTTAATTAATTTTGAAATATATTACACGGGCTAAGGTATACGATTTTTTTTAACTTTATTTTCTGCGTTCGATTTATCTACTCGCAGTGGTTCCTTCCTTCCTAATTTATTAGTTGTAAAATGTTTTATGTTTTACATTAAATTTCTTATAATACTGGCTTCAGTGTTTTGGTGAGTGTAAAATGAGTGTTCTTGATAATTAGATTCCTTTTTCTAATGAATCTGGGTGATCAGGAACCCAGAACTAAACTGCTAGTTTCCCATGTACCTGAAAGTGACGGCTTGTCTAGCAGGTTGCCCAAATGAGTAAGGGACTCTATTGTATTACAAAAAACCCATTTTTTGCAATTTAACACGTATTATTTTCAGCAAAGCAAAATATCACATATGGTTTTTATAGATCTTTTATCTAAATTTCTGTAAGTTCAAAATTGCCTTTTATATTTTTATTAATTGGCATCTGAGATTGGATTTTTCGTTTTTGAAACGTAATTCACGTAAAAGCGCATTAGGACCGTTCATTACATTTTTTAGTACTTTCTCACTGTTTATTTCATTCATTTCCTCAATTTAGTTTTTATTAAGAATTTGTCCTAAACCGATGATTATTAGCCACTTATTCTTCACATATTAATTGGATAATTGGGTTGAGAGTCAGCATAATAAAGTTGTAGAAGAAATAACCATATAATTATTAGACTAATTATTTACCTTTATCTTAAATGCAGAATATAAACATTTCAAAATAATCTAGTAATTTGAATTTGTTTTGGGCTTCTTTGTTTCTAATTAATAGATTGCAATTGCTTTCGTTCATTAAACTTAATGTTTTCATTCATAACAGCGCTTGGGAACATTTTAACTGATGCTAAGTATTATGTACTGATGTAAGTTAATTGTTTTGAGGATTCATTTATACAGAACTATGAATTATTTGCTGATAAATTAAAAAAAGGACTAAGTGGGACTTCGAATTCAAATTCGGAACATTTTTTGAATTCAGGGCAAAGTGTTGAAACTCAAGACTGTCTCGAGTAATCCAGGACGTCTGATCTTTTCATAGGTACAGTAAAAAATTGTAAAGAATATTTCCCTTTACTAAGAATCAATTTTTTACGTATTTTTTAATTAAATCTAGTTCATCTTTTTTTATATCAGGTATTTACTTACAATATTCCGGACCACGCGCGACAAATTCGGAATAAATCCGAACTTCTTCGTTCACTCGTGGAAAACAGATAAAATGATGCGATAAGATGAAATTTCTAATTTATTTTTCATAGTTTAATTATGCATCGATTGGCAGTTTTAAAAGTTTAGATTGTAGAGAGAATGTTTCTAAACACTTATAAATGAAAATGTTTCATATAAATGTTGGTTTAGCAGGGTTTGTTTTCTAAAATAATCTTGGTACTCCATTTCTTTTTTGGTCCAATGTTGCCTCGAATTTTAAATTATTCCTAACAACTAAACGAGAGAGATGTTTTAAATAACAATAACTGTGAAATAAAGTTAATTTTCATAGCCTTGCTCTGTAAGCCATACAGAATTTATTTGTTAAGTAGTTTACTTCATATTTGTAACTAGTGTTCCTTAAACATCAATATACTATCGATACTATAGAAGTCAAGTCGACAGTATCGGATTTTTGGAACTATCGACTGAAACAATCGATAGTATCGACTTCTCAAAACTATCGATAGTTTTCTCTCAGGAAATACTATCGATAGGCGCATTTTCAGTCCATAGTTTTCTCTCAGGAAATACTATCGATAGGCGCATTTTCAGTCGATAGTTTTCTCTCAGGAAATACTATCGGTAGGCGCATTTTCAGTCGATAGTTTTCTCTCAGGAAATACTATCGATAGGCGCATTTTCAGTCGATAGTTTTCTCTCAGGAAATACTATCGGTAGGCGCACCTTCAGTCGATAGTTTTAAAACTATGGACTGAAACAATCGACTGGAACTGTCGATAGTATCGATAGTTTCTAAACTATCGACTTCATAAACACCTATCGATAGTATCGCTGTGGAGAAAATTATCGATACTATCGATAGTTTCAGTCGATAGTTGGGAAAACTATCGTGTTTAAGGAACACTATTTGTAACTGAAGAACTGTAAATCTCTACAAATAATAAAGAAGAATGTGTGTTGTGTGTGTTGACGCTCTTCATGGCAGGCCGCTGGACCTAGAGCTACGAAATTTAGCACAAAAATAATTTGGAGTGTGGGAATGTGCACCTCGGAGCCCTTTTTTGAAATTTTAATTAGAATTTTAATTAATTAAAAATTAAGAAAAATTTATTTTGGCGTTTTCCCGTAATAACTTCCAAAAATATTTCAGCATAAAAATTATTTTCACACCTTCGGAAAATTCAGAAAAATATCTTTTCGATGATGTTAATTAAGTTGCCGTAAAATTTTTCTCTTATTTTAATTAATTTTAAAAAACATTTTTAGTCATAATTTACAAAAATACTATACATTGTTGTATTGAAATTTAGAACGTTTCCATTTGAGTATAATTGACCGAGTGAAGCGAGGTCTACGTTTTAACTCCAGCATTTTGCCCTTGTCTGTCTGTATGTTTGTTATACGATTACGACCAAATGCGTTGTTCGATTTCATCAAATTTGGCAGAAATATTTCTTGAAACAATAGAAAACAGTGTATATGTTTTATTTCTATTTCTTTTAATTCTGTAATAAAATTATTATTTTAATTATATCTAATTATTATATTAATTGGTATGAGTGGCAACCAAAAATTAAAATAATGACATCAGAGTTGTAAATAAACACAGTTCGCTTATGTCTATGTATCTCTGTGTTTCATTATTCGCTTTTTGCTAAATTAATGTTACCTATTTTTATAATCTTTGGCTATCTTTTAGTACTAAACTTATATTTAAACTCATTTACTATTTAAACCATTTCTTTTTTACCCTAAATTGTGCAGTAACAAATTTAAAAAACGTGAAAAATTCACTGGTAATTGTTAAGCCTAAATGGAATTATCAGACGCTTCTCTCCAAGAAATGCGATCACGCCAAAATAATTTCGCCTGGCTTATAAATCGTCTGATCTTCATAGCAACGACAATTTTTCGCTTATATATATTTCATTGCGAAATTGTAATATTTATCGCCAAGTTACTTTGAGTTCCATCTTCTTAGTTCGAAAGAAGTGAGTCGGAAAAATATTTTAATTTCATGCCTATATAATAACGAAATTTTCTCTATGATATTTTTTAAATATCCAATTTAAGGAATAATTTTTCTCTGTGAATTTTTGGTGCCATCGTTTCAAAATATTTCGATATGTCGCTTAAAGATAAGCAAAGTAAAATAGCTAGAGATGTTTTAATTCAACAGATTGCGAATCATTTTATCCATATTAACTCCAAATTTGTCGCACCTTAAGAATTGTGATAAATTTTTGTACGCAAGTGTATCTCCTCGAGGGTCAAATTATGATGTCCGGTTTCCCAACAAATAATGCTGCCTTCACCATGAATAACATTTGCTAAGCTTTTAAAAATGCCATGGAGAGAAAATCTTAGATTGTAGCGGTTACAATCAACTGCCTTCTCCTTTCTATGGTAGGTGGCGCTACTGGAGCCATCTTTTCCCATGATGCCTCTCTGTCATTCTAGTCTGTGTGCTTGAATCGTGATGTTGTTCTCTGTCTTGTGTCTTGTAACTTTAATGTTCTGTGCTGTGGAACGTAGCCTAATAAAAAATGGTTCCTAAAATTGAATGGTTTCTTCAGCAGCACTACACAAAAACTTGAGTTTCGTCCCTCTAAAAGATTTATTTTATTTGGTTGGGGTGGGGCGAGGTCTACTGTTCACAGAACTATTATTTTATTGCACCAATTTTTATGTGAAATCTGTAAACGAAATCCTCTTATATGGTAAATATATTAGGAAATATATCCAGTAAGCTGAATGATTATGGTTGCTATGTTTGTTTTGTTAATCATCAGATGTGCCGCGCCATTTTAATGTTTAAATCAAATGCATATATTACATGAGGAATAAGAAAGTAAATTTGGCGCAAACAACGTGCTATCAGATGTTACATGGCAAGGACAGTTACTTGACTCCATTAGGGACGTTCGTCTAGACAAGGAATGGAACAAGTGCATGGCTACTAAAAGAACACAGGTTAAAATATCTATCGCACTTGTACTTCAAAATTTCTTTGTTAACGAAGCCATTAATATCAAAGTAAGCTTAAGACATTCAATTGAATTTATATACTTCCCGGCGGCATATAACCGACCTTTACTTCAATTCGGGCCAGAGAAAATAACCGAGCTCGCTGATTGGCTGCTTCCCTTAGCGTCTTCATGACGTCATGTTTATTTCGCCGAACTCGACGCCTTGTAGGAAATAAGCAACACGTGAGCTTATAAATTTTAATTACTTTCTTTAGTTTGGATATTTAGGATCTTTTTGGATTTTTTTTTGGATCTTTAGGATTTTTTTTTTTTTGGATTTTTTTAGTCTCAAAAGTGCACTTTTTTTTCTTCATTATGTTGTATCCTTTTTAAAATACTTAACATAAAATATAACAATATTAATTTATGAGATTTACATAATTTTAAACCTTTTTTTAAGAAATTCTAATAAACAAAAATAAGACATGTATACGTATATTTCTAATACATTTCGAGAATAAATCAAATATTGGAATTATTGAAATAAATATTGCTGCTCTTATGATTTTCCTTCTTTCTTAATTATACATTTTAATTCATAAGTATTTTGCCTTCTAGAGAGCGTATGACTTGTAAGTTTTGCAAATGGGTGGGAAGGCGTGACTTCAGTGATCTAACCAATCAGCGAGATCCGTTATTTTCTCTGGTCCGAATTGAAGTAAAGGTCGGTGACATGCTTCCCGGTAAACAAGCGTGTCGCCGAAGGCAGCTAGTGTATTATATTTGTAAGAACAGAAAGATAATCTGATACAAATTAATTCATATATCGAGAATTTAGTTCAATTGCAACAGAAGATATAAGAAAAATTTTGCTTTGTGAGAATAACCGTATTAAGAGATTTTGACTCACAAACCCGGAGAAAAAATGTATAAAATTAGATAAAACGAAAAGAATTTCATCATTGCTCTTATCATTTATTCGTACTTACTTGAAGAATGTTTTCTTTGATATTTTAGAAAAACAATCAACAGTCAAGTAAACAATCAACTTTTATCATCTCAAAATAAAATTAGAGACTAACCTTTTCTTTTATTCTAGAACAATATTAACACCAGTACATGTATAAAAATAATGTCGAAGCGATTGCATTTGACTTTTGAAGGCAGAAGCAATCCGTTGGATTTTTCTCGCCGATATCTTAACATAAATCAAAAGTGTAGCATCTATTTGACAGACATGATCCCTTTTCTCAACACAAATATTTATCAATTATCATTAGTTTATGGCGCAGTTAGATCTAAATAATATATTTAATCGTCCCCGTATATGCTAGATCATGGCCATTAACACTCTGAAAAGAAATTTAAGTGTTGAAAAGTTGATTGATTTAGTTTAAATAAATATCTCATAAAAACTATTCTTCTGTCAGATTGGGTGATTTCATAGAAAAGAGAAGCGATATCCTCTATTTGGCACTTTTTGAACTAAATATTGGTACTCCAGATTATTCATTGCTTAGGATAAGTAAAGATAGGTTGAAAAATGCGTATAACAGTTACAGTTAAAGTAAAGTTTAAAAAAAACTCTTATTTCATTCTTTCAATGCAGCTATGGTTAGGGTTACCAAACGTCCCGGATATACGGGACTGTCACCGTATTTCACTACTAAGTCCCGTATTACTATTTGTCCCGTTTTTGTCCCATTTTCTCTCTTATGTTTATCAGAAGTCATGTCTAATAAAACTATGCGAATACGTATTTGCCATTCCAGTCCACAATGCAAATGTAGAAGGAATATTTTCCTTAATGTCAACTCGATGGTCAGACGAAAGAAATAGGATGTCAGTGGAGACAATTGTGGCCATTTTGTATTGTCATTGTAATTTTAAAATGACCTGAGCCTAATTTTATAATCATGTGAAAGAAGAAAATGATATAATTAAGAAAGTAAAATCAACTTGCATCTTTTTTTATTATTCTACGTGTTCATTTTATTAGATTGCTTAAATTTCATTGATTTTTTTTATCAGAGTAAAATAAACCATTACCTACCCACTTTTTTCGTGTTTTATTTATTTAGTACTTACATCCGGTATCAATGCTTGACAATTATGGCAACCCTAGCTATGGCATACATTTTGAATCTCTTATAAAGATAGAAACGTATAAGTAATTAGAAGTTACTTAAACCAAAGTAATGAGACAATCGGGGCTTTTGACTCTTAGTCCTGGCTTGGAAAAAGGTTCTAGATTAGTTCCTGTTTGAATGAAAGTTTCAAACTAGGAACATAGTCTATACCGTGCATTAGGGCGGGGCGAAAAAGAACTTTTTCGAAATTTGATTCGGCTCACTACGAAAAAGTTGCCACTCAATACACTCGGTCAGAAATAAATTTTTTCAAAGACTTTTTAACGTAGGACTTCGTTCCTCCCATTGGGGTCTCAGGAAGGAATTTGATTCACTTGAACAAAACATGCGGAAAATACTTTAAAAATCCTATTTTGTTTTAAGTATTGTTTATGGCGAAAGCATAGTTTGTATCCATCGACAAGACTGGGCTTTAATTGAAAAAATTCCCCATTATAAAATTATATAATGTCAAACACATATGATTTTTAAGAACTAATAGACAAGGAATTTTCTTCAAATAGAATAAAATATGGTATTCTCAAGCGTACAAAAAAGCTAGAAAGATACAGCCTCAAGTGAAAATCATCAATTTATTTTTATTTTTTATCAGCACTCAAGTTGTCATCTATATATTATAAATTGATTGAAAAACATTTTCAGCATTATTCTATTGGCATCAACAAGCATTAGAGCCCCTGTCTTATTCTCAAGAATTTTAGAGGCTAAAATTGGGTATGTAGCTTAAAGGCAACACTGGACCTTTAAGAGTTAAGATAAATTCAGTAGAAAAAAGCACGATATTCCCATAAATATACAAGTCTGCTAACTGTTATGTCCGCTAAATGATCAGATAGGATCTGTAGATTAATTATCTAATTATCTTGTTATCTGCAAAGAATCTTAGACTGCATAAAAAATTACATAACATGACTAAGCAGAAATATTCAATAGTAATACTGGGCATCCGAGAATTGTGGGACACATTTCAAAAATTAATTTTAAAAAACCTAATAATGTTACAACTACTGTCGTTTTCTTAAATGAGAGAGAAAATAAAAGTTTTTTTTCATATCTGTAACACGGCGTTACGGCGTTCTAAATTTACTATAGCGAGAGAATTCCATATGCAATGTCTACCGATCGGTAGAAGCCGATGCGCGTTTTCTGGTTTCCCTTTTCAGTTTTTCTTGAATATCTCGAAAAGTATTTATTTTTCACAGTATGTTGTAATTAACAAATTAAAGAACTTAAAATTCTTTACAAATACATGCTTTTAATTTTCTTCTATCTTTAATATTTTTGCAGATAATGGCTCTGAAAAAGGGAAAATTTTCAATAATTTACGGCCACCTAAACCACCTAAAGGCGCGTTACCTATCTGAAATTTTTTTTTAATGCGCTCTCATTTAAAAATAAAACGTAGTTGTAATATTATTAGGTTTTTTTTATTAATATTTGAAATATGTCCCACAATTCTCGGGCACCCTGTATACAAGTCTCCTAAGTGTTATGTCCTCTAAATGGTCCGACAGTATCTGTCGATTAATTATTTATATAATTATCTGGTTATCTGCAGAGTATCTTCAACTGCATGAAAAAATTACATAACATGACTAAGCAGAAATATCCAGTAGTAATATATACATTTCACATAAAGTGTATCCTATTTTTGTCACGATGCTCTTATTCTTTCATAATGCATTACGTAAGCAACCATGCCTCTCCGCATGAATGCTATGCATGTCAGGTTCAGCAGCATTCGTCGTCAGACGAGAGATAAATTCAATGTCGGTCAGTTCAGCATGTGCCTCTTTACACCATCTTGTGGAGTGTTTACTGAGCTAGATGATAAGATGCGAACTTTAACAGCTAATTTGATTAAATCACGTGATCACTTAGTGGAGATATCAGAGTCTAATTGGACGAGAACAAAACACTCTGTAGGGATAATCGCTTTCAGTAAAAAGGAACACATGATTTTTGAAAACTTCTCAGAATATAGCTTTCCTTTGTTATTAGACACATATTATTCGGCAATCTAGTTACGTATCTAAGACATCGTTGCTCGGACTTGTAAAAAATATGTAGCGTCTCCTGTAAAGTGAATTTATCAAAAATCCAATTAATTTACCATAAGCATGGAATAATTATATAACAGTTTCCGTTCAGTACCAAGAACACCTTCGGTTAATCGTGTTGAATTCTTGTATTTTAAGCGTGAAAGACGCAACAAAAGCTTGTTTAGCATATCAAATGAGAAATGCGAATCCTCCATTTCAAAAAGCGTTTTTATTTTTAAGCTTTGCGGCAATCTATTTTACACCGCAATCAAATCATTATTCAAATTCAAAAACGGTTAATTAAACTAATGAGACCTTTATGTCAGCATAAAGAATGTATTCATATTATTTTTAAAGTTCATGTTTAATTGACTGTTCCTTATTTAAAACTTAAAATTAAAAATCATTGTTAAGTTTACTGTTATCTTTCTGAAAACTTTTACATCAAAACCTCAGAATCGATTTTATGTTTTGATAGAATACAATTCAATATTTGTTTATTGTATAATTATTGTAAACGATAAAAAATCACCATGATCCTAGCATTGCATACCGTTGCAGTTACGAAACCACTTTTCAGAATAAAGACTTTCTCTATTGGAAAGAACTGCAATATTATATTACATGAAGAAGTTAATTTTTGCTTCCAGCAGGGGAAACTAGGGATACTGTGAGATCTTGAAAAGTAACAACTGAAATTCTCACGAGAAAGTTGACTAGACCCCCCCAGATAGCTAGCTGGAAGCGATAGGAGAAAAGGAAGGCCGGCGTCGTTAAAACCCTTTCCTGATTACATCATCTGGAAGGGCTTGTTGAAACGCCGCGCCAACTGACCTCGGGGGATCACCCAAATCGTCAGGACCAAAGCATTACGTTGTGGCTGAAGCTAATAGCGATGCGGGATCCAGGACAGAGATTTGGAAAACTGTCTCCTCCCCCGACAAATCACTAGAAACTTGACTGTTGACCACGCCTCGGAGGGCAGGGTCAAAGGTGATTTTTAAACTGGAACTCTGGAGGAATCGGGGAGATGATCCAGGGATCGCTTGGAGAATCGAGATTAAAAATTCTCGTGATCGAGAATTTTGGAAAGCAGCTCTCAAGCTGAGAAGCTGTTGGATCGGGCCTTTTTCCGTGAACCGAAGCCAACCTTTGGCTGATTAAAGCTCGTCGCGAGCTGGAAAACTTCTTAGGAATTCGTCTACCTTCTTCGGTATTCGGTATAACTCGTTAGTGGTTATACGTCAATATTTGAGCGGTCTAATCCCTCAAAACAATCTTCCGGCCATCGGACTTGTACTCGCCTTGAGTAGAACTTTCCAATTTACCTACGAGTGAATTCATAACAAATCTGCGATTGAATCCAGATTTAACTTTGACTTGTTTACGTTATCTCGTTCTGAGTTAAGCAGAATTGTTTTAAGCTGATGTTAATTTGCACATTCTTGTAGAAAATCAATTAATCAAGAATCTTTAATTAAAAATTAATATCCTGATATTGCTGTGTCTGGTGAGTCATTCATAGCTTAGTATCACTGAGCTAAGACCCCACAGATACCTGACCCCTAGAGATACTTGACACTACGTGATTTTCTCAGTTTTTGATATAATTGGTAATATTTGTGCGCCATTTTTATTGACCTTTGGTCATATGGTCTATTTGAGGGTTTTTTTATTCGAACCTGAAAAGCTATCGTAATGGTGTGTAGGTAAATATATTTTTGGAATACAAAAGTAAATTTTCACTTTTTAATTCCTCAATAGATAGGAAGTTTACTATTGAATATATGATGAATTAAAATATTTCAGAGTTTTAAGCATACTTCTAGCTATAATTTGATATACGATGTTATGCAGTAACTTAATGTTAAGTGGTTTAATTTTTAGATTAGTTAGAAAAGGTCAAGTTACGGATACTTAACCCTAAAAAGTTAGGGATACTTGACCCTATCAAAAGCTATTACAGCTTCGATGTCGTAGCCAACCGAAGCACATTTTGTGGTTGGGATCATTTTTCTGGTACGTGGAGTTTGTTGCCAATATGGAAACTCAAATATAGAGAATAATTATTTAAAAATTGTTTGTTAGTAATTATTTAATTAATAAAAGTTCTTTCTAAATATGATAATTTCAAATAATGCAAATAATTATTTTAGTGAGATTTTTAAAGAGAATTGAAATTTAACCAATCTATTTTTTCCATGCATGAAAGAAAAAATTATTTATTTATTATTTGAATAAAAATCTTTTGCTCGAACTATTTGTCATCGTTTGGTTTTATTTAACATATCACCACTTCTCTTGAGTTTTTCTTTCTTTCATGATTTGAAATTTCTCTTAAAATATACTGTTATTCTTTTGCTCTTATTTTTCTTTAAATATTAGAAGAACCGAGTAAGTCTATTAAGCTTCTCAATTTTTAGCTTTGTACAACATTTTCTAGAACCTTTTTTTCATTTTTATGCTTCTCTTTTTTTTCTAATTTTCCAAAACCTGCAATTCTTCAACGCGCTAACGAAGCTGTTGGTTCCCAGTTTCATTGCTGTAATTTTTATTATTTAATTCAATTAATGTTTTAATTTTAAACTAATTTAATTTAATAATTAGATTTAATTTAATGACTAGACTAATTTAATTTATTAACTAAATTTCATTAATAACAATTGCGTTTTACAGACTCCGTATAATTTTTTTATTAGTTTCATTAATATTTTTCGATAATAAACACCTTTTGTAATTCAGTAGTATTAACCTAATATTTGAATTTCGAGTGCATACAAATTATCAAAAGAATTTAAATACTCTTTGCACGTAGGGTCAAGTATCCCTAACCTTAGGGATACTTGACCCTAGGCAACTGCATGAAATATATTTATTTTATGATTAAATGAGACATCAATTTAGCATAAGTACATTTATCCTTCTTGAAAACAAATCTTTTTATGATGCTAACAATTCAAATATTCGAGAAATATAAGAAAAAGTAAAAGTAGGGTCAAGTATATCTTGTTTCCCCAACTTCCAAAGTGTTGTCATGGTATGAAAGTTTGTTCAATAAGAGGCAAGTTTAAATGTTGAAGGTTATCTTAGACACTCCAGTGAAGTAAGTGAGACTGAACTTTAACAAAGTAGTAGAACCTAAAGTTTGCCAAAATTCAGAGTTCGAAGAAAGGACCTGTGAGAATCTTTTAAATGCAAGTTGAAATTATACAGAATGTATATAATTTTTTAACTTATTTCATTATTCATATTTTTTATCTATTCATATTTTTCATTTCATATTTTTTATTTTCATTATTCATTTTTTTATTTGCTAAGATTGTTACCTATTAACTTAAATATGATTTCGTGGGTGGAGGGAGGTTTATTTGTTTTAGCAAATTAGAATTACCTTCTGACTAAAATAAAAATAACAAGACACTATAATAACTATAGTGATGGATGGATATATATTAAATTTTAAAATAACCTCGTATTCATCCAGGTCAAAGGATTCTTCTGATATTCAGGATAAGTATTGGAGCTTCTATATCTTCATCAGATATTTCTCTCGTATATTGTAGTCTGTATTAAAGAATATCTAAAAGTGTTTGAAGACATAACAGCATTGTCCTTTTTCCACACAATGGACATCTTGTGGTGAATTAACTTCCTTAGTTCTGAAGCATATTCCACTTCAGATGTCTATCTGAGACCATTTCTATTTGCTTCAAAACTTTCTTTTCTCGAATCATTAGTAATGGTTCAGAAATCAGTAGTATGTAATCTGAAAATTTAACTATACTTTCTCACCTTCATTCAAATAAAAGGTAGCCGTATTGTAAAACGAATATAATTAAGTGGCTATACGAAATTGAGGGAAATCTCTTAGTTTGGCATCGAATAGCTGCTGAAATTGTGCAAGGTATATGCTGGGTCTTTTATATAGGTGAAAAATATGGGAGTCGTAGTTCTTATATCCTTCATGCACTTTAGAAGAATGAAAAAAGAAGGGAAAATTGTGGAGACATTCTTCAAAAAAGTGATAATTTGCATTCCTATTTGTAACAGTGGATGCAAATTAACATTACATCTACTTAGCAAATTAGCAGTAAATAAAACCAAAATCTGTTACCAGCAAATGAGAGGTCCATATACATTCTTGTTTTCAACATATCGACTTTCTTTACAGCGCATACTAGAGTTGATACATAATGTTAATTGGTTCAAACGTAATGTGCAGAGTGATTCAAAAGTACGGAACAATTTTAAAAATCAATAACTTGCAAATGATTGAAGCTAACAGTATGCAATTTGAACAAAAGAATGGAAGTAAAACTGGGTGTTTTCCTGTCAAGAGACCAGATTTTAACTTAGTTTACAATTTGCACCACCAGAGCTTTCTGAAGTTGTTGGTGCGATGCATTATAAAACACTGGTGACAGTAATGGCTTAAAAATGTTCCATGCATTATCTCAATGCAGAAGAACAGATGACAGACATGGAACTACACTTTTTGAAACATTAAACTTCATAACTTCAAATGCTAGTTCTATTACAAGCAATTTCGTTGCTCGCAAAATCCAAAACAGACACCTAAGTACATTTTAAATCAAATTACAAGACATGTGCACGCAATCGCAATTTTAGTGCACTTCTTCAAAAACAGATGGTGTTGGCTGCTAGTAAATTGATTTCAAGTTCACACGCCGTGAAACTGGTGAGGACGCGCGTGTGTAAACATCGCAGAAATCGAAAAAATATTTTTCGTACTATCAAATACAGTCCATTGTTTTAAATGTATTAGACGGAATAGCAGTCAGTTTATTACTTTAAACACTATCTTTTTTAATTATGCAAAATATTTCGCAGTTTTGGCATTGGAAGTAAGTTATTGTTTGTGTAAATTATTTTTATTTGATTATTAAAATTTTGAAAATCTAAGAAATATTTGTGAAAAGAAAGACATAAATTTGCGGAAAGCCATCAAAACACCCGGTATTTTGTAATTTTTAAGAAGTTGAATTGTATAGGTTTAAATACCATTTCTGATGTAGGGACAGAACATGAATAATACTGTGGAAAGTGTGGTTCCTCTTCTGAGAACTGTGTTTCTGAATGAGGACGACACACTGAACATTTACAAGTTATTACACCATTCATTGTAATATTTTATGTAACGCATCTCGCCACCGATCGCAGAGCTACCAGGTGGTTTAACCCTTAAAAGTCCGATTTTTTGAAAAAATAATTTTAAAATGTTTTTGGCACTTTTTTCTTGAATAAAACATGGGGAAAATACTTTTAAAAATACTATTTTGTTTTAAGTATGGTTTATGGCTAAAAAAAATTTGTTACCAACTGACAACACTGGGCGTTATTCCAAAAAAAAATTACTTGATAAAATTCTATGTCAAGCACAGATAAATTTTAATAAATAATAATACGGATAAGAAATCCTTAAACATTGTAGAATAAAGAATGGTATTCTCAAGCGTACAAACAAAGCTGAAAAGATGCAGCCGCAAATGAAAAACATCAATTTATTTTGATTTTTATCACCACTCAGGCTGCCACCTATATGTTGTAAATTGATTTAATAAAAATTTCAGTATGTATCCTATTGGTAACAGCAGGTATTAGAGCTTCTGTCTTATTCTCAGTATTTTATAAAATAAAACTGGGTATGTTGCTTAGCCTTTTCAAGTTCACTACATGTTTCTTTTTTGAAAATTAATAAATTTTTTTCAAAAATGAGTATTAGACATGAAGCTGATCATAAATATGTAAAGGGAAAAAAATTAGCGTCTTTTATTTTCAAGTGTGGTTTCACAGTGAAACCAATAAAAGGTAACGGCTATTTTTCCTCCGAATAAGTTATCATCGAAATGCAATTTAAATTGTGTATTTAACTTAATAGTATACATGAATATTCAGGATATTCAAATTTGATAAAATTCAATATTGCTTTCGAAGATTCAATTTTAAAAAATATCAATTTGTGCAAGAACCCTCATCATTTTGTTTCTCTAAGAAATCAAAAGCAATTTAGTTCTTGCAATGCCGCTACCTTTGTGGATAATAACGGTATTGAAAAGGAATTTTTATATAAGTTGGCCTATATATATGGCTCTTAAGTTATGAAAGAAAAATTACGCTACTTTTCGCCCATGCGCAGTATAACAAATTGTTCAATTTGTGGTTTCACTGCGAAACCAATGAACGCGGAAGTGTTAAAGGCCACACTGGGCGTTTAAAGGTTAAATATTAAGCTCTTCTGCTCTAAATTCTGGATTCAATATAGAATAATTGCGGTTTCATCTGTATCCTTTCTGCGAAATGGCAACTAATAATTCCATTCGCTTGCGAATTATTAGCTTTTTAAAGGTTACCATTTCTGAATCCCTCTGTACTTCTACTAAACATGAATGCCTGGCCAATTTGGTTATGTTAAGTAATAATTTGCAATTAAACTAAAAATATGGAAATTTTACTGATTTGAGTGCAACAAATCTTATCAAGAAGTGTTTCTTAGTTCATTTCCTTATTGTTATTTATTCAAGACATGTTTTCAGAACAAGGCTGTGACATCGCTTCGGTATCAAGAGTCCATAGTTTAAGAGTTCGGAAACTCGAGGTGTGCATTTTGTATCAGAAAACATGCTCGAGTTGATTTGGATCCTGCTACTGTTTTTCCTTAGCCTAATTTGCGCCAGAGGATGTTGCGACATCGGAACTTTTATCGACAAGAATTTTTCATCGCCAAACAAATCACAGTATAGTAAATATCACATGATGCTTTATAGAAATGCGTCATTTTCTTGAAGGAATTTGTGAGAAACATCTACAGTTCTATTATATTTTATATCTTATTTAGCTTGTTTATCTGATCTGATTAAACAACAACTCTGAACCTGATTTCAAGCGCCCCTTAGAATAATTCGCCCCAATTTCAGAAGACAGTCATATCTGTTAGATGTTTAAATCGTTTTGTTCTTATTAAATTTTTTCATGAATTATACTTATAGATCGGTTAAAATGTTGAAAACTGAATTAAAAAACAAGTAACATAAAAAAAATTAAAGTCAATTCCTACTTAGGTGATTCGAGATATAATGAAAACTGTACTGCGCATGTGCAAAGATATGGCTGAAATATGGAGGTGCATCGATGATCCCATGGGCCAACCATATATCCAAGAACCAAGTCTGTAATGTTAATAGTTTTCGAGATATAATGAAAAACGTACTGCGCATGCGTCATGCAAAATATGAAATGACAGACAGGCAGACAAGAAAGCGAATTAATATTGCATTGTCATCTAGTTCTGAGCTATGTTTAAAGTTTGAAGTCTCCAGCTCATCGGGATGTTAGTTTAAAATCGATTGCAAAATTTGAACAAGATATAGGAAGAGTGTGAACTAATAGTAGGAATTGAATAAACGCATGAAGAGCGTAATAAAATTCATTTTACGGTAATCATTGAACAATTGCACTTCTGAAAGTTATTGGTGAGTGTTGTAACGAAGTTACATGGATGCCGAAAAAAAGACAAGTAATTTTCATACAAATTTAAACTATTGAAGTTCTACGTTGTAACTCTCTGGAACAAAGTTTCCGAATCTGTGATAGATGTACACCCAAGGGTAATCTGTAGACAAGTTAGGGGTTACGCGAAATGTAATGTTGGCAATAGCGGGAGGTCCAAAGCATAAGGGATTGAAATGAAAACAGAAGTTGAAGAATTTTGCTTCCCCAAGCTCGTGTGAAAAGTGAAAGTTAAGCGAGTCCGAAAGCATACTGGACAGCAATAAAAGAAGAGTGCGAAGAACTCAGAGCAATAAAATATTTAATAACTTTCACCAACACCGAACTTGTAGAAAGAACACATAATCGACTTATGCGTATATTAATTTTAATATAGCCAGATGACTGATAATTTTAATCAATCTTATTAACGTTTTGATGTTTGTGTTTTTGTTTTTCCTCTTTCTTTTAAAAATGTTCTTTTTGGTGTACAGATCTCCTCCGTCTTTTGTTCGGGAAATTTCGGGCTAAGAGAAGCTATGTTTGGCGTAATGCTAGCTTCTTACAGAAAAACTTCCCAATTATTATTTTGAATCCATTTCGAATAAAGTTCTTAGCCCTTGAGAAACTGGACTAGAATGGATTCCTTGTTTGCTTTTTGTTTTGTCTTCTTCGATTACCTCTGAGTTTATCTTTGTTTTTTGGCTTTCTTTGTATGATATTGATTTCCATTGTTCTCTGTTTTTTGTTTTGCTGCTGCAATTGCGCGCTACTTAAACATTGTATAAATTTTATTTTCTACTTTTTTATTATTTATAAGTAAAATTTTTTGTTGTTCTTGCTTAAAGTTTAAATTAAGATTCTATTTCTAAATATATTCTAATCTTTCTAGTTGATAGTTTTTAAGCTCTAAACAAATACTTTAGTAAGCTTGACGCAGCTCCAGTCGTGAGGTCATCTGAAACATATTTTGTAACACTCAGCTCCTTGAAGCAAACGAAATTATTTCAGTGCTGTTTTCATTTCTTAGGACGCGGAACTTAATACTATTGTAAAAATCTTATAAAATTTAAAATCAAAAGTAAATCCTACAAATATTACTAAGCTTATTGGAGTCATTTGACACTTAAGCTTACCTAAGCCTTTAACATTATAAATAAAAGCTTCTTTGCGTAAAGGGATGGTTGGGGAAGCAATGGGGGTACTCAAAAATTAAAAGTCTAATCAAGGGATACGGGAAGAAATAAGGTTTTAAACTAGAAGAAGGTTCTAGAGCAAAACCGCTAACTGAATTTAAAGAATAAGTACAGCATACTTGGACTTAATCTCTAAAATGCGTTTCGACATTTTTAAATGAAGTCAATTAGAATTAACTGAACACTAGTCAATCTGAACTAGGCTTTAACAACTGGTTAGCTAGAAATGAAATTGGAAAGTTTCGCGGATAACAATCTTTCGCGGTATTAAAAAGAAAAAAAATCTTCATTTCTGGACGTACCCATCCAGCTTCTAGTTTATATAGCCTTTAATGCGAACCTGTGAAGGATGGTTTCGCTATCCTATAAAAATAAAACTTGGCTGTTTAACTTTTATCAGTTCAAACAATACTTGAGTGCAAAACATTTCCTAGTTTAATTCAAGCCTAACTCAGACTAAACAGATCTTAGTTGCTTAAAATAGACCTTAGAAGTACATGGTTTAATTACAACCAGGGCAATTTTATCTGTAGGATAAAACGATTTCGAGGAAACATCAATTTCCAGGAAACATCATTTTTCGTTTTTGTATTTCCTCCTGAGAAACAGATTTGGGTTCCCAATTCCCCTGACAATTTTCACGGCGGGATAGTTGGGAACAGGCTTCTAATGAAACAAAAAATTTTATTCCTTATGTATTTGGGATAATTTATAATACTATAGAAAATGGCTTTAAATCTTGGAACGCGGAAACATATTGCTTTTCACTTATGAAAGATGTTTATTATTATAACGTTCTGAAGCTGTTTTAAGCCAAATATGGAAGAAAACAAAGAAACCGATGACCAAGATAAAGAAAACGTGATACTGATGGAGCAAACTGAAGAGATTGATTTTGACTCTTTTCAACAAGAAATGAAGGCTGATGAGATAGAACCAGTAACTTATCTCGAATCACCCATGGCTGATTTTTCAACGAAAACGCTTATTTGGATTGATAACGATGGATATGCCGGAATGAAAATCCATTATTCATACGTTTTCAGGATTCATGGAATTGACGATGGTGAAATGAATATGACAGTTTTGAGGAACACCATTTGGGCTAAATCAAAATTTTTAATGGAGTGAATAATCAGTTTGCGATTTCCGAGAGTCAGATAAGAAGCTATTCTGCTACATCATATCGTTGGAATAGATGGTAGGAAAGTAGTGTAAATGTCAAAGAAAAATACTTGAATAGTAGATTGAACATGCTACTTGAAGTGGAAGTTCTACCTTCTACTACTGAATTGAATTACTGGCTTTTACTAATTTTTATGTGTGTTTCTAGGTCTTACATGTTTCATTCTCGTGTGTTATAATATTCAGTCATTTTTGTTTCCATAAAGGTTCATTACCCAACTTTTCTCGAAAAATTGGAGATATAAGGATAATAAATACTGAAAATTGAAGGTAGTAAATAGTTATGAGTGTTTATCCGCGATAGTCCATGAAATAAAACATATGTTTGCTGAAAAACTGTCGACAAATAGTGCTTTAGGGTATTAGGGAACAGGGTGTAAAATGGATTCTGAAGCCATATATAGCAGTCATTTCAAATAAATTCTTTTCAAATCCGTTCGTTACCGTGATCAGAAGCCAAAACACATATTCTTAATTACCCCATAGCCTCTGGAGTAATTGAAAATACAATGGGATGATCAGAACATTCCCGCAAGTAAGGCTCGTTAATTAATAAACTATTTTGGAAAAGAGGTATTGTTTAATGAACCCTGCAGAACATGTTTATCCACTCACAAAAAATTTAAACCTCTTCTCCACCACTTTAAACTGAAAAAAATGCCAACGTCTGCAATAGTCTTTCCCAATCGCCCCATCTGATCCTATATATTTAGAAAAAAAATCTTGACTCATTGATGCCGAAATCTAAGAAAATATGTTATTTCAAAAACTCAAAGCACATGTTAGTTTTTTCGCTAGATGATCAGTGTTAGTGTTTTCATGCAACCTTAACTTTTTTTGCCGTACGAATTTATCAAAAGATAATTTATTGCTGACTCTTAACCGCTTTAAATTTCTGAATGGAGTGAGGTTTGTTTATATCGTGAGTAATATCAGAAATTGTAAACAAATAACGTGCTAAAATATACAAAATTTTGTTCTAAAATGTGCAGGCAATCTTTCTTTTAATTACTCAAAGTGTCAAATAAACGAATCTAAAAAATGCTAGTTTTTAATTAATCGGAAATTGGGATATAAACAGAAATGAATATGAAATGCTGAAAACTAAGCGAATTAACAAATATCTTGAATTTATCGCATTATTTCCTTTTTTACAGTAAAGTGATGTACTAAAGTCCGCTTTCTTAAATAGTTTACTGTTACATCAAATTGTATTGAATTCGTCATTAGTCTGATTGATGAAAACAGGTTTTTCTGTTAAGCACATTAAAGCTTTTATTGCTCCTATTTGGGGAATAGAAAGACAGTATGCATAAAACTTTATTTGCAACGTAAAAATTCAGGTCAAATTAGATATGGTATGCGAAAAAGAATATCATTAATATTAGAAACTAAACCTAATAGAAAATTATCTATCTAATTCATGAAGCATATTGATGCCCGATACATAATGTAAGTTATTAAACTGATCAGACGTTGCTAGCTGGCATAAAGCAGATTTTTGATGCTTTATCTTGTTTAGAAAAATGTATCGCATGTGTCCTGATTTTGATTCAAGCGTTCCAATACCTATCTAATTCATGAAGTATATTTGATGCCAGCTACTTAATGTAAATTATTAAAGTGATCAGACGTTTTTAGCCGGCATAAAACAGATTTTTGACGCTTTATCTTCTTTAGAAAAATGTATCGTATCTGTTCCGATTTTGATTCAAGAGTTCCAAAATATCTCAATTTTTATTCATAGACAATCAGTACACTTTGAAGCAATTATGATAAACAATTAAGTTGAATTAAATGTGGCTATTTTTTCTTCCAAGCTTGTACTGTATATAGAGTACCAGTTATTTTTTGTTGTGAACTATGGCAATTTGATACCGATATTCCTGAATATTATTAATTCCCATGAAGTGAAGGCTTCTGAATCATGCATCTGCTTGTCGAAACATCCAAACATCAGTTACATGTAATTTCTTAAGAAAATTAAAATATCCTAGATTAAAATTGCCTTAGAAACAGTGTAAGTAGTTGCCCTAAATTTATGGAAGGTGTCTTTTTTCAGCAACACTCTGTAAAACTAAAAAATCAATGCAATTAAACTAAAAAAACCGCAAATTAAAATGCAATCCCATCAGTAACGAAATATAAATTTGGGATAAAAAATATAAAATGCCATTTCCGCCTTAGCTATATAAAATTGAATACTGTAAAATGTATTTTGCTAATAATTCATGAAAATTGATAGAAAATCTTTTTGCTTGAGCAGATTCTATAGAAGATCTCGTATTTTTTGAAGTTTCAAATAGAAAAAATCATTAAAATTTAACGAAAAATGCTATAACAGGAGTGGCAGGAAACGTTGTTTTAAGTTTTGACCAAACAAGTATATAACACCGGTCCAGTAGAACTTTCTGTCATCACTATGTAAATAATCGGATAGTACGTTCGTGAAAACGATTATTCAGTAACCTTAAATCTTTTAGCACTCACAAGCAATCATTTTGATTATCTTTTGCTGACGATGTTTTCATAGTGATACGGTTATCCATGATTTATGTTATTAGATTTTAAAAATTCAAGTTAAATTTTATTTGTAATAAATCATTCATGCAGTAATATTAAAGCAAGTATCTGTATAAATTTGTTTTAAATGAGTTTTCTGATAGATTGCTGACAAATGTGAGAATTGGGACGATATGTCATTTTATCATGTTTTGCTAATTATGCCTTACTATAAATTTAAAATTAATTTTTAACTGAGTATAGGGGACTTTAAAGAAGTATGAATACACAAGAAAATGATGAACGCCTAATGGAGTTAAATTCAGGTAGCCTCACCGTCACATGTCAAACATAACTGCGCATGGCATCTAACAGCAAGTTTTTTGAAGTTTAGCTGTGTTGTAATTTCTTCGTCCTCCTGCAAGAAGTGCAACGGATTCCATAGCTGAATTTGCGCACCACATACAGGAATCACGTGAGCATAAATTGACGCCATTCTATTTCCATTGTTTCAAAGTGATTAATATAAATGCTTTTAAATCAAGTTCTATACCTTTAAATATTTATTTGTATTTAATAACAGAAATATTAAGTATATTATTTTTAACTGGAGTTAGAAAAGCTGGAGTTATATTTGCTTGAATTTGTAACTTTGTCTCGAACAACAAACGGTATATCATCAGTATTAGCTTTCTGAAAATGTTTATAGTTAAAGAAGTAGTTCAAGTTATATTTTTGTCTTACTTTAAAACAGTAATTGCGATTGAGGGTTAAAACATTTATCGACACCTAAGAGTAGCCGGAGTATAGGGGGCAGACAACAAAATTTAAAAATTAAGTGGCAAAATTAGCTAGCTTTCCCGGACACTATTGGTTTTTTCATAATTTCTAGTTGTAGGCAGCTAAAATGAAATAAAATTTTTATTTTTCCCCAAAAACGTTGGGGAGAGACCGCCCATCCTCGCCCCCCTCGAGTCGCCGCCACTGCTTTAAAAAGCACAATTTCATTAATTGGTTCTATTTTACCATGCTGCTGTGAATTGTGATACACCAGCATTTTGTATTTTAAAAGAAATTAGAATATTTTAGACGATTTTAACTCGTTCTCTATACCAATCGTCACATATATGTGACACAGCGTTTCTTACCAGAGCCCGATGTCACGATTTTAATTCGTTCGCTACTAATCGTCACATATATGTGACACAGCCGTTTCTTGCCAGAGCCCGATGTCACGATTTTAACTCGTTCGCTACCAACCGTCACATATATGTTGTGACACAGCCGTTTCTTACCAGAGCCCGACGTCACATATATGTGACAGACGTAAAATCTATTCCAATTGAACGAAAAAGATCTTGAACTGTGGTAGACGTTTTCCCAGAGACCCTGTTAGCCGAAAAAGTTAATAAACATTATTACTATTCAAGTAAGCAGCTTTTATCCCCACGTTCTATACAATTTCAGTAAAATGTTTCTAAGTATGTAAATATTTTGAAGTCAGTTTCTAGATTAATCATTTAAAAAATACAATACTATACTCAAATATCATTTTGTTAAAAGTAAATGGCTTTCTCCTTGACTTTGACAAATTCGCATGTTACAATTTTTGAACTAAATTAAGTTTGCAAGAGCATCTTTCTAATTTACATTAAAACCACTTTAGTATGTCATCGAAAGGACCGCTAAAAACGACGTATTATCGGGTACTAGTTAAGTTACTTGCTTTAGCCCGTCATTATAATAGTATGTGGTTACTTTTAAAAGAAGCTTTAAAATAATTATATAATTAAGCTGAGAATTCCGTCAAGGCTTATTAATTTTAAAATATTTTAGAATAATTATTTAGCAACTGAACAACGCTTAGTGATAATAACAGCACTTCTATTGCAGAAATTCTTATTGTGGAACAATATATACATATTCTTTCTTTTTCTATTTTTAACAACTACATAAAACTTTAAAGCGGCATTTTCATTATTTTAAATGTAGTGGTATTTTAGATCATTTTGAGTCAATAAGTAGAAATTGAAATTGTTATGTTTATTGAAATAGTCCTTCTTGTTTATTTTTTCATTTAAGAGAATTTCGAAGAAAATTCTCAAATTTAAATTATGTTTCGAAAAAATTATATTAATTTCGATTATCGTTATGTTCGATTTTGGATTCAAATTAAATCACAATGAACTGAATTTATATCGTAACATTTTTTCTCCTGTGGTTTTACGCAAGGCTTCATCGAATATCTGCGCAGTTATATAATTTTTTTTAACATTGAAAAGAATATACATGAAAAGAGTCCAAGATGTGTTAACGAAGTCAAGCATAAAAAAAGATTTGATAGTATTTGTTTCCTGATATTTGAATTTTGCATTTTTATTAAAATAGATTTTTGATTACGTTTATTCATTTCGGAATATCAAAACTGAACAGAGAAGTTTCATACTTATTTATGTGTGAAAACATAACCTAGATTGACCGGACCGTGTATTGTGTCTTGACAGAAGAACAGCATATGTTATTAGCATCCATCATATATTACTAACTTGGATTTTGTTTAACATCTGGTATTGCATATGTTTATATCTTGGCACATTTTATAATAGAAATTTAAATTAAAAGGAAAATTAATTAAAAGAAACAAAAAGTAAACAATAATAATAATGAAAAATAATGAAAACAATAAACGTTTTTGCGCGCAAACACAGCAGCAAAAAGTAATTGCTTCAACAGAATTTTCTTTAAAGATAACACAACAAAAACTATAGAATAAAACACCAAAGATTCTCTAATACTTAGAACACTTTAATTAAAATGGAGAGGAACTAAAATTTTGACTTTTTATCATTCCTTTCTACAGAAAATTTTGTTCTTTTTGAACTAAAAATGGCGTGTGGTTTCTGATAAGTGCGCCATTTTAGTTCCTTTCCATTTTAATTAAAGTGTTCTAAGTATTAGAGAATCTTTGGTTTTTTATTCTATAGTTTTTGTTGTGTTATGTTTAAAAAAAATTTCTGTTGAAGCAATTACTTTTTGCTGATGTGTTTGCGCGCAAAAGCGTTTATTGTTTTCATTATTATTATTGTTTACTTTTTGTTTCTTTTAATTTATTTTCCTTTTAATTTAACTTTGTATTATTTGTCTTTGTATTTTATTAGATTCGGCTGCATATGCGCCTTTCAATTTAATGCAAAATATGTTTTTATTTTATTTTAATTTATTTAAATTTAATTAATTAATTTTGCTAAATTTTATGAATTGTAACTATTGGCACATTTTAAATACAGAAAAACCCCGGGAATCCGTACAAATTGGGGTTGACCTTTGTTCGGAATCCTGGAAATTCAGTAAATTACTCTTGATATACCATATACAGTAGAGTATTGACTGGGGGTGCTCTGTGAAGGCGTACGGAGAGAGCACGCGGTGATTCGCACCGTACAGTAGCAAACAAGTCGAGGATAGAAAGGAGATACCTGAGTTTATTTCTACTAATTAAGGTGCTCAGTTCATTCTTAAAGACCAATTGGAATGCTTCTTTTAAGTTAGGTATAAATATTAGCTTTGTTTCTGATTCGCAACAGTTATTTTTCCTACATTTTTCAGTAAAATATTTTCTGAAAATTAAAACAAGATGTTCCGATTATCCGAAATTTTGGATTTCTGGGATTCGGATTCCCGGTGTTCTACTGTAGTGCATACATATTTAAAATTATTACGATGTTTTTCAAAAAATTATGCATATTAATCAAAATACTTACTTGATTTGACTATGTTGTTCTGAAACACCAGAACTACAAAGTACTGCAACAGTATTTTAAACATGATTTAAACACATTCAAGGTAATGCGTTTTGATGCTACTAAATTTGCGATTATATCCTTCTAAATTCTTCTAGTTGCATCCAAAGATATGTTTAATTTCCAACAGGTGAATCCCAAATTCACGCAATCGCGTTTATGGAATGAATGAACCATATCTTCAAACCAGGAAAATGCATAATTACTCAAAATGCCAGCTGGTCTTTTCATTTGTGTTTGAATTCCATTTCCTTATATTTTGTATTATGTATCATATTTATTTTGAAACGCGTAATTTACATATCGTTTGCACACAAAGTATTTGCACATATCCTTTTCACGCACGTGCATGAACGAAGATTTTTTTACCAGATCGCATGAATTAACTAGCTCTCCATTTAAATGGGGGGAAATTGGATTTTTCCCCCTTGCCTGTTTAAAACAAAAATAATGGAATCAAATAGTGTTATTTCACAATTATATGACAAGAGTAATTGTTCATGTCATCTAACTGCGCATTATATGACATTTTTCCTCCCTCAAGATGCATCACGGATTTCAAAATTGAATTGGTGGCACAATTTACGCGTATCACGTCAGCAAGAATTAACTTTATTTTCTTCGGAAACGTACGATTTCATATATTTTCGGCAAATTTTTGAGGAATACAGAAGTCACTTGTAATTCCATCAAATTATATACCAAAAACAAATAGATAAATGAATTGACTTTTGTCTTGTTATAGAAATTTTGTAGTCGTTATATATCTACATATTTCTTTATTTGATATATAAATTCAATAATAATTTTTTTTCCAAACCCGACCCAGGATTCACTGTGCGGTGAATCGCACTTCATAAAATTTATATTTAATTCATTTTTTATATTAAAATTAATTAATTATAATGTTTTATGTATTAATAATATTAAAATTTATTAAATAATAATAATTTATATTAAAATTTATTAATTATAATTTTTTATATATTAATAATATCAAAATTTGTTAATTATAATGTTTTATATATTAATAATATTAAAATTTATTAATTATAATTTTTTATATATTAATAATATCAAAATTTGTTAATTATAATGTTTTATATATTACTAATAGTAAAATTTATTAAATAATAATAATTTGTATTAAAATTTATTAATTATAATTTTTTATATATTAATAATATCAAAATTTGTTAATTACGATTTTTTTATAAATTAGTAATATTAAAATTTATTAAATAATAATAATTTCTATTAAAATTTATAACAAGAGTAGGAAAAGCAGATGCACTGGAGTGAGATTATTAATAAAGTAGTTTCATTTTCTCTTGTAGATAATGACAATAACTTTGTAACTTCGTGTCTGAATTAAATAAAGTGCTAAATATTATTATAAAGGTTTTTGTGAGAAAGATGGTCGAGCAAATCTCATCAATTCATTTACAATTTAACCCTAGTTGTGATACATTGAATTTGTTCTATCAAATCAAGAGAATGATAGAAAGAATGCCATGTCTTCTGCCGCCTTGGTAAACAATCAAAAGCAATTAAATTGCGATATTTACGAATTGGCGAAATATTGCGAAATTGGCATTTTCGAAAGCAATAAATAGACTTAATTTGTAACTATCAATAATCTCCTTCTTCGGTCAATACTTTAGATATTAGTTTTGTCCGCATTTCAAGTACTTCTAAACAAGTGCTGTCCGAACAACTAAACTACTGCAGACTGTGGATAGTGGCACCTGAATTGATTAAATTAGGACTGTTTATTGATCTGTCTACAGGTTTAATATAATTAATTTACTTGAATGAAGAGGTGGAAATATCTACAAAGGTTAATAAGGTGTTGTATTATATTAAGGTGACCAACTGTCCTCCTTCAGGGAGGACAGTCCTTCCTCGAAAAGTGCACAATAAAATATGCTACAGATGTTTTTTCTTACCCATTTATCATATTATGGTGTATTCTGTATTATTTTTGGTGGCAATGAATAATTTTTTTCTTATTTATGATATTTTTTAGCTTTAATTTATTTGTGTCCTCCTTCTGTTGGAGCTAATGTTCGAGCTAAAATTAATCACCTTAATATTATAGCTTTTTGCATTTATTCTTTATCCTGATTCTGTTCTATCAAATCAAAAGAATGACAGAAAGAATGCCGTGTCTTTTGCCACTTTGGTAAAATATTCAACAGCAGTTAAATTGCGATATTTACTAGTTTATTAGCACTTCACTAAAATAAGGCAACTTAGTCACGTTGCTTAAATTCGTATCTGGATCAAAATTGAATTCCTACATTTATATGCATCATTTGATTTAACAGTAGATCAATCCTCTTCAGTAACTTACTCGTTAATGCATCGTATACTCGATAGTATGTCCTTTTCCTTTGGGATTCATTCCTAATTATCTCAATATTAGAAAAAAATCTTCATAGAGTTAACATGTCCTTTTGCTTTGGTTTCGATTCATTCCTATTTATTTCAATATTTATTAGTAAAAATTCTTTACAATCTTACCATGTCCTGTTGCTTTGGTTCCGAATCATTCCTATTTATTTGTGTTAGTAAAAATTTTTATAGCGCTATCACGTGCTTTTGCTATGGTTCCGATTCATCCCTATTAATTTCAATGTTTATTAGTAAAAAGTCTTTACAATCTTACCATGTCCTGTTGCTTTGGTTCCAAATCATCCCTATTTATTTCAATGATAGTAAAAAATATTTATAGCGTTAGCACATCATTTTGCTTTGGTTCCGAATCATTCCTATTTATTTGTGTTAGTAAAAATTTTTATAGCGCTATCACGTGCTTTTGCTATGGTTCCGATTCATTCCTATTTATTTCAATGTTTATTAGTAAAAAGTCTTTACAACCTTACCATGTCCTGTTGCTTTGGTTCCGAATCATCCCTATTTATTTCAATGTTAGTGAAACAATTTTATAGCGTTCGCACGTCCTTTTGCTTTGGTTCCGAATCATCCCTATTTATTTCAATGTTAGTAAAACAATTTTATAGCGTTAGCACGTCCTTTTGCTTTGGTTCCGAATCATTTCTATTTATTACGATGTTAGTAAAAAATATTTCTAGCTCTTATAGCGTCGCAGGTATTCGATACTGCGTCACTATCTCAGAACTTCCAACGCACTGATCTTTCCTGTTCAAACTCAGAAAAAATCGGTGGTATTCTTGTTTCCCACACAATAGAATTCGCAAAAGAGAAGGTTCTATATATCATACCGCAATTTATTATCTAATTCTTCTCAATCGTATATAGAACAGGTAACAGCCTATTGACAGATGAGGTGAGATTAAATCATAACATCGAACATTATAGACGCCAGATATATGTATATTCAGTAATGAGAGTTTTATTTGTTTTTATATGTTTTACGATAAAATTCAAAATAAATTTTATAAAAACTGTTTTAAAAACTTACTTCTATTAGTGAAAAAAGTGATTTTTTTTTATTTTAATCATTATTTATTTTTTAATTTTTAATTTATAATTCATTATTGTAAATATTATGGAAACTCGAAATCCATTTTATCTACAATTCATTACCAGATGGCGCCACTGGTATTGAAAAAATTTAATGAAAATAGTCGTTTAACTGACAACTAAGTTCTGAAAATATTAAAATAGTGTATTTTCATCGAAAATACATAAGTTTACAAATTTCAAAATTCACATAAAAAAGTATGTAAAAACTCGATTATAAAATTCCATTCTTACAAACATGAAGCAACTTGAGTCAAATAAAAGTGTATAAAACTATGTCTTACGGTTGGTTACTCAATTTAAGATCGGTAGTTCTGAAATATCAGGTGAAAAAGCTGTTTTTTAAGAAGAATTTAAAGTTTTTTGCAAACAGTTTTAACATAGAGAGTTCTTATTTATAACGAACATAATGCTACCTAATTCTTGAAAAAAGCATCATTTGGCAGCTTCTCTCATAATCATAAATTTTAATATTTGTCTTCCAATTCTTGTTACTAATTATCTCTAAAGCAGCTGAATCAAATTTAAAAAAGAATAACCACACAGATAAAAAATTGAAGAAAACTTTATTCACGATTATAAATTCACACAGCAATAATATTTTTTTACTATACAACTCAGTATGAAGAGACTTATATTAAACTGAGTGATACAATACAACATTGAATAAAAATTTGTAAGCAACTTAGAACAAAAGTGGTTCTATCTATGAAGAAATGCCTATGTAAATTAATCTCTTAACTTAGACTTTAGTACAAATGGCAGCATAAAAATTCATAAGGATTTATATCAAAAGGCGTCATTAAAATTTCATTTAATGATCAGTTTGTGGAGGAATGCTTTGATAAAAGTGTATTTACATACCTGTGTTACTGCTAGCATTCAAATAAATGAAATCAGTATGAATTCATGTTGCAAATGTGAACTGAAACACTAAACAGCAAATGAGTATATGGGTGTTACGTTTGAATGCACAATATCAAATGCATCTGAATTTCAATTTTATTAGATTGATATCAATGTTCCTTTGTCTCAGAACAACAATTTTAATTTCACTGTTTTCTTTGACTTTATATCTGGTAAAATTCCATTTTATGTATAAAGAAGCCATTTTTAGCAAATGACTTTTAATAGCCAAGGAACAATTGAGTATTTGTATATACGATATTTCAAGTAGCACATTCATTGCAATCATCATTTAAACTATAATATGAAAAGCTTTTTAACATTCGTCGTAAATTATATTTTTATGACCGTCGTGAAACCTTTTACATTTTTTTTATTTCCAATTTTGAAATTATTATTTATTAATAAACCTGGAAGTATTTTCTATCATTCTAATGACAATATAAAATCAATCTTTAGAATAAGTCTTTTTATTCATATTTCCTTTCTGTTTCTGTTTTAGTGAAATCATGTTCTGATCATAATATAAAATTTGAACGAAATTTCTGTTCCGTTGCATTGTAGCAGAATTATGCTAAGCTTTTCCAGTTTTAAAAAACATATTTTTCATAAGGAATGTGATTGTGTTTATCAGAAAGAGTGAACTTATTAATTTCGTAAATCTTTACTTTTTTATATACTCTTCGTGTTTGAAGTAAAGCATTATTTTCATTTTTGAATTTCCTTGGCACAGAAAGTACAATTGATTCTAAAGTGCATTTTTTTGGAAGGAAAGTACATAAGAATGTTTTTAAAAAGTCTAAAAATGTATATTTCGCAGCATAAATTAAAATAAACCATTAAGAAAGCTGTATATGCAGAAAATATTACTTTATAAACTCTAAAAGATAAACGATGTTAATTTAAGAATATATGTCAGGATAGATAATTCTTTCAATTAAGTGATGTAGATATGAAAATAAATAATTTAAGGAAGATATATTAAGAGTATTACATAATTTTTGTTTTAATTCTTTCAATTAAGTTACGTAGATACGAAAATAAACATTATAAGGAATATATATATTATGAGTATTACATAATTTTTGTTTTAACCTACATTGCTAATCAATCATTGCTTCTAAATTTTAAAACATGACGCTGTTACTTTCATACTATTATTTCTTATCTGCAGTTAATTGCTTTTAAATCATTAAAGCATAGAATCGTTATAAGCATAAAAGCTTCAAGTATAGATTTAGAGGCCTTTACGAATTTGAACACATTTTTACGGTATCCCTAAAAAATTTTATACAAATAAACCATGATGAAAATCTTTTTATTTATTTGTAAGAATTTTTTGTAACCTCATTCTTATTCGCTTCAAAAGGCAGAATATAACCACACAGAGGAATATTTTAAGAGTTACTTTTATATTAAATATATTTACATCATTTATTATATTTGTTATTTATTGCATGTTTAAATTACGCTTATTTTTACAGCTCATAATAGGTGAAAGGTTTATTAAATTCTTTACTTGAAAATATTCATGTTACAAACTCTAAAAGATTATTCTGTTAATATTGTTATTATTAATAAAGCTTCGAAAGACACGCATAAACTATGAGATAATAATCATTCTAATTGCTTATAAAGACTGAAATTAAATCTATAAATATATAAAAGGATTTAATAATATCTGATTTATGTTAACTGAAAAAATGTAATTTGAATTATTAATAATATATTGATAACAAGAAAAATTCATATAAAATATAAAACAAAAAGGAGATAACATCAACTGATGAGTTAACATCAACTTAATGAGGTAACATAAACTTAATGCCGTTATCAACTTAATGAGATAACATAAACTTAACACATTTATTAACTTAATGAGATAACATTTCGTATGAAATTATTTTATTTGTATTTGATAATTTATCATTTAGCTATAAAACATCCCATCTCGGATAAAGCGCTTAAGTAAAGTGCAACTGAAGATTAAATATGTTAATATAAAATATAGTAAACAGCAAGATCTGTCATGAATGTTTTCAGCTAATGAAAATGTATTGCTGTCAATTAAAATAAAAGATTAAATTTTCCAATAACCGAACCTTCTCAAGCTTGTAAGAAAAGAAATCTGTAAATTTTTTTCACTAAAATGGTTTTCCCAATGTTAGAAATTAGTTGCGTTTTCTGAAAATATGTGAATTGTCATGTAGTAGTTTAAACATTCCAAGTTATAAGCAATAACATTCAATAATTTGTAAAAGTTGTAATAACATATTTTAAGTTCTTTTTAAAAACGTACATTAAAAAATATGTGTAGATTGAACAATGCACAAAGAACATAGCTAAGTCTTACATTTAACAGAAATGTAGACATTACCTGCTAGTTGCATATAAAATTTAAATAATAGATTCGTTTAAGATATTTTCAAAGACTGAATACTAATTACATCAATTGTGGACGGAAAATAAGATACTTACGCACACATATATATTCAATATATTTTCTGTTTCTCTCAGTAGTAAATCAAGAGACAATACATATTTGTTTTGGACGGCTTAAGTTAGAAGATTGCTCACTGTTAAATTGGACGGATTTACTAATTAATCTCTACAAAAAAAGTACTCAAAGCTTAAAGCTTCAGGCAGAAGTTCTTACCAATGACAAACATATTAGTCGTCGAAAAAAATGTCCAAAGATTAATGCGTCAACAAATTGAGATGTTAAATCTGGGCTCATCTGCTTTTAGAATCATGAAACATGATAAATTATTAATTGTCATCAATATATTAGTTAGCTTTTTCATCTCTCTCAATGTTGGACGGTTTCTCTCAATGTCAAAATTATCACAAGCGAAGAAGAGTATATCTTCCCGTAAACATACATAAAAGTATTCCTGTCACATCTTTATACGGCGCTTATGAAGTATTGTTGCCTTAGTCCATTTCCCATGGCGGCTTGTTCTTGATTCCTTGTCAATGTGACTTGAATCTTCTTCTTTAGTAACTCTTCTCTCAAATTTCGTACATCTTTTTCAGCCATGGTACGTAGCTAGAAGAGAAAGTAATTTACCATTAAAATCTTCGTTACTTGATTCGCCTTTGTGACATTTAATGGTAATCTAAACTCACCTTCTAGCATTTTAAAAATCCATCGGATATTATTGGTTAGTTAAAACACATCTTAGGATTTCGTACCATGAATTTAAAATAATTTAAGTTGAGTAAAACTAAGTAAAAATAACTATGGTGGATTCTTCCTCTTTTTAGCAGTACTTACTTCTCTTATTATTGTGCATTCTTGTATGTACTACTATAAATTTATGTCATAGGCGAATTGAAATAATCAAGCTCATTGCGAAGAGCCTAGTCATTTTGAAATCCACCTGACAAATTGGAGCAATAAGCTTGGCAACTTTGCAATAAGCCTAATTATCTCAATTCGCCTGCGACATATACACATGAATGTAAAATAGCCGAATACTAATATATATACGAATGCTTCAATTTATAAGTGTATTGTATTTTTCAGCATTCCGCATCGTATGCAACAACCAGAAATATAAAATTATACAATAACAGAGCACTTTGTAATAAACAGAAAGTATAAATAGTAAACTATATTACACTTTGCAATTTTCGGTATTAGTGAGCATTATACCTTAAACATTTTTCTGCACACATGCTGTTTGTTAGATTGCAAATATTGCATCAACATCATTTTTTCGGCTTTGTCAGTATTTTTAATTAATTTAATTCTTCGCCACTAAAGTTTCTTTCTTTTCTTGTGGCAACTTTGGCAAATTTTGAAATTCAAACGTTAATTTTAGCCGTTTCATTTAATTTCCAAATTTTACTTAATTATTTACTTTGTTTTCAACTTAATTAGTAATTGTCTTGACTTTTGTTGTTGTTTAATTCAATTTCTTAACTTTATTAATTTTAAATCAAATTATTTCAATGGGACTATTTCCCCGACATCTTGTTCCGCGGAGGAATTTCGGTGTGAACAGTAAATAGCGTCTTTCTGGAAGCGGTTTTCTTTGTTCCCATTTTTAAACTGTGATTGAAGTGACACAGACGTTTGAGCCGGCAGGTGTAGGCCCGAGGGCCTTTAACGGCTCTCGGGACCTGTTCCCACCTGTCCTTAACGAAAATTTTTTCCGTTATAAAACTCTACTTGAAATATGCTTGAAGATGTCACCATTTTTATTATTATCAGATGTAGCTGATAGAAAGACAAGTTCTACGTAAGAACGATGACAAGATGTTCAACGATTTTTGAGCGTGTGTGCTTCTGTGATTTCTAAAACTGTATGGAAACAAAGAAATGCCGAAATGAAGTGCAGTAAACTATTCGTAAAATGATTCACAGAACAGCTATGAGAAATTTTCAACAATTTCAAAAGTCAACGGTTGTGTATTGTCGTCAGCCAGCTACATCCATCATGTGTTTTACTTCAATATGTTGATATGTGAATTCCGTTTTTCTGCATTTAAAATTTCACCTCTTCAACGTTCTGTCGTGGAGTGAATCTAAATCTACAACATCGTTTATTTTTGCTACAGCAGTGTGAAGTAAACGAGTGCATCTAATTACAGCTATTATCTGCAAAATTCTGCTAGGTGTGTCACACAGTAACAAAATTTTCAATTATATTTCATCTATGATCTCCGTTCGGGGATTGAAGTTATTTTGATGTTGTAATGATCGTCATAGTGGGTGAATGAGTCTGCAGAGACTTCTTGTTTTTATTATTTTTATTTGTGGTAGCTACTGCATTTTTGTCTGTTTAATTTGTATTCTTTTTTTTGTGCATCTAAATAATAATCACATATATATTTTATTTGGCAGTAAAAAAATTATCTATTTAAAATTGGTAAAATAAAAAATATTTAAAATCAAAGCTAATTGAATTTGTCTCATTTATAACGCAGTACTTATTATGTGTTTTCAGGTTTATTTTTAGTAGCCCAAAATGCAGATACCTGAAAGGTAGGTTTCGAATATAAGGGTCAAATAAAAATTGTATTTTATTGTGTAATTTAAAAATAAAAACTATACGATCACCAATGGTACCCATCTAATATAATAGTGCCTATTAATAGGTACAGATCTAATACTGTTCAAATATTCTTATTAAATTATTTTCTATGCAGTGAATGGAAAAAGTGGATTATACTTCAGAAAAACTTTAATATCTTTTAAAAATAGACATTTTTATTATATCTACTTTAATTCGGATACATTTAAGATATCGGAAGAAAATCATTGCTATCTAATTATAAATTATATAAGGAAAAAAAATATAAATCGATATTATGGATGTGCAATATTATGGTTTCTGACTTGCTTCTAACCAGAAAAATCTGAAATACTTTCTTAGCTTGAAAGATGCTGATCAAGATTTCATCGCTTAACAAACAACACTTCCTATTTAAATTTTTCAAAGGAGATGAAAAAACTTACTTTTGCCGCAACCAATTACGAATATTTCTGAATTTCTTTTTTTTTTTTTTGCATCTGGTATCAACATGAGACCGTATGTACCCATCAGACGTGAAAAAATTTCAGAAATATCGTTACTAACTGCAAAAAAAACAGTTTTTCTTCCTCTTTGATACTTTGAAAATATTGAGACAGTCTGCAATGCTCGTTAAGTGGCGATTTGCATCGTATGAAAATTTCTTTTCGAAGAACAGTTATTACATCTTCGGCATCTTTTCATTCCTAACATAATGCAATTACCTCTCTAATATTTAACGTTAAGCATTAACCTAGTTTTTCATTTTGGAACCAACTTCCATTTTATGAATCTGATTCACTACTAAAACCGTGCCGAACTGCATCTAGATTGTCGTCTAAAATAGAGGCAGATGCAAGCTATTGCACAACAGACCATATGAAATAAAATCACATATTTTCGAAAAATACATCATTTTTTTCTGCTATGTTTTGCTAAAACAGTTGTATCTCAAAATGTTGTTTTGAAATTGTTTCCTTATTGCTTACCTATGTCCATAAGTAATTTCCACTGCATTTCTAAGCCTAAAACTGATTAGCATGGAATAACTTTAAAATTATATTGTCAAAAAACTCTATTTTGAGACAATTATTAATCTAAATTGATTGAAATCTCTTTTTCCAAAATTTCACACCTCCTGGTAATCTTTAAAATCAGAAACGAACTAAAGAAGTGTTCTATCAAAACCTATTGATTTCTAAACTTCTTGGTGTAGAATTTTCTCTTGCACTGATCATACTATGAGGTAATGAATGACACAAATTATTATTGTATAAACACAGAGAGGAGAAAAAATGTTTTATGACCTGTATTATGTATCTTTTATTCTTTCATGTTTTTAGATGAAAAAGGAAATAAGTCGTGTGAAGTGATATTAAGCAAATAACGTACCTTCAATTCAGTGTGCAATTTCAATCGCGTCCCTTCCACTCTTCTTGTAAGATCTTCAAT
>BGPR01000683.1:82728-95584 GCA_013235015.1 Araneus ventricosus
TGCAATTTCAATCGCGTCCCTTCCACTCTTCTTGTAAGATCTTCAATTTCTTGAAGCAATCTTGCAATCATTATTTTGTAACTCAGCTGAAAATAAACATCATATATGAATAAATCTTAATAAAGATTTATTAGAAAAAATACATTACATTTCTGCATGTCGAAGGTGTCAAGGTCACTATGTCACAAAAGTGAAATTTTACAGGAGAGCAATTTAAAGGCCTTTGCCTCTAAACAAAATGTGATATGGTGCATTTTACAAGTATAAAATGAATATCTCTGCTACTTGACGAAACAAAACTTACTGCTCCTTATATCTGTGTTTTGTAACGAAAATATAACAAATTAATAACTTTATTCTAGTATTGAAAAATTGGAAATAGTACTTTTTACTCCGGCATGCATATTTATTTTCTATAGTCATGTCCTGAAATCGGCATTTTCGAAAGCAATAAATAGACTAATTTTTTACCGTTGGTACTCATCTTGTCCGATCAATGTTTTAAGCATCAGTGTTGTTAACATGTCAAGAAGTGGCTTCCCATCAGCTTAAATTTGGTCAATTTATGTGCACATTGCTGCCATATGTGGTTAGTGGCATATGAATTCATGGCATTTCCGAAAGCAATAAATAGACTAATTTTTTTACTGTTAGTAATCATCTTGTCCGATCAATGTTTTAAGCTTCAGTGTTGTTAGCATTTCAAGAAGTGACTTCCCATCATCTTAAATTTGGTCAATTTGTGTGCACATTGCTGCCATATGTGGTTAGTGGCATATGAATTACTGAAGTGGGAATGTCTATTGGTTTGTTTATCGGTTAGTTATGATTTATTTACTCAAATAAAGAGGTGGAAATATCTACAAACGTTAATAAGGTTTTGTATTTTATAGTTTTTTGCATTTATCCTTTATCCTGTCTATATCCTCCCGAAGAATATCTTCTGTAACATGTGTCAGTGTTAGGTTTCGGATATCTCTCAGTGAAGAGAAGTTGAACAAAGCAACAAACTACTTGCTTTTAGCCTTTTCTATTGAATGAATTAGATTTATTCTTTAAATTTTCACACAACATGAAGATTTTTTTATTTTAGAAAGCAAACGCCTTGTTACTGACCTTAATTTCAGAATGTATAATAATTGCTTGTATAATAACATTCACAAGCGGTTGTTTGCCATAAATGACGTACATGGACTTTCTAAAAAGTAACTGTTATGTTTATTTTTTTAACCTTGAACTTTTCTTGAGCAATGAGAAAGAAATTATGAAATTAACATCCAGAGATCTTTTAATAAGGTCATGATTGCTTGAAGATATCCTTGTATTCTTTAAATTCAACGCGAAAGAGCAATATAATATCATTAACTGTTGAGCTTATCATTACTTTCCTAAATATCGTCAGAAACTTGACGCTAATATTCTAAGTCAGGTTGCTTACATTGTTAATCAAGTTATCAACTTTGTGAATTAAGATACTAATATTGAGAACGACCATTTTGTTTACAATGCTGGTATCAAAGTCAGAAACTTTTCAGCAAGAAAATGTCGGGTAGTAAACTAAAGACACTCTCCTCAAATGAAATTATGGCTCTTTCTTCCAAAAATATTTAAATCACTAAAAGTAATTAATTTATTTCAGTAACATTAGTGGATTTATATGCATTGATGATAAAAAAAAATGTAAATTGCTTTGGAATGGTTGTTATTGCTAATATCAGTTGTAGAAACTTTTGCATATTTTAAATCAATATATTTTTACTTTTATCATTCGGCGACATCTTTCTAAGGAACAACAACTAATAGACTAAATATGTAAATTTGAAAGGCAAACATAAAGCATTGTAGCTTTTCCTGTACATCAGCTTAAAATTTCTTCATCTTAAACAATCCCCATGAATTGACAGATTCCCTAATACAAAAACGATCTGAAATTCGTGACAGTTTCCACAAGCACAGTTGATGTTCGTGTCAGAACGGTAGGAATCCTTATTCGTTCATTTTATAGTAGGCCAACATTATTGATCAAAATAATTATACCTTTCTTGAGTTGAAATAAGATCACGTTTCAAATTTACCTTGTTAGAGGGTCTTTCCGTTTTTCCGGAAATAGTGAGGAGTGCCCAGACACCTGCTTGGACTTTAGCCAAAAGTTCTCGGTGTAGCTTCTCTAGTTCTTGTCGTAGTCTAGAACATTCCTCTTCCAGTCGAGGTGTGATTTTTTTCGCTTCCAGATACCTTTTGCGCCACATTTCACGAACTGCAAAATTTAAATAAGAATGTGGTGAAGCATTACATAATTTTAACCAGTTGATTGTATTAAATATATAAATATTATTTGGCATACATAAACAATAGATTTTCTAAATGTAGACATGGTGGTAATTCACTTAAAGTTAGATGTAGAAGACCTTAAGGACCTAAGGATAATCTTCATAAAAGCTATCTTTAAATGCATTCATATAAAGTGGACTTATATGAATGCAAGTTTAATTACGTGTAGTGAATAAGACACATTGTTTAAACAATGTGTCTTATTCACTACAAGTCGCCTTCGCCGGGAATATAATTTGATATTCATGGTTCCCTTAATAATTTCAAATTGTATAATAATTCATAGACATTTAATCCATGTTCTTTCAGTAGCTTTCCACCTGTTCTGTTCGTTGTCTGCATGAACGTCCCTAATAGAGTCAGGTAGCTGGCAGTGTCATGCAACATCAAATTGCATATTCTAGTTCTTTCATTCTTCTTCCTCTTGCAAAATATGCATTTGATTTAAACTTTAAAATGTCGCGGCACATTTCTCTTCCTGCCTCGCGTTAGCTGGATGAAAATATGCTGATTAAATCATAGCAATAAACGTTGAGATATTACCATATCTTTCAACAATGATCCAGAAACACGCAAATAAATGTTTGTTTAAACAATGAAAACTTTTTGAATTGCGTTGCAACAATGAAAAGTATAGCTGTAAATTATGCCAAATTATTTTTAAAAATTCATTAAAATTAGGGAAAAAATAGTACGACAACATAATTGATATCACTGAAGAGGCAATGTTTTGTTCTTTCAGATGGTGTAAAAAATTTTTTACGCCATCATTTCTATGCTGGAATATTTTCGGAAGTTATTAAGGGAAAACGCCAAAATTTTGCTTAATTTTTAATTAATTAAAATTTCAAAAAAATGCTCCGAGTTTCACATTCCCACCCTCCCAAGTATGTTCGTGCTCTAAGTCCAGTGGTCTGGCCTGTAGAGCGCCAACACATACAGAGACATTCTCCTTTATTATTAGTAGAGATATATGAATTTCAGTAATTCATATGAACTACTATGTGTGAATATCAGTAAATGTATTGATGCATAGTAAATGTATCCACCATGTGTAAATATGTGCAAATGCATTCACAAATATCTTAGTACAAATATAAACAATAGTTGAGTACATGAAGTATATGGTTATACACATGCGTGTAATGATTTGGTGATTTTTTCCAGTTACCAATCTACTGCTTAAAGGCATGATATCACTCCACAGCAGTCTATGCGTCAAGTTTTAGTGTTGGAATACATCGTAGCTGAAAAGAAAAAGGATTGTATTGTTCTGGAACAACATTTTACGGTGCAGCAACTGCTGAGGTTGTTAGTAATCCTAAGGAACTGTCAAGATTTCCATCAGAAATATTTGGTAATTCCGCTATCCTGACATTTAGGTTTGAGGTATCGACGTATTTAGTCGTCCCCAAACAGGTAGTGCAGGTGTTCTCGTACCATGCTAGTTTTGCAACGCCAAAGGCCATGTCTAAATGAATCCATTTGATTCTGGAGGCATTATATTCTTTGAAAACATCTGTACTTGCTGTAGTGAAACACCTAGTGTACTTCAGACCTTCATGAAAGGATGGTTCATTTTCTGAATTTTATTCCACTTAAAATGAGAAAATCCCCACAGAGAACTGAATGCATCTCAATGTATATTTAATAAAAAGCCTTTTTAATTTTTTAAACCAGAAGGTGAACTTGCTGAAACAAGATCTACATAAGCCAAAAAGAGTATTTTCATACTCTCTGATGTATTTACACCAAATATTTCTAGTCTTCCACTGACTAGTCTGTCAATGACATCAGATTAATACAAAAAATATAACTTTTTCAAAGGAAACGAAATTAACCTCACCATAATTTTGAGTTATAATCATTTTAGTATTATATATATAACTAAAATGATTATAACAAAACTTATAGTAAATTAATATCTTACTATAAGTTTTGACACAAATTATAACCTTAATGAATAAACAATAATTTGTATTTATAAGTAATTATATATGTCTCTATTTGCATTCAATTTATGAATATATTATAATTAAGAGCAGCTAAATCAATTATTATTATTCACATGTTAAAACAACTTTTTTAAAAAGCTAGGAGTCATTATTTAAATTCAATTTAAATTTGGGATTCTGATATCTCATGTTTACAACTTAATTCATGGTGTCCTATGATGAGCTAAAAACTTCTTTCTAAACATAAATAAGAAAATCTTTCTTTTTGAAGTTTTCTTTCAAAATATTCAAATATCGAAATCTCTCTAAACATATTTTTAAAAAGGCTTTTCCACTTTCAGAATGCTCGCATATGCTAAACTATGCTTCCTACATCTTAGTGCATCACTGTAACTTCCGTATTGTTCTTCTTGTAATTTGAATTTGGATTTTTGTAGATCGAGATGTTTCTAATATAGAAAAATATAAGATTTTTTTTTGGAAATGTAATTTTGATAGAGAACAATTTTTTGCCATGCATACTTATAAAATTTAGTTCCTTAAGTTGTTATAAAACCTTATTTGGCATTTAAAGTATTGAAGGGTTAAAAGCTATATTTCTGAGAGGATAGAAATTTGTAAACAGTCTTCATTTCAATTCAAGTTGTAGCTGATACTTTATAAATGTTTCCTGATCAGTGGCGAATCCGTTGGGGGAGGGACTGTACCCCCCCTCCCCGAGTTAAGCCAGAATTCTTGATTTTATTTAAAATCACTTCAACGGTTTGTTCTTAATAAAAAATAAAAATAATAATGAAAAAAACATGACAACATTGCTTTTTGGTTTGAAAGGCTCGAAAGTTTTCCAACTTTTCTAGTCATTCCACTTATACTTGTAACGTTGACGCTGTCGAAGACATTTTTTGCCTAGTTATTTCATTGTATTTTTTATTAAATTATCGAAAGTATTGTATTGTTCTTTATGATTATTACTGTCAGGTGAGTAAAGTGTGTAAAGATGAAGTATTTTGGTTTACATAAGCCATGAGGTTTGACATTCGTCACGACGATACAAAACTTTTATGACCTCAGCGACCCAAATCCTGGATTCGCACTTTGCCTGATACATATTAAGTAATATCCGATTCTTGATAAATATGGATAATTGTTCACGAATGAAAATAACGACTCTAGTTTTAAAAACTTCATGCATACTAGAATGTATAGATATATGTCTGATGTATTTGAGTTTTTAGATTTTTTTTAGAACGACAACCAATTTATAAAATACCTTTCTCAGAGTTTTTCAGTTTTGTGGAATATTTAATGTCACATTTAGCTGATGTAGTAAGAAAAAGGTATTAACAATAAGAAAAAATTTTCACAGCGAACTGTATATGTATAATTTCTTATCTTTATGTATAATTTCTTTTTCAGCAATTTATTATTTCGTTGTGAAAAATTTTATCATAATACAGCAGCCAAATGCATGAATACTTTTCATAATTACATATAAAACTGAATATCTGTCTGAAAATTGGTTTATTTTATATCCTTTTTAGATAATCATATGCTTGAAGTTGTGATTTCAGAATTATATAAATGAGCAACAAAAGTTTGCTTTCAATTTTTGTAACTTGTTTGTAATGAAAAGCAGCATGTTTAAAAAAATAAAGAAAGAAAAACCAATAAAAAATTTGATGAAGAATTGAAGAGTACGAAAATCAAATTTCATAATTGTTGAGGAAATTGTTACATAAAATTCTGAAGAAAAATCAAATGCCTTTTACAATATCTGACAAATTTTCTTCATTATTTTTATAGATTTTATCACTATAATGAAATTTTCCTCGTTGAAATATTTATTTGTTCATCATGTGCCAATATTATTTGTTTCAGTGGGAAGTCGGTGGTATCTACAAAAATGCGTAATAAACTAATATATGTAATATTTGCAAGCTTGCTTGGGAGAATGTTCAATGTAAGCACGACACAAATTAAAGGTTTTTATTTATAACTAATCTGACATTTTACTTTGCATTATTAGTATATTATACAAAAATATAAATTGAAACTACTTGGCTCTAAGACTTCTTTGTAAATTAAGTAGTTACCTGGATTCTTTTGCTAAAATCTGGTTTCGCCACTTGTGCTTCTACTTGATTTAATCGGACAATTTAATGCAGAATAATATATTTTGAAGGATTGCATGGCAGTTTTTGCTTTTAGAAATCTGCTTTAACTTATTTTGATCATTTGCTTACAAACTTTATTTTTTATCCAGTAGCACATTAGTACTGGTTTCAGGCAAAAGAAGGCTTCTTGATGATATTTTGATATTATCATAGACCAAAGGAACATCACCCCGCCCTGCATAAGCATCCGGGTAAACAACTGAAAGACCGGCCGCCACAACAGAAAATCAGGCACTATGGTTCCTGCAAAAAACCCCCCCCCCCATTACGAGCGACTCATGCAGCAACCCCCCGTTTTAACGGGGTACGACCCGTCATCGGAAGTGGGCCCAAAGAGCCACACCACCATTATTGTGCATCGGGTTGACGAGAGCCTGCTTACATATAAGGCAGCCTCTCCTCCGCGAACTCCCAGTGTCCCCCCGGATCATAGCATGCATAGATCAATTTCAGTTCAATGGTTTAAATAGTCATTATTTCGTGCACCAAATGGAGGTTGGACAATATAGCGCATTTTGCAACTTATCAGATGGATGTGTACAATATGATAACAAACTTCATAATCCAACTATTCACAACGGCGTGAGATAGCTTGAAATTTGAGCCAACTACTTTCTGTATTGATATTTATAGTACCTGCAAAAATGACTTCTGCTGAGATTTTCGGATTCCTGTCTTTAAAATTTCTGTATTTCTGAATTATTGAACCAAATCTCAACAGATTCTGTTCATGTATATCAAATCTGTAATCTTATTTGCAATCGTTATCTTTTATATATTATTATTCATATACTAATATGTAAATTAATGCTGTCTATAGATGACGCTGTGTATACTTTTTAAATATATGCAATGCAGTTGGTTTCATTGTCAGTTTCAGTTGTTGTTGTATCGTACTTCGGCGCGACGTTTGTCTACATTGTGCAATTAGGCACAGATCTCTCTTTGTCAGCGTCTAAATATTCAAATATGTGTATATTCTGTTAATATGTGTTGTATCCTGTTGTGATCGTCTATTGTGTGTGTGTTGTAATGTCAAGAATAAAGAAGAAAGTCAAAATCCTATGCGCTTATTGAAAATTCCATGCATCTGAATACACAGATTCATTTCGTATCAATTCCATTTTAAGAAACCTCTTCCAGGAGAGGTTTTCATTTTAATCAGAAACCAGGATCTTATTCTCTTGAAATTTTAACTAAGCAAAGAAAATAGTAGAAGAAGCTCTTTAAAGAATATTTCTATACTATGAAACTTTTGGTGGGGTGTTTGCTTGATAATTCTTTCTCTAATGGTATTTCATCATTATTACTATCCAAATTAATTTTTAGTAACACCTTTATGAGATTTGATTGACTTGTATTAAATTAAAATCAAAAACTAAAGCCGGAATTATATTTAAGCTGTGTCATTCCCAGATCAAAACTCGAAACAGACGAATATTGTTTTGTTATCTGAAATACGAAGATTAATTATCTTCTTCATCAAATAATTCGGAATTACGGTAGTTGTAATATACATAATGAAAAATATGAACATCATTCTATTGGATAGTAATAAAAATGTTTATAATGAGATACTTTTATATAAAAATTTCAATGCCATAGTAAAACTACGGATAATTCTGTTCAGATAAATAATTTTCTTCTGAAAAAATTATTCGATAGAGAAATGAATAGAAAAATGAGAGCCGAAAAAGAAAATAATGGTATGTACTATGAATTGTCTTACTAATAGCTTGGTCTGCAATAATAAATCCTTCTTAAAATTACAACTCCCACTATTAAGGAACACGATATAAGTATAAATTAGATATTAATATTAAAACTTAACACCACACCCAAAGTGTTCAGGTATAAATTTAGGAAACACTTGTGGGTTCGTTTCAATTACAATAAAATAAATGTCGGTGATTCGTTAAATTTATAATCCTGATATATTTTAGCAATATTTTTTAATAATAAGCTTTCAGAAAGCTTTTCATCAAATTCGACAGTTTTTTTATAATACTTACGATAATATTTTAAAGGCAATCTCCAATTAAAAAGTAAAGAATCGTGTATAAAAAGCTTCATAAAAAACTTTGCATTGAGTTTGACTACTTTAATGAAACGTTTAACAAAAATTTCTTAAATTTGGGTTCGGGAATCATTATTAAGCATTAATTCAACTTACAAACCGAGTTATACAATGTAGTTTAACACAAATTTCATCCGTTTATGCATTTTAACACGAAACATTGTGGAAAAAGGATTTAGTATGTGTTTGCTCTTTTTCGGCACTGGCTCCTCTTGGGACATATTGTGCCGAAGTAAAAGTAATGGGCAGAAACCATTAACAAAAGAAAGGAAGATAGAAAGAGAGATAGAGAGAGAAAAGACAGAGAGAGAGGGATTAGAGAGAGAGAGAGGATTCGGAGGAGATATGATATGGATGTGCTTGCCTGCGGCTGACTCGGCCCTCCGTGCGAAATTCGGCAAACTGCTTAAGCAACTGTGGGTCTCACCTTGTTCGCGCCTCTGATGTGCCCGGCTCTGAAGCTGCTTGATCTTGCGAAGCAGCTCCTCCCGCTGCTTCTGCCGGATGCGGGTCTCGCCCCGGACCTCATTGAGAATCGTCAGCAGGCGCTCTTCTGGAAGAAAAGAAATGAACAAATAAATGAACTGCTAAAGAGAGAGATGTGGCTTTATCAATTTATACAGAGCTCAATGGATGATTAAGATTCTATACTATTTTATCTAATGTCCAGTGGTTTCTCTATAATCCGGCACTTCGCCAATCCGGTCCCTCCAATAGTAAGATGGCATTTTCAAAAGGACGAGAAGGAAAAATAAGTTACTGCATGCGGATGTCAGTGACCTTGGGGCGACTTAAGCAATAGGCTGCTGCTCAGATTTTGTAATATATTTTATAATATTCACTATATTATGTAATATAATTTTGTATATTTTGTGCAATAAGCATAGGTTTTTCATTTAAAATGAACCTCCACTAATCAGGCGCTTTCATTAATCCGATAGTCCTCTGGTTTGATGTCTGCCGAATTCTGAGAAACTACTGTTCACAAAACACCGTGGTTTGTTACCATATCTAATGTACACGCCTAAACTACTAAATGATTTTGAAAAGAAACTTTTTATACCGTATTAAACCTCAGGTTATTATACCTTTAATAAAAAATGAAAAAAATTGGTTCAAACATTTATTAAAAAATGGGGAGTGCATTTCGCAACTTGAAAAAAATCTTCATATTCTGTGGGGACATGTGCAATAGGATTAATCAGTACTGAGTCTTTGGACTTGATTGGAGTGTTCCGGTTTCTGGAAATTTTTGCTATTATTATTTTCTTCAACTTGGTGTCATTCTAATACTCGGTTAACCGTTCTCGAGTTTTCGACGGTTTTAGGAATTGTTTTGTTTTCTTTTGAATTGTTATCTTGTGCATTGTAAAGTTTTTGTTAGATCTCTTGTGCTGTTCTGTGCTTTTGTGTGGTTTTTGCAATGCTTATTGTCTCTCTATTTTGTTTCTAACTGTTTGGGTTTTAAATGCTATTGATTTTAATTTGGTTATCTTAATTTTTTGTATGTGTTTTGTGCTTTTAATGTTTAGCTTTTAGCGTTTCTGTTCTTTCAGATTTTGCGTTTTGTGTTTCCCCTCTTTGGGTTTTTTGGGTTTTTAATATTAAGCTTTCTGTGTTTTTTGCTCTTTGCGTTTTGTGTTTTTGCTCCTAATATTTTTGTGCTTTCTGTTTTTGCTCTTTTTCCTTTTTTTTTTTGAAGTTCATCGTTGTAAACGATGATTGTTCTGTTCACACTTTGGGGTTCTTAGTAAATTTTTTTTAATGTAGTTCATTTCTTTTGTTTTATGCTTCTCCTCCGGCCTGTGGAAGGCCTTACACACTCTTGGATAGGCTGGGTCGGGTTCGGTTGTAAATAACTGAATAAAAATACCTTTAATAAAAGGGACTAGACGTCCCGGACTAGGTAGGACTATTCCTAATTCCGATTCTTTGTCCCAGATTGAAAAAATATCCTGAATTTGTTCCGAATTTTGCTTATCAGTAAATAATTCACACTAGAAAATTTAACTAGATTTAAGTTCTAAAATTCTTAGCTTCTGCAAAATAATTTTCTTCTCTTTTTTACTTCACGTAGTGTATGATCACCTTGATATAACTAATGAAGATGAATCAGTTTAAAGAGAAATAGTAAATCTACGAGGAGACATTGTTCTTTTCGAAATTTTTTAAGTAATTAGCAGATTGCTTCTGAATTTTTTATATTATGTATTTTTTTCAATTCTGCCCAGTTTACCCCTTTTCCCAGCATCATTAGCGAGCGTCCCTGAACGGTTTTCAGAAAATCTGGTTATTTTACCTTAACCCCTTCTTGGTCGGATAATTTTTCTTTCTTTTTTTTTTTTAATTTCCGACCCCAAAAAAACCATTTTTTATTGGTGAAATTAAATATATATTCTATCCTGAATTCGAAAATGCAAAATATTTTTGTCAATAAGCAGTTTTTGCTTGGCCTAACGGAGTCATACATGCATGTGATGTCCCGTTTACTGATCTCCAGTTTTTCCTGCAATGCACCCAAGTTTTAAATTGAAACAAAATGCTCTCTGATAATATATTTTTAAAATCTATTGCTTAAGGTATTTAAGATAAATATCTGCGTGAAAAGAATTATTAATGATATGTAAAAATGTTTTTTAAATGGTTTTACAACCTTACCATGAAAACATCTTTACACTCTTTCTTTACCATCAGACCGTAAAACCACACCGAAATAATTTATTGCCGATTATTTTATTGCTTACATTGTCAAAATCGTTGAATATAACGAGACGCGGAAGTAGTGACGAATTCACTTTCAACGATGCAATTTTTCTCTTCGTCGCATGATATGTGACGTCGACCGTACGTGCACAAAAAGCCGAAAGTGCGACGCCGATCAAGAAGGGGTTAACTTTTGTGCTTTCTCTACCATCTAACTAGATGACCCCATTTATTTTGGAAATATGCAGTCGTATTGATTCGACTAAGAATCCATAACATACTTTTAATGCTTGTGCATTGAGCGGGATTTTGAATCGAATCATAAGGCTACTGAATGATTCTATTATAACTTTAAATTAAAAATACAATAAATCAATGCAAGTATGGCGTAAAGACAAGGAAGTTAAATAGTTCTAATCTTTTATAATTTTTTTTCTCTATTACCTAATTAGATGACACATTCTATTTTGGAATTTATTGTCATTTCCAATCAACAGATGCAGGAATACTTGAGCCATTTCGACATTCCGTGTAATTTTTGCATCGCACTTTAATGTTAATGAAATTATTGTCATTTCCAGTCAACAGATGCAGGAATACTTGAGCCATTTCGAAATTCCGTGTAATTTTTGCATCGCACTTTAATGTTATATGACTTCATTTTAGCTTATAAATTTAAAAATACGATTATTATATTGACCAGTACCATTCTCACAAATCCATTAAATATTTAATTGTATTATGAGACACAATTAGATATTGGCTGCTAAATTCGCTTTCAAGTAGTTTTCTTGGCGATAGTATGTATGATTGTCCTATTGAATCACTATATAATTAGGTAAAAGCAGTAACAAAATCATTTTTTTTGACATCCAGTGGAGATTTTTTTGAAGTGTGAAGATATAATTTGTGGATTTTTAACATCATTTAAAAAGGCGTTATTAAGAACAGATTTTATTTTTCCAGAATCTATTAAATCAGTTAGAATTAAAATACATTTTTTGAAATTGATCTGAAATTAGCTTCTCATAAAATCAAATAAAGTTCCGCATCTTTTAATGTTTAATAATTGCTGAAATTTTAAAACTTAATTTAGCGTGCAAAGACATTAATATGCCTAAATATTTGGATGGCATGCATGAAAAACATTAACGTATGATTATTATAACTTATTATATCAATCTCTTTTATTTTTTAATATCATTTGGCTTGCTGATATTTAAAAATTGTAAAGCTATTTTAATCAATTAAACTAGATTTGAAAATCCAACATTAAGTAGGTAATTTATCATAATTAAAATAATTTAACTTTTATGCTGTATTAAATTATCAAATAGCTATGTAATATACAATATTTATGTTCTTCGCAACAAATTTCGCTTCTAATTATGGATAGTGTTAAAAGTGTATAGTAAAGAGGTTCCCAACCTTTATTTCCACGCGTACCCCTTGATTAATCTTTATATTTTCGCGTACACCCTACTATCATATCTTCCCCTCCCCCAACCATCCGTCTATTCACAAACGTTTTTATCAATGGCATTAAGGGATTAGGTTAGCTTAAGAGTCGAAAAACTCGAATTAATAAAATTTGCTGGAAACCTTTATTTCCACAC